>JAYESA010000012.1:53862873-54177873 GCA_036927795.1 Iris macrosiphon | reverse complement strand
ACGTGTCGGGCAGTGCGCCGTGCGATGTTAGAGGAAACACGGCGAGACTTACCAACTTACCATCCCCTTCCCTGTCCAAGGCAAACATTGTTAATTTAAGCAGGGGCATGTATAAACATTCAGGAGGCATAACATATGCAAACAAGAGTATTTATTTCAAGATCGTTCAGGTGTTTAGTTGCTCTTGATGCGATACAGTGCCTCGCACGCGGATAGCCGCTAAGCGAGGATGAATTATTTATCTTTCGTTTACAAGCAAGCATGCAACAAGTTCATTACAAGGCGATCACTGGCGTATGCCATAATGGACGGTATAGTCTTTGACGAGATGGGTTGCAACAAAGAACAAGGGGCGCTGCAAGCCATTCCGCCGAACAAGAGACTATTTAGTCTTTGACGAGAATGCTTTACAACAAGTACAAGAGGCGCTGCAAGCCATTCCGCCGAACAAGAGACTAAGAACAATATGTCTCGCCCGGACCGGGTCGATGCCAGTGCCCCAGCATCGCCCGCGAGACCGTTACCCTGTGCACTGGTTGTCCATGATCGAACGGGGCCTTGGTTGGGGCAACAAGAGTACAAGATAAGAGGCAAGCTGTTGAGGCAACAATAGTACAAGACAAGATGCATTGCCTGTTTCGTTGTTCAGTAACTATCTTTTGCCTTGATGCAATTCTCCTGGGGCGGAGATTGCCTTGGTGACCTAGCGGTCCCGAATAGTTGCAGGTTCGTTCAGGCACGGAACGACTACTTAGTAGTCTTCCGGGGTTTGGATGAAAACACGGTAACTTCAAGCAGACAAGCATGCGTTTCTAAGGAAAATAAGCAGGCACGTTTGCTCGGACCCGAAGGTAAGCCGAGATATGAAACCGTTAAGAGACTTAGCATGCGAGGGTCTGAATATAAGCAGTATTTCATTTCCATGTTCTAGCAAGCAATACAAGTTGGGATTATTCCCTTAGCTAGGTGCGTTGGATTTATTAGCATGCAGGGGGTGATTCACCTAGCGACTAGCATGAATATTCCAGATTTTATGTGTGCTGGCTAAGCAAAGACAAGTTCACCGTAGCCACCCACCTTAGCGATGATTCGCCTCGGTTGAGCGATACGTCTGAGCGAGCCTCTGAAAGTCCAAGCCGGATTCCTGTAGGGGCAAGTCTAGTTATCCTTTGCTTCTTGATCGAGGCAAAGCAGGTCGGGACAGCTGCACTATTGCCGATTGAGTCGGTAGTCCGCTTGAGCGGAACGGGGTATTACATCTATCCCCTTTACCGTGTTCAGCGGGTACTCTATCACGTGTATTTCATCATGTGCTTCGGGTATTGATTCTCATGTGCTATCATGTGCTTCTTGTGCTCTCGCCTTTGTGTGCGCGAGCTATTATCATGTACGTAGCGTGTTGTGGTTGGAACCAAGAGTATTAGTGGGGGAGGGGAGTAGGAGTTGGTTATGTGATCAAAGCCAAACAGTATTCATGTGTATGTCGGTTATGCAACTCACGCATAACGGAGTAATCGTAGTGTTTTTCATGTACAACCTAAGCCGATCACATAACGAACTTGTGCTCAAGGCACTTAGCTAGTATTCATGTTTTCTCACATGCAGTTACTTCCCTACTTGTATTGTTCTACAGTTTACTTGCAGCTACTTATTCTGCTCCAGCATGTATTTATTTCCTGTGCATCTTGTATACTTTTCTATTGCTCGTCATATACACCTTACCATGTATTTGGAGTTGCTTTCAGAGTTATGTACTTTGCTCCAGTCCTGACTGGACATATTTTTTCCAGAGGATCCTGAGGATTATTGCCCGACGTTCTACGGGCCGGGTGTTGACGAGGGTTGTGACCCCGAGATCGAGGAGGAGTGCGCCGAGGAGACGCCTTTAGCGCCCTAGTTAGCTAGGTGGGTTTCCTGGGTTGTTCCCAGTTGTTATTTTTGGATGATTGTACTTATTCTTTTGTTGCTGTGAGATGTTGTAGACTATTATAGACTTTGCTGTATATTTTGGATATTGTCTTGCTCTCTTTGGTTCTGTTTCTTTGTTGATATCATTTCGTGCTTTTACTCTTCCCCTAGATTATTGTGATTGAGTATTCATATATATATTGCGTGGTTGCCCTCCTTTTGGAGAGGATTATTCATATATATATTGCGTGGTTGCCCTCCTTTTGGAGAGGTTATTGACAGATTTTTGTGAGTTATATAGATAGATGGTTGACCTAGAACGAACCTTACAGCGTTCTACCGCCAATTCTGCGGCGTAGGCTGGACGTACCCATGGCTCATGCCCGATTTTCGGGTGCGGATCGTGACAGATGCTAGGTGTGTAGGAAGAGAACTCACTAGCATTCCCTGTCACGTATCGAGACACACCCGAATCGACAATCCAGTCCGACGATCTAAGGGAAGACAGAGATGCAAGGGCGAGTGAGTCGTCAGTACCTTCCGATGGATGGACATACATGACAGCGTTGCCTCTGGCGAAGACTGAGGTGGACGCCTCCTTAGTCCAACTCCTCCTGTCTCCATCGCTTGATGCTCTCTACTTTCTCTTGAGTACCTCTAGCATACCCAGCAGTGCCTGATCCTCCTCAGTATAGGCATCATCAGTTCCCTCCTCGCCTTCTGCTACTAGCAGGTTTGCCCGATAACCTCCTCGACCACCCCATCGACCCCCACGACCACGGCCACGTCCTCCAAACTGTCCACGTCCACCACCTGAATCTCCCTTCTTGGGTGATTTGGTGCAAGCATACCTCAGATGGTCCACCTTCCCGTAATTGTAGCACTACCGGGGGTCTCCCTTAGGTCCTATGCCGCCTGAATTGGCAACCGCCAGTGCTGACTTTACTTCAGGAGGACCACATGTCCCTGCCTGCAGCTAGATGCGAGTCTCCTCCTGGATCATGGCCGAGATAGCCTCCTCAAGTGTAGGGATGTTCGGTTGGGCTAGAAGTAGTATTGTCCTCTGAGCAAACAATGTGGTCAGTTCCTTAAGAAACTTCGTCCTCTCCTGCAGACATACATGTCTCTCCTTACACTTCGGGTCCTCGCAGCTCGTCTGATCTGAGGAGTGATCATAATCCAACCACAGACGCTCCAACTCTGTGGCATACTCCCGCACCGTCTTCTCTCCTTGTACGGTGTCGTCGATCTCCCCCTTGATCCGGAAAATCCTCAAGTTATTTCTCACACCGTCGTAGGTTCTTCTCAACTTCTCCCACATGCCATTTACCATCTCAATACCATCTACTGTGGCGGCGATCGACTGGACTAAAGGATTGAGGAGCCAAATATATATCACCATATGAGTGGACTTCCACTCGTCACGTCCTGTCGAGCCCTCATCCGACTCTATCTTCTCTCCTGACAAGAAATCCTCCAGGTTCTTCCCTGTGAGGGTTCTCCTCAACCGTTGTGACCAACTCAGGTAGGTGGCCGGTCTATCAAGCTTCAGATCGATGGAGGAAAGCTCCAACTTGGCCGGTGTTCGTGTCCTGTTCTCACCAGCCGACAGTTTTATCAGCTTTATCAATGTTGCGACCTCCGCAAGGTCCAACTTCTTGATGATCTCCTCCATCGATCCTCCTCTTCTCCGATCACCTCACACTCGTCCCACGATTCACGTTCGTCCTCTTCGTCCTCTCCTAGATCCGATCATGCCTCTCTCCCATCGGATCTAGACCTTCGATGTCAACGTCCGAAATGACCCCCGGGAGACATCGAGAACGTCGGGAACCACGACAGAAGGCTCCTACGGGCTCCGCAGGAGTCGTGGCTTCGCGGTGGTGGCAGAAGTGTGGTGGTGGGCGAGCGGTGCGACGGCGGCAGCGGTGGGCGAGCGTTGCGGCAGCTGTGGTGGTGGACGAGCGGTGTGGCAACGGTGGTAGCGGGTAGGGTTTGGCGGCTAAGGTTTGTGCTCTGATACCATGTAGAATATTTGGAGTTTTTTATTTTCTTATAATCTCTTGGTTATATATATATATATATATATATATATATATATATATATATATAGCCTTACAATCCTCCATCTTACATAAAAATCCCTAATACATTATAATATACCAACAACACTGAACTCATAACTTAAGCACGGAGTCAAGATTTTACTAAATCATGTACAAAAAATAAATTATTATATAAATAGCTATATGGCTTGTTACTAAAAATTATCACAAAATTTGTAATCTAAATTTAAATTTTAGCCTTGATTATTTTTCATGAGATTTGTAATCTAACTTCAACTCCTATATGGGTTGTTTGGCAACCAGAAACTAAATAAAACTAGGAAAGATAGTTTCTTAGGAGTTTCTAGAAAGAAGAGAAGGTTCCAAAACAGAAATGGATGTTTATATGTTTGAAACTAGAATACAGAAAGTATGACATAACTCGATTAAAATAATATATTTAGAAAAATGTGTCACATAGAAAAAAACAGAAAAAGGGATGATAAACGAGTCCTCTCTAGTTTCTTGACTTTCCATCCTTTGAATGGAAATTAAATGGAGGCCTAGTTTCCATTTATGATGATGTGACATGGAGTTTCTCCAACAAGTTTCCTGTAGACAAACTATATCTTGGATGTAAAGTTTTCTTTTACTTTCTTACTTTTCTTCTAACTTTCCAGTTGCCAAACATGGAAAATCTGAAAATTGGTGTCTTATTTGAGTTGTATCGTTTCTGACACGCCATTAACACTCCAAAGTATATATATATTACGGCACACCAAAATCAAAGTTGTGTCATGTCAATGTCAAACACATATCAGACACGTTACAGACTTTGGAATACTAGGACACACTAAAGTAATATTAAATATGATCTATATCCTATTATTCTTGTCCGTATTACGTTCCAATCGCCCCTGTTATCCAGGAAGCTAAAAAAAACTCATGTAACTTAAAATTGGAATCACTCCCTATAGAACTCGACCCTTTATAGTTAGACTTCTGTGTGGGATCCATGTAAAAGAATGCATATCATTTTTGGACCACATTCTTTATGTGGTGCAACTCATGGAACAAATATCACACATGCATACATTTAGTTGAGGCAAAACTTGGCCTGTAAAAGAATTCTAGTTGATCCAGGTGAGGCAATTGCTTACCCTGGCAACAAACTATTTTTTCCACGTGGATACTATAACTATTGATCGAACTCGAAGGGACAATCGAACTCGAAGGGACACTGGCTTCATTTCTATCCCTGAGTCAAGATCCAAGCCAAGGTTGATGAAGGTTGGAGGGAGAGTGCTAATATGCTAAGACCAATAAATCTTAGGACAATTTGTCTTTGACTTCCTTCTTCTTCTTGCATCTCAAAGAGCTTTCTGCTATCGAGGGTATCTATTGATTAAGGTGCCAAAACCATGCAAACAATCTTTCTTTGTCCTCCTGCTAACATGTCATTTTTCCTTCCTTCAACATAATTCGATGCCATCATATATTATTACCAATCAATTGCTTATTTTCTTATTTTGCTTTGTTGTGCTAAATAGTAGATTAAGCTCAACAAATATGATAGTTTTACTTGTTTTAGAGAAAAGAATGAACCATAAGTAAATCTAAATGACCAAGTACAACTAAAAAAAATCAATGTCTAACACTAATCAAGCGAAGTTGAGCATCCACTAAAATTGAGAGGGTGATGACAAGAGAAGTTTCACAAGGCTAAAATGTCTACCATCAAGAAGCCTAGTAAACTACATAAACAAATTCAACAAGTAGGTGTGCCTGAAATTATCAAAGAATAAAAAAGGAATGCGGTTGATTCCATGTGACAATTTCGATAAATTATTTGCAATTTAAAAGGACCAGAAGAAGATATAAAGCCTAACATGTCAGAGCAATTAAGAATAACAAAATATTGATTTGCATTTAGCACATGCTTATTTTTCTTATATTCTTACTTTAAAAGCTACGTTAGTCACTAGGGAAGATAAAATAGTGACTTCATTACCATTTAATATTTATCTGCACCCAATATCTCAAATAACTACAATGGTGAACTATAAATACCTGCGCCAAGCTTAATTCATGATTGGTTATCTTTTTGTCCTGAGCATCAAAATCCAAAGGCTCCTCTGAATATGGAGTATTTAGAAAGTCCTCTATTGAAAAAATCCTCGCAAACTACCAAAAAATTACAAAAACAAAATAATGTCACCTTTCACTATTAAATAAAAATTTACCCTCAATTTTACATAATTTAGTTATAATCGAATATCACACAATTAAATCATATATCATAACTGATAAACGACTAGTTTCTCATTTTTCTTGTAAATATATTAATGCTAAAAGTAGTCTCCTGGAAAGATTACTTGTTTACTTCTTTTAGGAAAAAGCTTAAATCACTAAACACATTAATAACCAATATGTCTAACACTAATCAAGCCAAGTGGAGAATTCACTAAAACTGAAAACACCACGTGGAAGAGCATTTGTGCATAAAATGGCTACCATCAGGAAATCTTATTTACTACCTATGCTACATAGGCACTAATACAAGTAAGGACATGGCGACACTAATTTAAAAGAACCAGAAGAAGGTATAAAGACTACAAAATGTCCTAGCACTTTCAATTAACCAAATTTCAGCTTGCCTAAATGCAATGATGTTTTTCAAAACACTGGAAGGAAGAGAAAGACAAGCCTATGTTCTTTTCTATTGAATTCCAATGTAATCTCTAAAGCAAAATATAATTAATTATTGTTAGCTAACCATTGAGATCAACATATTTTCTGGAGATGTAATATAGTGTCTTCAAGCATTGTATACAACTGAGATTATGATTATAAACATTGCATTAACACAAAATATTGAATAAATTACTATACAAAGGGCCCTAAAGAAGCTTGGAATGCATCTCTCCCTTTATTCATAATAAAATAACCCTATGGTACAACTAGGCTGAGTTCCGGTTCGATGAATTTATTATGAGTAAAAGTAGTTCTATCATGGGATTCTATTATAAATAGAAACGTTGCGCAAGTGCGTCACACAACAAAACTACATCATGAATCAGAAAGAAACATCCAACTCTACCAGGCACTAGCATGTCTGTGATTAGTAGCACATTAATATTTGAATTCAGACCAGATAATTGTGCTCAGGTGGCAGCAATGTTCACATACAACTAAACAAAACAATTATTTATCATTTATCTAGGCAACTTCTTAGTAGATGATAATACATGTCTACATACACAAGGTCTTTGCTCCAATCTCTTTGCCTGAACATATGTCCGGATATAATGTTCTTCATTATAAGCTTAGGCACTAAACAATTTTGGGGAATATGTTTAGTTACCCTTGGCATAATGCAAATTAACATTGAAGGAGTCATGCAAACTAATTCAAGTCTTAGCGTATATAACGTAGAGATATAGAAAGTTTAGTTACCCCGGAGCACAACTCCCTCGACGAGGTTGTGTACCGGTCCTAGTCCGGGCCGTTCCTCGACGTCCAGCACGATCTCGATGCGCTCAAGAAGTTCCCGGGGGAGTACTGGCGCAGTCTCTTCGACTCCCGCGTGGGGCGCACCACGTGGCCCTTCGGCTTTAGAGTGTGGAGCAAGAAGGAGTTTGTGCTCCCGGAGACCGATCCCGACCACATTGTTTCGC
This sequence comes from Iris macrosiphon, assembly GCA_036927795.1. NCBI lineage: Eukaryota > Viridiplantae > Streptophyta > Magnoliopsida > Asparagales > Iridaceae > Iris > Iris macrosiphon. Next base: position 54,170,243 of record JAYESA010000012.1, on the reverse strand, counting down.
TATTCGAGGGGAACTCGAACCTCTTCTGGGCAGAGAGGCTCAGGATCGACCATCTCAGCGGCATGAACGACCTCTGGGTCTGATTAACATTTTAAAAAAGTCATTTTCCCCCTTCTTTTGATTGGGCAAAGTAGCAAACTTACGTGCTGTATGATCATCAATCCACAAAAGTTGCCCTTTTAATGTACTTGGGTTCGAAAGCAGCCAAAATTCGGGCTTTCATGCAACACTAATTTGCCTATAACAATCACTCCTTCGTACTGGTATCATCGATGCATAGCCTAATTAACAACAACAGAAGAAAAAAAAAGGAGCTATGATGGAAAGCACGGCGCAGAGTTTAATTTGTTCAAGAAAAGTTCAAACTTTTCTTGGAATAGAGGAAAACTAACCTGTTGCTGCTGATCCATAATAAGCACTCTTCTACAAAGCACAACTTTATCCAATTCTTTTTCCAGTATTGAACGTATGTGTATACGGTTGGTATATATATAGAGAGAGAATTCAAAAGTGGCAGCTTGCAATAATAAGGAAAACAAAATCTGTAGTAAATATGCAATAAATAAAATCTTTATCAGATTGTGTTGATACTTAGGCTTATCCAAGTCTTAAATCATATAGAAACAAATATTGAAAGATGATGATGCAGTATTGGGGGGAAAGTGCTGACCTATGGAGAATTTTGGCTGTGTAAGTCCACCTCCACCTCCACCTCCACCTCACCATCACCGACTCTAAGCAGCAATGCTGGTGCTGCACATAGGCGGACAGACGCATGGAAGAGAATTTTGGTTCATTGGGCCTGAACGAATGCTGCTGTAACCATCTAGTTTTGACTTTTGAAGGTTATTTTCTATCTAGCCCCTCCTAAAATTTTATTTTTTGTCATCATATCTATTTTTGAACACTTTTTTTTTTTTTGGAGGCCTCGTTTTTAAATTTTGCTGATTTTGTGTTGATGACAATATTCTAATTTAGGAATTCTCCAATAATCCTAACATATCCTTGGTGGTAGAATAATTTGGCTCAAACTCATTATTACCTGTCTAGATTGTTGGTAGAATAAATAGAATTAAATATATTGTTACCAATAATCATATTGATTCTATCATAAAAAAAATTTGTATTACAAAAAATAATGAACAAAAGATAAATGCTTCATCCATTCATATCAAACACTCGTATGTTTATCCATATTTGTTTAAGTATCCAATTCAAATTTTGGTAATTACATATGATGGCCAGTTTCCACTTAAAAAATGACAAACTATTAAATTTTGGCAATTAAATATAGGATACTTTTTTATACTTAATTATTGAGATTGGAAAATAATGGGTTGATTATATTAAATAATGAGTAATTATACATACATGATGAGATTGAATATATTTTTTAAATATTCTAAATCTAACTAATTATATAATCTATAGAGATTGAGTACATTTTTAAAATATTCTGAATCTAGATAATTACTTAATTTATGGGATTTGTTGTCAATTCAAACTATGTAGTATTTTTTTTCTGTGTACAAATGGTTATCAATATGTATATAAAGAAAATTAAATCTATTGTTACCAATAATCATATTGATATATGTTAGTCCCGAGGCTTAACTAAAGATGAAAGAACGTGTGGTCGAGATCAGAGGTTCACACAAAAGTTCTCACTCTAACTATTCTCGATTTCCACGAAGAACTATATAAAGATTCTGTTTACAACTTGCTCTCAAGATTACAAAACAATCAGAATAAAAACAAACTTAACGTTCTTCCTTGCACTCGCAGTTGCAGACGGACAGAAAGGAATTACAACTAGCAGAAGAGAAGAGAAATGTAAAGAAGGAAAACTGCTTGCTGGGGTGATGAAGATCATAGTTGCTCAAAGCAAGGTTCGCCCCACACGATCTGCTCCCAAGAACCAGCAAGTTCACGTAGAACTTCTGGAACGCTCGTTGTCACCTTCTTACTTGGACTCGTACGAACTTCCTGGACTTTAATGACGGCTCCAGTAGCAACTCTCTTCCTCTCTCAATTTTTGAAGTAAGTCCTCAAATGGGGTTTGAAGAGAGTATTTATAGGCATAGGGAGGAATTCATAATCCTAATCCTGGTCATCCATCAATTACAAAAAGATTGGAATAAATTTAATTCATATCCCACAAGATTGGAATAAATTAAATTTAAATCCCATATGATTGATTTGAATTAAATTCAAACCCCACATGATTAAATTTAAATTCTACATGATTGGAATGAATTAAATTCAAATCACACATGGTTAATTTGAATCCTACATGATTGGAATGAATTAAATTTAAATCCTACAAATATAAGATTTAAATTAATGACTCAATCTTTTCATAACTGATTAAATCTATCTGATAGCAACGGCCCTGCATGAAACCGCTCATGCGGCCCCTTAAGCAACCGTGCCTGCCGTAGTGCATGCGGTCGCCCATGCGGCCACTCATGCGGCTCACGCATATCCGAGCGCATGAGCGCATCAAATACGCACAAGCGCCATGCGATGATGCTGACGTGCTAAGTACAAAGTGTGCCAACAAAGTGCCACTTTGTGCCCTTGAGTCTGAGTCCGAGTCGCTAAGCCCCTTTGGGGCTTAGCTCATATAAAAATAATTCCAAAAGCATGAAAAAAAGTATAAATACTTTCATGAGGAGTTAATCATTTTTTTTCCTAAAAAATACCTCCATATGGCACCCATGTGCCTCACTACACCCATGTGCATATCTCAACTCATACAAAGTATTATATTGAGATACCCACTTGGTGGTATAGCCAATGTGGGACTATTTTTCTTAGTCCAAAGGCAAAAACACCAATAATCTCCCACGTATCTCAATATATGGGTTGAGCGTTCCCCACAGTGACTGCCCATCATGCATTAGGATAGATGTCGCTTCGACTTGAATCTTCCCGCATGGGTGAAATAACAGTATGATACAAGAATGGACTAAGCCTTGAATTCTGCACCATAGTTACAATTCTTCCCACTCACATAATGACATTAGTTGTGCTTCTGGTTGCACATTAAAGGCCATGTGCTTGCCTGGTTTCGGTGTATATATTTTGGACGTCTACAAGTTTTTCCTCAAGAGATGGCATGTATCCCTTTCCATACACTATAGGTGATATCTTTTAAAGAGTCCTTGGCATAGAGCATTGCGCTTCCTTGCGGTGCTACGCCGCTATGACATAGTGTCACGACCCGCACCCTGATATTCGGGCACGAGTACGTGGTTACGCCCAGCCTACGTCGCAGAATCGGCGGTAGAACGCTGTCTGGGTCATTTCTAACTATCTAACATCTCAACAATATAATATGGTACCTGTCAATCATCTCAACTCCAATCGGAGGAGCAATATGGTATCTCACAAATATATCAATCTCAAATCACAAAACAAACTAAGGAGGAAATAATGCACGAATGGAAATAGCAAAGAAAAGAAGATACAATCCACAATATGAAATAATAGTACATCTGTGAATCTCCACAAAATAATAGTCTAAAATAACATCTAAACAAAACTAGACCTCCTCGGTCACTGCTACTATGTCCTTTGACTATAGGGGAGTGTCCTCTAAAGTCTCACCCTCCTGAGGTCCGTAATGTGTGGGACACAGCTCCTCTAGCCAATCATCTGGAAAAATATATCCAGTCAGGATTGGAGCGAAGTACATACCTCTGAAAGCAGTTCCAATAACATATTCGAGCATATATAACAAGCAATAGAAAAATGATACAAGATGCACAAGTAGAAAGAATAAACTGTATAAGTGAACAGGCAATAGGCACAATAAAGCTGAAAGTAAAATACAAGAATAACTGCAAATAGAGAACAAGAAATACTAACTATGTGTTTTAGAGTGAGAGTTCGTTATGTGATCGGTTTAGGTTGCACATGAGGTATATAGGTAACTCCATTATACGTGAGGTATATAATCGACATGCACATGAGATCAAGAGGGCTTTGATCACATAACCAACTCCTACTCCCCCTCCCCAACCAATACTCATGGATCCAATCACAACACGTTACGTACATGATCACGATAGTCACACTAGCACACGAAATAGTGGATGCACAAGAAGCACATGAAAGTCAATACCCGATGCACACGATGAAATACATGTCATTAGGTACCTGTTGCACACGGTAGGGGATAACACCTCCTAACGGGATCCATATAGCACTAGTCCGTGAAATCACTGTGTCGGGAATTAATGTATACTAATCTAGAACATGCATATGTATAATATTATGAATTGAAAACAAACAGAGAAATGTACTCGCCTGAAGTCCTGAGCAAAGTGTGTCTCTCGATGCCCAAGCTGGTGTCTCTCGATGCCCAAGCTGGTGTCTCACAACCTATATATGGTATGTTGCATCAAAACAAGGTTCAAAGATGGAAATAAATGAAGTTGAAGAAGTTCTAGGTCAATACGCCGTTCCTAAGTCAAACTAATGCATTTCTAGGTTGTAAGAGTCTAATGCTAGTCACTAAGTCAATATACTAGGAAGCTATGCTATGCTAGCTAAACTAATACACAATAATGCATTCAAAGAGCCGTATCTTACGATACACAAGTTTTCTAATTTCAAAATAGGTTTTTATATATATACATAAGTCACATATAGTAATAATATCTCAAAACAATATAAATGGGATACCTTGGCCTTGTACCATGCGTATCGCACTCAACTCGATACCCAATCTCAATACCTTGGGTATCGGCCCGATACCTTGGTATCTCAAGGTAATCTAAAACTAAACACAAAAGATATAAATAGATACCTTAAACTAGATGCTAACTATACACTAATATCTTAAACTAATTAACCAATACCTTAACTAAATAAACTAATTGTTTTCTAACAAGTATACTAACTAATATATTACTTATACTAATATACATATCTAACATAATCACCTAGTACCTCTACTACTCACTAACCTCTAGTATACATAGTTATAAACATACTAACTACACCATGACCAAGATACCTGAAACTAAAACTGATAATAATAACAACTAACAAGTTCATATATATACCTATAGTTAACTAGTTACTAGCTAACTTAATAAATCAACTAATAACTAAACTGGATACCTACTGATACAGAGAATAGTGGCTGCCACTGTGCTGCCTGCAGTTCTTCATTGCAGTGTGTCTCTAGCCTCTGTGCAGATCAGTCCAGGTGAGTCTTCAGTCTCAAGTTGCTGTGTAATTCATCCTTGCTGTGTTCAGTGTTCAGGTGATCTTCAGTCTCAATTCCAGTATCAGGTGAGTATCTGTTCAGTTGAAGTTGATGTGTTCAGTTCTTCAATCTCAATTCCAGTGTCAGGTGAGTATATGTTCAGTTGAAGTTGCTGTGTTCAGTTGTTCAATCTCAATTCTAGTGTCAGGTGAGTATCTGTTCAGTTGAAGTTGCTGTGTTCAGTTCTTCAACTGTGTTCAGTCAGTCTCCTTGCTATGCACATGACTCGGTCTTTGCTGAGAACTGCTACTGCACCTTGCTGTGAACTTCAGTTCCTGTATTTCAGTACAGGTAAGTCTTCAGTTCTCAGCTAGGTATTCAGGTCTTCAGTCCTTGCTGTGTTCCTCTGCAGGTAGCTTTGTTCAATCCTTGCTGTGTTCAGCAACACAGTCTCCTTGCTGTGTTAACACAGTCTCCTTGCTGTGTTCAGCAACACAGTCTCCCAGTCTCCTTGCTGTGTTAACACAGTCTCCGTGCTGTGTTCAGTAACACAGTCTCCTTGCTGTGTTCAGCAACACAGTCTCCTTGCTGTGTTAACACAGTCTCCTTGCTGTGTTCAGCAACACAGTCTCCTTGCTGTCGAGTCCCTCCCTTCCTCACTCTAAGTACACACACATACATATATACACTACACTCTCAAACATATCTAAAAATGCCTAGCTACACTACACTCTCAAACACAGTATATATATATATATACTCCTCATCTATACATCTCCCTATATAGATCAACACACATACATTTACATAAGCTTACATGTATATATGTATAACTATAGACACCAATATATATATATATATATATATATATATATATATATATATATATATATATATATATATATATATATAGAGACAGGGAGAGAGAGAGATCTATATACATACTTATATGTATTTATTTAGATACCCTCATATATATACACATAGGCATACGTATATACCTAAAATCCAAATTCCTCTATTATACTCTCTATATAATACATAGATAGTGTATGCATATATAAATACATATGCACGCATAGGGAAATGGGCCAAAGAACAAACACATGGGGTGCACCGCACCCGTATCACACTTTTCTATGATAGGCTTGCGACACGGCCCCTAACTCACAACCAAACGTATCCCGGAGGACACGTACAAGTCCAATACGTAATTATGATCAATACATATATAAATCATAGTGTCTACGTGTCCGTGTCACCATATGATATGCACATGGCCCCGTGTCGGAGGAAAATCCCCAAAATTGACCGTTTCGTCAAATCGACGAGATTCGGCCCACACGTATCCAATTGTGGACACGACACAAGCTATAAACAAATAATCAATAGTCAATTATATCTATTAGATCCATTGACAAACACTACATGTGCCAATTTCGGAATTCCCCCAAAATCGACACCAAAATGGACATAACTACCACCGTAGGTCTCCAAATGATTCCAAATCAAAACTTATGGGTAATCTATGCATGTGGGGTGGTTTCTCATGGTAAAAACTCAGATCTATAGCCTATAGGAAGGGGGAAAACTAATTTTTACCTATTGGGAGATGGATTCCCAATGAAAAGGTCCCAAATGACAAGTTGCTCCTCTCCTTGTGGATCTTGGCCTCCTCCTCCTTGTTCCTTGCTCCTTGCTTGTAGATCCTTGATGTAGAGGCTTCAATGATAAAATTAGGAAGAGATTTGAAGAGAAATGATGGAGAATTGATGGAGAATTGGAAGGGGAAAAACTAGATCTAGAATTTTGGAGAAGAACTAAAATGAGAGCACTCTCTCTCCTTTCAATTATGGCTGGTCATAAACCCCTCCCCAAGCAATGTACAAAGTCAAAAATACCCCTTGGGGCCTTTCATGAAGAAATAATTAGGGAGGGAAGGTTCTAGTCTAATGGTTTCCCTAATTAATCATGTTTCCTAATCCATGGGCCTAATTTATGGGCTCAACTTAGACTAGTCCAAAAGTTTGTTCATGTCCCCTAATTAAAATGGTTAGGTCCACTACACAAGTCCAAAATAAGTCTACACTAGCAAAATTATTAATACAATAAAATAAAAATCAGTCATGCACAATTATTAATTATAATAATCCTAAAATAATTAATACCCATGATAATTACCAAACTACCCTTAGATGGAAATGTGAGGGTGACACATGGCCTTCTGTCGAGCTTCACTCCCTCATGTGGTATCATCCACTGTAGCATGAGGTTCACTCCCTCTTTGTAGTGCAACTACCCAGCACGAAACCTTGCGCTTCCTTGCGGTGTTACGCCGCTGTGACATTACTTTTCGTCGAGGATTTATATCTTTTACCTCTGTGGTGTCACACCACTGTAACATGAGGCCATCGACCTCTTTATAGTGCTGCCTACCACTCTTCATTCGACAACATTAGGCCAGCTGCCTATGCTCGATGCTACATTACTGTGACATAACTTAATGCCGAGGATTTATATTATTTACCTCTGTGGTGTCACGTCACTGTAGAATAGGATACAGGTCCCTTGTAGTGCTGAAACTACGTACTTCATGTAAAGCACACAAGACATTCACTTTGTCCGAGAACTCATTAAGGCGTCAAAGCCATCCTCCCACGGGAAATATTCTGTTCAAAAACAAATAGTAGACCATAGTGGTTCCGGATACGTATCCACAATGTCCCTGATGACTATCCACTGTTCCTGATATTCTTTCAGTCAATAATCCTCCCTTGAACCAATAGCTAGATGCCTAGTAGATTTCTCTTTAAACTAAAAGCATAAAACTAAATGGTAGGATTACAAATACACAATATCAGAGGTCCTCCAAGCCCATATATGTTGTGTCATTGACTATATGTGGTGTTACGTTGTTGTGACATGACCCAAAGTCGAGGTTCACTCCCTCTTGTGGTATCACTCTACTGTAACATGGAGTATTGCACTCCTTTATAGTTCTTGGGATCAACTGGTGCTGGAGGTCTTACATGAACTGATCTGCCAGACCCTCCTGGCTTCGATCATCAAACACTATAATAATCTATGCTAGCTACGCTCATTCAGTATCTTGTATTGGCCCTTGAAGCCTATCATGAATGGATTTGCCAGATTTGCCTGACTCCGATCATTAAAGCACTGTAATAATCTACGCAATCTACGCTCATTAAGTTCATGTATTCTATCTACATAATTCTCTTCAAACCGTTGAAGAGATGAACATATGCCTCTGTTGCAGCTTCCTGGTTTTATTAGTATGTCGGTATCACCCGATTTGTATACTAACCATAGAAAGATCATTTGAGAGCTTCCAAAGCTATTTTTCTTTACTTGTTGCAGCTTGATAGTGCAAAAAACTCTAAGAGTAAAGACTGCTTCTTCGCCTTCCACGATATAGCAACAACATCCCTGAGGAAGTCACGTCGTTCTGTGGTTCTTTCATTTTTCGAGCACCAACTGGCATCACCGAAGCCTTTCTTCATATCTGGATAACTGTTGTAGCACATAATATATTACTGAGTTCTCCTGTGAATCTGACAAATATCTTCACAGCTTTCAGTGTTCAACATATATACTGCTTGTGAACTGACTCAGCATCCCTATAGCAAAAGCTATGTTAGGCCTGGTGGTACACGCAGCTTGAATCATTCACCTGATGTTGCTCGAGTACACCAATTGTCTGTAGCTTTTCCTTGGATTTGGCTTCATATTCATGTCACACCTGAGGAGTATCGTTCCTGATACCCAAAGTGTGTGATCAACATTTTATGCTGAGAGCTTGTGACTAAGCAAGCCCACCTAACATCCGTATTATCTTATATCCTCAGGATGACATCCGCAATCCCATATCCTAAGTTTGGACAAAAATAACATCTTTATTCTAGTGATACTTCTATGTCCACAATTAGGACTAGCAAGTCATCCACATAGATACAAACGATGACTTCTCCATTATCAGCGAACTTCGTGTACACACACTTGTCCATCTCACTGATCCTGCGATAACTTTGACTAGATAACTTGTTAAACTACTGCTGCCATATCCTGGGAATTGCTTCAGGTCGTATCAAGATGTCACCAACTCACAGACTGTCTTCAAACCTGAATGACAATAATTTTGACCGTTGTCCATGAATCTCTCATATATGTCTTCCTCCAAGACTTGTTGTCTTTCCATCATCTGATAAATAATCAGCTTGTGAATAGCAGCTACAGGAATCATTATCCTGATCTATGACATCCTCATCAAGGTGCCAAAGAACTTAATCCCCTATTGTCTGAGAAAACTCCTAGGCAAATAGCCTTGTATTGAACTCAACTGTTCTGTCTGCTTTCATCTTCATCGACTTGAAGATTTGATAAGTATTTGATTAGTTTAGCTCCTTCAGGCAGATTAACCAACACCCAAGTGTGGTTGAAGGTTATTGAGTCATACTCATTATTTATGGCCTTTCTTTAGAAAATAACATCTCTGGTCTTCATCGCTTCAACATAGGTAACCAGATCTGCTTCCACATGATATATGACAAAATCTTGTCCGAAGTCCTTCACTCTCCTTACTCGCTTAGATATCGGCTCTGCGAGTTCTGGTTCGATCATTGTCGTTGGGATAACAACTTCTTCTTGGACTAAATCTTCGTTGGAAGCTTCAGCCATCTGTGCACCTACAATATTTTTCAGAATATCCGCGATAATAATGTTCTTGAGTTGCAAATTTATCTTCGAAGAGTTCTGCGTTGCGAGATTCAATGATATGATTTAATTCGATATCAAAAAATCTTCGAGCATCACTCTTCTCAGAATCACCCTGAAAGATAATCTTCGTAGTCCTCGATTCTAGCTTCTGAATCTTCAATTCTGGAAGCTTCACAGACGCCAGACACCCCCACCCTCGAATGATGTTCAAGTTGGGTCTGACTCTGAACCAGAGTTTCTGAAGAGTGACATCAGAAGTTGCGTATAGCACTCTGTTCAGAATAAACGTAGCCGTCAGTACAGCTTCTCCCCATAAGTAGTTTGGAAGTCCCGCAGTCAACAATATTGAGTTTATCATTTTTGTTAACATCATATTTTTCCTTTCATCTACTATATTTGATTGAGAAAAATACGGAGCAGTTGTCTCATTGACAATTCTATGTTCTTTATAGAACGATACGAATTCAATGGACATATACTCTCCACCTTGATCATTTCTGAGTCTCTTGAGTTGTTGTCCCATTTGACATTCAGCCTCAACTCTGAACTCCTTGAACTTCTCGAATGCTTCATCTTTTGACTTGAGCAGATATACGAACGCGTACTTCGAGTAGTCGTCGATGAAAGTAATGAAGTATTTCCTCTTGGTCTTTGTGGAGAACTGCTTGAAGTCGCAGATATCTGAGTAAACAAACTCCAGAAGATCTGTTCTTCGGTTTACTCGTTTGAACAAATTTCTTATGATCTTTGTCTGCGCACAGACCTTACACTTTTCTACCTCCTTACCCCCATATTTAGAGATAAATTCTAGAATAGACATCTTGCATTACGAAGTATATATCCTAGTCTGGTGTTCCACAACTCTTACAATGAGACTTTTCTTATAAGTAGAAGCTTGAACATCCATTTGATATTGAAAGCTTGATCCAAAATATGTCTTCTGCCAAGATATTATCATCTGGCGACTATGGATGTTCACTTTCAAGTCTGCAATAGACTTCCTGAGATTAGGTCCTTGGTAATCACTAGTACGTTGATAAACGCACTCCTTTGACTGTAACTTCTCGAAGTTCAGAACCATTATCCCAATTTCCAGATCCTCGGCTTGATCCTTTCTTGCCATCATGACCTTCACCACTGAAAGGTTCAACCTGGATAAACAGCTCTTCCTAAAGCACATGTGGCTAGATGCACCAATTTTTATCCACTGGTCAGCAATCACACCATAGGACTTAACCTGCGTAATCATAGCAACCAAGTTAAGTAATCAAAGGAACCAAGTTTAGTTATACTTTGCTATATTGGTTCGAATTGGTTCTACTCCCAAGTTCCAATTTTAGCCATACGTCAAGTCCTGTATAGGCAGAGACCTTCATGTGTATAGGCCACCATGCGCCAATCCATGCGCATAAGCCACCATGTGCTAATCCATGCGTATAAGCAACCATGTGTCAATCTATGCGCATAAGCCATCATACGTCAATCTATGCGCATAAGCCACCATACGCCAATCTATGCGCATAAGCCTTCATGCGCATCCTGCATGCGCAGAGACCATCATGCACATTGAGACACTATACGCCCAGCTTTGCCATGCTCCAAGACGCCAAGATTTTCAATGCGCTGCCATGTGCCAAGTCTTGCAAAGTGCCAAGTCTTGTCATGGGCAAAGGTCTGCCCCTTGTGTGCATACTCTACAATCCTTGGTCATCTTTTAATCTTCTTTCCAACTGGAATGTGCGTCCTTTAGTCGCTATCTCCTCCATTCTCGGGAATGGTAGGTACCGATAACTCACTTTCAATATTTGATAAAGGACTCCTTCCTTCATCCAAATGTTCGAAGTGAATTCTGTCAATCTTCTTAAGTTTCTGAAAACTTGTATCCAGAAGACTTGAAAGGATGTTCCCCATCTTTCTTTGGATCTTGCTTTGATATGGTTAGTCCCGAGGCTTAACCAAAGATGGAAGAACGCGTGGTCATCATAGGTTCACACAAAAGTTCAAACTCTGACTATTCTCGATTTCTATGAAAAACTATATAAGGATTATAATTACAACTTGCTCTCAAGATTACAAAAGAATCAGAATAAAAACAAACTTTACGTTCTTCCTTGCACTAGCAATTGTAGACGGACATAACAGAATTACAACTAACAGAAGAGAAAGGAGAAGAAGAAAAACTGCTTATTGGGGTGATAAAGATCATCGTTGCTCAAATTAAGATTCGCCCCACACGATCTGCTCTCAGGAACCAGCAAGTTCACGTAGAACTTCTGGAATGCTCGTTGTCACCTCCTTGCTTGGACTCGCACAAACTTTTTGGACTTTAATAACGGCTCCAGCAGCAACTCTCTTCATCTCCCAATTTTTGAAGTAAGTCCTCAAATGAGGTTTAAAGAGAGTATTTATAGGCATAGGGAGGAATCCATAATCCTAATCCTCGTCGTCCATCAATTACAAAAAGATTAGAATGAATTTAATTCATATCCCACAAGATTGGAATAAATTAAATTTAAATCTCATATGATTGATTTGAATTTAATTCAAATCCCACATGATTAAATTTAAATCCTACATGATTGGAATAAATTAAATTCAAATCCCACATGATTAATTTAAATCCTACATGATTGGAATAAATTAAATTTAAATTCCACAAATATCAGATTTAAATTAATGACTCAATCTTTCCATAACTGATTAAATATATCTGATAGCAACGGACCCACATGCAGCCGCTCATGCAGCCCCGTAAGGAACCGCTCATGCGACAGCGTATGTGGCTGCCCATGAAGCCACGTATGCGGCCAGCCCATGCGGCCAAGCACATGGCCAGCTCATGCGGCCGCGCATGCTGTCAGCCCATGCGGCTCGTACATATCTGAGTGCATGAGCGCATCAAATAAGCATAAGTGCCATACGACGATGTTGACTTACTAAGTGCAAAGTGCGCCAACAAAGCGCCACTTTGCGCCCTTGAGCCTGAGTTCGAGTCGCTAAGCCCCTTTGGGGCTTAGCTCCTATGAAAATAATTCCAAGAGCATGACAAAAAGCATAAATGCTTTCATGAGGAGTTAATCATTTTTCCTCCTAGGAAAATATCCCCACATGGCATTCATTAGCCTCACCATACCCCATGTGCACACCTCAACTCATACAAAGTATTATATTGGGATACCCACTTGGTGGTGTAGCCAATGTTGGACTATTTTTCTTAGTCCAAAGGCAAAAACACCAACAATAGAATTATAACAAATTTTGTATAAAAAAATTTAATAGACAGAAGATAAAATGCTTCATCCATTCATATCAAACACTCGTATCATGTTTATCCATATTTGTCTTAAGTATCCAATTCAAATTTTGATAATTAGATACGATGGCCACTATTAAATTTTGGCAATTAAATATAGGACTTTTTTTGTGACATCTAATTGTTAAAACCAAAAATGACATTAGACTAAAAGATATTTTGTTGATCAAGTATGAAACCTAACCTGACATTTGTTGGTATTTTTCACTTAGCTTTGGGAGTTTAGTCCCACATTAAAAAACCATCAATGTTTAAATCTCAATATATAGCTATTCTTAGTATTGGTATATGCACATGAGTCGGTGCCCCCATATGGGTTGACTTTCCTAAAGGGATTAAATGTGAACCCCTTTATAACAATCTTTATTTTGTCACCACCTTTGGAAAGTTTCCTTTAGGAGATAAGCCTCGAAGGGATTCAGACTTCGGCTCGGGCTCAGACTCGGGCTCAAGGGCGCAAAGTGGCACTTTCTTAGCGCACTTTGCATTTAGCATGTCAGCATCATCGCATGGCGCTTATGCGCGAGTTGCATGCACGGTTGCTAGCTCGGGCGCTATGCGACCTGGAGCTATACGCTATGCGGCCAGCGAGTTCGTATAAGCGAGTCGCATGTGGAGGGGACATGGTATGCCATAGGCTGCGCATGCGGCACATGTTTATCCATGGCATCCGAAAAATATGGCACATATGGCGGAAGGGGGTTTGTGTACAGCGATTGTTGCTTTTAGCACTTGGCGGCGTTAGGCGGCGCCGTACTGAGCTGCGTGAATGGCGACGGCGCATGCGGCACAGGCGACGCATACGGATCTGACGATGCATACGACCAAGGCTACACATGCGGCTTGGTGTCTGGTCGGATAGGGCATATGCGGCATGAGCTTTCTCAGCCCGCATAGGTGCTGATTTTTTTACTATATATAGAGGAGCTTCTATTTCAATTGAGGGGTTTGAAGACCGAGAGCACCAGAGTGTATACGGCAACCCGAGCACCCCTCCCACATAGTGAATTTTGAGTGATCTAAAAGTGACGTAAAGCTTTTCATAAGTTCTCATGTGAACTTGCTGGATCCTTGGGGCACGAGTACGTGAGTACGTCCAACATATATATATATATATATATATATATATATATATAATATATAATATATACTTGTCAATGATATCTCAACTCCAAATGGAGGAAAATATGCTAATGTAATAATGGTGATCAATACTCAATCACAATGTCACTCCCCGATTCCCAAACTACGAAATCTGAGTACAGTAATACATCTCCAAGCTACGCACCTATACAACACATTGGTATCGTATTTGTGATTATGGCCTATAGGTTCTAGGATAAGGTACAGGAAAATAAAGAGTACATTCCATAATATTCACATATTGTACATAAGCTGCTTATCAACTTATATTTACATAATCACATTACCAAGTTTTCTCCAAAAACCATAATTTACATATAACAGCTACAAAATGAGATATGCTGTCTTCCAAAAGCTAATTCCCTTACTCGTCCATCTCATCGACGTCATATAAGGGAAGTGTTTCTTCATCAGTTTCTTTATTTTCTAGTGAACAAAAACTAGGTCGTCAGAACGACAAGCAAGCCCTTATATCAAGAACGTTTAAAAAAATGAAAATGCAAGGATATATATATATATATATATATATATATATATATGTGTGTGTGTGTGTGTGTGTGTGTGTGTGTGTGTGTGTATGTTTCATTCCTTATAAAGGTCATTACCACTCTTTAACTTCTAACTCTTCACCATACACTCTCATACTTTCTACTAAACCCTAGCTCTCATTTCCTTTCATCCTTTACAAATCCTAGAAATCAAGACAAGTCCTATTCTTTGTACTCTTTGTACAAGTCTCATTTTAGTTTAATTTTCATATTTATTTTAGTTTAATTTTTATTTTTCAAAGTTAAGTGTTTATTCTAGATAAATTCTGAGATTAATATATGTGGTTTAGAACATGATTCTAATAGTTTTTCGTTAAGGTGACACCCATATGAGGCTTGGACATGAGATAGAACTAGGTTCATATATGTTGAATTCGTTCCTACGGTGCAGTATTTTTCCGAGTCAGTTTTCATCTATTAAACCCTATCATAATTTAATTATTTATAAACAACAATTGTTGAAAATTCGATATGCTTTCCAATGGTATAGGTCGTGCAACAGAGGAGAATCCTGGAATTAAAATCTCGAACATATGTACATATATTTTTGTGTATGCCAGATTTGACCTATTAAACTTCTTCAAAACTAGGATATGTTTGAACAAAAATCATTGAAAATTTGATACGTTTTCCAAACATATAAGATATGATAGCATTTTGGTGTGTTTAATAGAAGTTATTGGCCGTACACCATCAACGTAAAATTTTGGAAACAAAATCTGGGTTATTGTATACCTTATTTCCTAGATTAGTTTTGACCTATTAAACTTTTTCAAAATTCGATTATGTCTAAATAGAAATCAAAGAAAATTCGATAATCTTTCCAATGGTATATAATTTGATGGTATTTGGATTTATATGTTAGGAGTTATTCTCTGTACAAACTAGGGTATACATGCCGAAATTTATTTACAATCTAGTTTTGTGCTTTTATGCATTTTCTATCTATTCTATTAACTGCGTTGACTAGTGTAGAGTTTTTCTATAGAAGGGGATTTAACCCATGTCAATTATATGGAAAGTTGCTCCGGCTCGGATATATTACTATGTTTGGAGCTTAAAATACAAAGGAGACTCTGTCCAAAATCCTAATAATTTCGAAAGATAGCCTAATTTTGAAGCTTAAATGTCGTGGTATCGTACCGAACCCTAAACCTGGGTAACTGTATATTGACTGGAGATAGACTAACTATAATTCTATAAATATCTAGAAGTTAACTTTCTAAGTTCGGATTCGTACGGACATGGACTTGTAAACGCGTAAATGATCTAATTTTTAATTTTTGTTTCCTTGGTTCTGGAATATCCTGTTGATTGTATTCTCGTATTATATGATATTAACATGTATAGAGAATTAATTAGTGTCATTCAAATAGTTGAAAGTATTTCTGCTAAGTGATATCCATATTCCAGAAAGACAAATCAAGATGTTTACTTGAGTCAGGAAACAAAGTTTTAACTATTAGAATGGACTTAAGATTGGTTGTGATTGTAGAATAAATCATTGGGCAGGGGAGAACAATTTGGATCACATCGTATAAATTCTGGCCAATATAATTAATAAAACTGATCAGTACCTATAGCTCCTTCGCAAGGCCTTGCATTGAGAGTAGGTAAATGCATATATCACCTACCTACATGTATCTCGTGTTATCTGTAAATGTTTACCCTAATTCGTTAAAAATTCAAATTTGGTAGTAAATGATGTTATGATTATTGCTTCCGAAGAAGTGTGGCCGAACTACTAAGTATCATGCCTACCTGCCACCACCTGATCCCTGATAACGGGATTATTGCCTAGATAGTGCTCGTGACAATGCGATTGTGATATCCAAACATATTCTCTAAACTTTATATCATCATATAGGAAAAATTATCTTGTGACTGTGTTAGTGACTTTAGGACTTAAGAAATATTTTTGGATACAATTATTGTACTAGATTAGGACCATTTTAGAAGTTATTTTAAAGCAATATTATATCGTGTACTTAGTGTTACGTCTCAATTTCGTGGAACCGATAGTCGTCCCCCTGGTGTGATGTCGTGCGTGCCTAAATTCTGCGATCCACAAGGCCATGGTATTCGATATAACGAGCTTATATTCAGAGTATGCAGATAATTGAACACAATATTGAAATAAGAAAACGTTTTCTCTATCGATAATGAACATCACTTACAAACTCTTGAATAAGTACAAAAAGTTGTCATACGGGCTTACAAAATGGACGCAAAATGAGATAGTGGTCCGATACATCACATCTTTATACTAAAACTTCAAAATCTATAGACACCTTCGAGTGAAGCTATCGCCTTGCCACGGAGCTGCATAAGGTATGTGCACGAGCTCCGAAAGTAGAACACGCTTTAAAAGGGCACAAACAGGGTGCACCGGTAGGTGGACTGGATTGAGAATTTGACTTAACTCCTTGCAGGATCACCTTGGCGCTGAGAACCTGTTGTAACAAGGGTCAGTACATCAAAATGCACTATACAGGCAAGCTAACCCAACTATACCAATAAACACGTTATTTAAGTTAAGCATGCAACAATTTTATTATGTGGTCTTTCTATCTTTCCTTAGTGCAAGTTGCAAACATACAATATATAGGAAATTGACTGAAATAAACATGCCATCGCTTGGTGACTTTACCTATCCGTCTGAACCACCTGCACAAAACTTACCATATCCTTCCCTGCCACGAAGACATAGTTAGCTTGGACAGTTTAAATATATGAGGGGGTTACTGGAACGATTCCATTATGGATGAGTTATAGTCTCGAGACAAAAATAGTTTGTAATATAGGTGGTGAGCTCCGCTACACGCCATTCCGTCCATAACAGACGACTATTCAGAATGTTTCGTCTGGATTGAATCGGTCCTAGTGCCCCGACGACCGTCCGCAGGAACTAGAAATCTTGTGCACAAGTTGTCCGTGACCAAACGACGTCTAAAATACTAAATTATCATATGCAGCACTTCAAGACATCATAATGAATGAAACTACTTAGCATAGTGCAATGGCATAGTCTTCTTATTCAGTCGATCGCATAGTAAAGTGTTCCACCCTCGGCACAATAGCAGAAGAATATATTCTAACTAGAGTTGAAGCAAGATAAAAGGATATTCTAAGCGAACTAGCATGCAACAGTGAATCGTTCACAAGTTGGTTTAACAAGCATAAAGTAGTCCAAGTCTATTCTATTTTATCTTGATATCTTTTAGTTATTATGGTATCATTTGATCAGAACAATCAAAAGAGCAAGATTATAGGTGTGAAGACTTGGAAGTAGGATGGTAGACACAAGTTGGTGGAAAGAGGAAAAAGAAAGAGGCACTTCAAGACTCTGCTCGTGCAATACCTACTGTACGATCACCTGCATTGTTATAAACAGACGATCAATACCTCTTCTTCTCATTCTCCAAGGTCAAAAAAAGCGTAGTTCAATGAATAAAAGCAATAAAATCCATCAAAATCGTTCAAGAAAATGCAAACTTGAAAGAATGAAAGCAACAATGTGACAATGAAAACTAGGAAAAAAAAACTTGCATCAGAGATATTCCTCTTGACTCTGCCGCTAAGTCCGTCCTTGGGACATGGTCCACTGAATATTGAAATCAATTCTAAAGAATCCAATCCATAACGAGGGAAGGATCTTGATTCAATCTTTCCCGATCGAACGATACCGAAAGTATTTCTTAGCCGAGAACAGGACAATATATCCTAACAAACTAATAGGAAGTTTCGTCCTCGAAACTTAAGAATATAACCTACCACTATAAAAAAATAAAGGAAACTTTCCTTCATATCAGACTAAAGCTCCCATGTTAACTCTTCGATCGAATAATTTTTTCAAACCATGCGAACGAGAGGAACCGAACGACTTCGAAGCAGCTTCTCCTTTCGATCCAAGATCTGTACAGGTTGTTCGACATATGACAAGTTCGCCATCAAGTCTAGTTGATAAAAATCTACCACATGATTAGGATCGTATACATACTTCCTAAGTTATAAAATATGGAAAATATTGTGCACCTCTGATAATGATGGTGGCAGGACAATCTGATATGCGACTGGGGCGAGTCGTTTGAGTATTTCGAACGGGTCGACAAATCTTGGACTTAGCTTCCCTTTTGCTCAAAATCTGGTGACTCCTCGCATGGGAGAGACTTTAAGAAATACATGATCACCTTCTAAGAAATCAAGAGGTCGACGATACACATCTGAGTAACTCATTTGACGGCTTTGTGCTACCTTCAGCTGCTCGCAGATCAAATGGATCTTCTGGAAGGTTTGCTCTATGAGTTTTGGGCCAAGAATTTATCGTTTGCTAACTTTATCCTAGAAGATAGGGGATCTATACTTCCTCCCATACAATACCTCATACGACGCTATTTGAATGCTAGACTGATAACTATTATTGTATGCAAATTCGGCTAACGGTAGATTCATATACCAACTTAACTTTAAGTCCAAGGTTTAGAGTCGTAGCATGTCTTCAAGGATCTAGTTTATCCGCTTTGTCTGGCCATCGGTCTGAGGATGGTAGTGGAGATGAACCTCAACTTTGTCCCTATTGCTGACTGAAGACTCTCCCATCAGCGTGATAAGGCTCGTCCATCTCGGTCGGAGATAATGGATACGAGCACACCGTGGAGTCGAACGATCTCATCGAGGTAGATCTACGCCAGACGATTAACACTTCTCGTGTTCGGCCTTTACTCGCTGACATGCCATGCATTGTGACACAAACAACGCCATGTCCCTCTTCATGCCGTGCCACCAAAATATTATACGGACGTCTCGATACATCTTCGTGCTTCCTGAGTGTGAAGTATAACTCGTATAGTGGACTTCAGTGAGTATATCTTTTCTGAGGTTCGTATCGTTAGGAACACATAATCTCCCCTTCACCCACATTATTCTATCCTCACTCATCATAAAGTCGGCCGCCTTTTCTGTTAAGACAAGCTTTCGTATCTTCTCTAGGAATATATCGTCATTCTTAGCGGTCTTGACTTTCTCCAGTAGGTCCGGTTTAAGGCACAATTGAGCCGACTGTGCCTTTTCGTATTCGATTCAGAGTATAATGCCCAAACTTTCCAGATCCCTTTGCATCCTTTCATCGATAGTTAAGCTCCCTGCAAACACTCAACTCAGTGCATCAGCTACAACGTTGCCCTTATCCGGTGTACATCTGATCAATAATTCAAAGTCGCTAAGGAGTTTGAGCCAATATCGTTGCTACAAAATAAGATCCTTTTAAGTATAGAGGTACTTAAGGCTTTTATGATATATAAAAAATTTATACGGTACGCTATAGAGATAATATCGCCAAAATCTCAACACCGCTGCTAGTTCTAGATCGTGTGTCGGATAGCTCTTCTCGTGAGTCTTTAACTGCTTCAATGCATAGGCTGTCACCTTGTCCTTTTTCATAAGGACACATCCCAAACCCTTGCTTGAAGCATCGCTATAAATCTGAAAATCATCGGGCCCGTCAGGGAGTGTAAGAATCGGTGTTGAGACGAGGTATCACTTTAATTCTTCGAATGAAGCTTCACAGTCGTCTGACCACGCGAACGTTACTCCCCTTCCAAGTGAGATAAGTCAGAGGCAAAACAATCTTTGAAAAATAAGTAGCCCTCTACTCTAAGAAAGCTTCAAATATCGCTGGCCGAATCAGGTCTCTTCTACTCCACGATGGCTTCAACTTTCTTTTGATCGACTAAGACGCTCTCCGTAGAAATAACGTGCCCAAAAAAATATATATTGTCCAGCCAAAATTCATACTTACTCAGCTTCACGTACAACTTATTATCTCGAAGAGTTTGAAGCACCATCAGTAGGTGTCCTGCATGTTCTTCTTTATTCTTCGACTATACTATGATATCGTCTATGACCACCACAAACTTATCAAGGAATGGTTAGAACATACGGTTAATCAAATCTATATATACGGCAGGAGCATTTATCAGTCCGAACAACATGACATAAAACTCATAGTGGCCATAACGGGTGCGAAATGATGACTTTGGCACATCCTCTGTCTTGATCTTCAATTGGTGGTAGCCAGAGCGAAGGTCTATCTTTGAAAACATCGATGACCGCATAGGTCATCGATCTTGGGAAGGGGGCACTTATTCCGATGGTGACCTTATTTAGCTTCCGGTAGTCTATGCAGAGCCGCAACATCTCATCCTTCTTCTTCACAAATAGCACATGCACATCCAAGGAGACACGCTCAGACGAATGTACCCACGGTCGAGCAGTTTTTGTAGTTGAAACTTTAACTCCCTTAATTCTGCAGGGGCCATTTGGTACGGAGCTTTAAAAATTGGTCGGATATTTATAAAGGTATCGATAGTGAACTCGATTTCTCGGTCCGGTGGCATGCCAAGTAGTTCATTCAGAAATGCATAAGAGAATTCTGTCACAACGGAAGAAGACTTGACGTTTGCACAATCCCACCACTTGTCTTAAACAGACTCTAAGTATCACTCGCATCCAAAGTGTAGCATCCGTCGAGATGACATCGCAAAATTACCATGCAGGTCTTCGATGCTTCTTCGCTGAACCACACGACTAGAAAATTTTGGTCTCTCCAGGTAGACAAAAGATGACTCATTTCTTTGCACATTCAATAATGGCTATGCAAGCGTTGAGCCAATCCATTTTCAAGATGATGTCGTAATCCCGAATATCTAGGACTACAATATGGAGTGACAATTTTCTTCCTCCGATACAGACATGACCGCCCTGACATATTAAACAAACATGTATTTTTGTGCTCGACGGGGTACTAATAATAAGGTCTAGACATAACAGTATCATCACTAGCTTTTTTTCATGAAAAAATTCACGGATATAAAACTATGTGTAATGCCCGAGTCCCAAAATACGTAGGACCAGGAATACGCGATATGCCAGCTAGGCATTCAACCAGACTCTGGTCCGACTCGTATACGTATAAGCTGTAATAAAGGGCACTATCTAAAAATCCCATAAATGTAAACATCTATGTCTCAATCCACAATGAACAGAAATATACAAGAAAGAGCTGCATGTGCTAAAGTTGGCTGTCCAATAACACACAAACTCGAATAGACTCGAGAAAAATATGAGTCTATAAAAACTAGGATACAACAACAGATGAATAAACAATATAAAGTAACCATAATGCCAGTAGAAATGATCTGAGTACCTGGTACCAATGCCAGCAAGACAAGAAACTCCATCAGCAACTCCAAATGCTCCATAATCGTCTATGCTACAAAACTGGCAGGGAACCAGGTCCTCAGAGGGACGTAGCAAGGTACAAAAATACAGTATGCCAAGTATAACAGAAAGTACAAGTGCAACGATGGTGTAATCTAGCATAACCACCTAAGTGAGACACAGTTTGAAGACAATGTTCGACGCGTGGGCTGTCCAAAATAAAACTGTAGCTCCGGATACAGAAACACACGGAACGTACCGCAGCTCCGGGCAAAGAGTCACAAGGGTGAAACAACTACTTTAGATACAAGATCACTACAGAAATAGTACATATACATAAATAAGCTCATGCAGAGGAGCCCAAACGTCTAGTAACTGTCTTTCCCATCCCAAGCGGTCAACGATTGTGCATTGAACCTGAATCTCTATCTAATAGTCGCATCACACAGAAATAACTATCAACAGAAGCGACCCTAAGGTCGTCCCAGTCTCCGATCATGATGTCAGTATCAGGATACAGGAAATCTGGCACGATAATAGTATATGGACGTGTCCTAGGGTTATGATATACACAGGTACGTACATTAAGGTGTTGTGAATCATCTATCATTCGTTACTAGACGTTACCAACGTACGTCTGCACCCGGCTGTGATCCGGATGGAAAGTAACGATTCTAATCAAATACGCGCATAATGTATATAATAAATCAATAAATATCTGGTAACTGAAATACAAGGTGGCAAGGTACACTTTCCTGCGTCCGACTGCTGATGATGGGCATCCGGTACAACACCCAAGTCCACAGGTCCTGTAGTACCTAGAGACGAGACACAAGCTCAAACAACAACTATCACAAGACTAAAATAAGAAGTGACACACGTCTAATCATATGTTTAACCTTAGTTACAAGTCACATAGACACGAAGCTAGAGGGTTGACCAAGGTTGACTAAGGTACATTACGTCTGTTACGTTCAATCACATATATAATATCACCAAACAAATCCTCAATCCCACTACATTTATCGTGGTACTTTCAGTAGTTCAAGTATGCTCATTCCTCATATTTTACCCTAGTCTTCACAGAAGTTATCAAGCATGTTTACACATATCATCCTCAAACAAAATAATTATCCTCGAGTAAATAATTATTAATAATTATTTAAACCCTCAGTTATAAATACCGTCAATAGCCACTCCTCAAATATATTCATCATTAATTATTAGCTCTCAATATTAACCAATGCTTTGATATCACAACATTATTCTACGTTAATTAAATCTGCACCTCAGTAATATTCAATGTTTTTAGTATCGCAACATCATTTTCACAACCATTTAAACTTATCATCATCAATAAACAATATGCATAAATTAAATGAAATACCCTAAAATCCCATACCTAGCATTCAATAGACCTTAAACACATTAGCATCATTCACAACCCTAGAGACCATGTAGCATATAACCCTTAATTTGCACATTAACAAGCTATTAAACCCTAAAATCTCTATTCAACATTTAACCATTAATTTGTATTTATTAAGATGTAATAAACCTTATAACTCATGCATTCCAAAATCCTAAAATCTCAATGTATAGCAACCCTTAAGTAAATCTATATCATTTACCACCATTCATGTATATTATATCATATAATATACCCCAAGATCTCACATGGCATTTAAAACTCCAAACTCAATATTTAACCATAAATTCTAACTAGGTTATGTGCATCCCTAAACAATTATGTCACCTTGGCGATGACGGTGGTGATGATGAAGACGAGGATGATGAAGAGTGGTGGTGCTGGTTGTCACGCCCTAGTCCCAAAATACCGAGGGACTAGACACGTGGCAATGGCCAGCAGCACACACTGATGGACAAACCCAATTTAATGGATCCACCAGGGCGTACTTAAGCTGTAACAACAATAAATAGGTCCAATGATACAAGTCATAGTCTATTCTAATCTCATCCATAATAGATAATCACAGATCAAATGCCAGAATAATGTAAATAAATATAAACTAACATATCTCAATAAAAGTGTCTCGGGGAACAACTCGAGAATAAGTCTGATACATCAATGCAATAGACAGAAAATAAAATAACTAGGAACAGAAATAACTGAGTATAATAAGCCACTAATCAGGAGAAGTCCTCTGGCACAATCTCGTCCTCGGGTTCGGTACTGCTCCGATGTATGCACCTGTTCTTGCTTCTGCTAATGCTCCGGTCCGTATCTAGGTCCTCAGGGGACATAACAAGGTACAAAATAATACAAGCCAAAATAAATGCAGTGCAATAGTAAATGAAATAAATAGGGTAAGTATGTAACCATCTATGTATAATGCAAGTGAGAGCATCACTAGTACTCAGGCTGAGACCACTACAAGCTCTGTGTCGGGGAGCCGGTAGCAGTAATATCACTAGTAGAGTGCCTAGCTCTGATATAGAGTCTGAGGCCTCACAATAAATATAACACTAGTAGAGTGCCTAGCTCTGATGTAGAGTCTAAGGCCTCACCATAATAAATATATATAAATCAGCCTGTAGCCTGTGTGTCTCTCCCCACCCAATGTAATCACACGTCTCATATCCACGATACCTCATGTCCATGTCACGTAAGATCATATCTAATACAGAAAGTCATATAATGTCTATGAATATAATGTCTATGTCATAAAACCTGTATCCTATTCAGAATTACCTTGAATATTTTAGGAATATTCTATCACATGAATAGTGTCCAGTGTCCTGGGTTATGATGTACTTGATAAGACAAGTACGAGAATGTAAAGGGTCACGATATCCATCTCTAGGTGACGTTACACAACTCCGCGTACGGTGTTGGCACCCGACTATTAATCGGACGCTAAGTAAGTCACACGGTCCTAGGTCAAGCATGTAAAAGATGTAAATAAATCAAGAAAATATTGTAAGCCCCCTGATTTTCAGAATTATTAATTTGAATTTTTTTGCAATTTTTCAAAATTTTTCTGTAATTAAAACCTAGGCCTTTGGCAATTTAATGATTTTTAATTATGGTTAATTCATATTAAAATATTATAGAAATAATATTTTATGGTGTAAAATGGGAAACCGGACATAGGATAATTTTCCGGGAATTTATTGGACTCCGGAATCCTTTTAAAGCCCTGAAAACCGATGTAGAGTTAAACCGAATTAAACCCGTGCCAAGCGCCCAACATCCCCATGAGAGCCGAAGCCAAGCCCAAGGAGCGTTGACCCAGCCCAAATCCTAGGTCAAACCCTAGTCCAATTTCTGCATGTATAAATACATGTTTCCCTAGTTTTCCTCCAGAAACAAAAAGAAAAAAAAGAAAAGAAAAGAAAAATCCCTAAATCCCTAAATTCCCAAAAAAAAACCTAACCCTAACCTAGCCGTCGGCTACCCCCCCCCCCCGCCGGAGCAGCCGACCTCCCCCTCCCCCGTGGCGAGCCGACCCCCTGCCGGCCTCGACCTCCTCCGCCACTCGCCACCACCACCATCCTCATCACCAGCACCTCCGTCCTATTTAGAACCCCCCTCCGAGTCTCCCCTCCGATCATCTCCCCCAATCCGCCGCCTCCGCCCTAACCCTAGTTCCTCCGACCACCATCCCTCACCCGACGCCGCCACCGCTCCGCCCGACGCCGCCGTGCCCAGCCCCGCGTCCCCCGGCCACCTCCGCTCCTCCGGCGCCCCGACAGCACCCCGCAGCAGACCCAGCAGCTCCCCTCCGGCCGCCCGACGCTGCCTCCGCCGCTCAGCGCCGCCGTACGCCGCCGCACGCCATGCAGCACTGCCCCCAGTCCCTCCGGCCGGCCGCCCCTCCGCCTCGGCTCCGACAGAACCCCCAAAACCCTAAAACCCTAGGTTTTCGTGTCGTGTCGGACACGGTATATTTTGGGTTTTTCGGACCCTGTTCAGGTACGCGTATCTCCCTGCTCGTTTACCCGTTTTCGATTCCGTCAGTTGCGTTGCGTAGCCTGCATGACCCCTCGGTGCCCGTGTAACCCGCTCGGGGCATCGCTTCCTGTGGCGATCGCGAACCGCGATCCAAAAACAGGAAAAACAACGTCCTGTTTTACCCCGGAACTGAGTACGCCCCGCCAAACGGGACGACTTGGTCGCACGCGGTCTTTACCGAAACGTGCGCGACGATGATACGGACGTGTGGAATTTTGCAGAAGTTGATTTGGATGTGCACGCACACCGAAATCAACGCGTATCCGCGGACAATGCCCCGTATCCGTCGGTTCTGGAATACGCTGTAACTTGGTGTACACACGTCGGATCGAGATAAAACTTGCGCCCTCAGACTCGTAGCAATACGCTGGTCCTGTGACCCAAGTTTGTTTCGATTCTGAGAACGTTGACAAAATCGCGTATCGTGGGCCCCACAGGCTCCACTTGACGGGCGATTTTGTGATCGGCTCATCGGAATCCAATTCTGGAAGTTCCATTGGGTTCGTATCATCGTTCCTGTCTTATAGACACTAAGTTTGAGGAATTTGGAGACCTTTGACCCTGACACGCTTTTCCCCCGCTTTGGCCCGAAAATGTTATTTTTGCCCTTGTGTCCAAATTGGACTCAAGGACAGGCGTTTCTAGCTATTTGATATTTTCTGAATCAAATGGTGATATTTATTGCAGCAACCTGAGTAGTACCTACAGATCACACTGAGACCAGAGCTACAGTTGGAGCCAGGACCCCAGGCAAGTGTACCTTGCCAAAACTTGCAGTCCTTGTTACTTATTTCCTTGGCTTATATATATGTATATATTGTGGTTCATGCTTGACCTAGGGCCGTGTGACTTTACTTAGCGTCCGATTGATAGTCGGGTGCCAACACCGTAAGCGGCGTTGTGTATTGTCATCTAGACATGGATACCGAGACCCCTATTTCTCATACTTGTCCTATCAAGTACATCATGACCCAGGACACTTGACACTATTCATGAGACAGGATCTTCCCGAGATATTCGTGGTGATTTTGTATAGGATACAGGACTAGACAGAGATACTATATCCATAGATATTTATGACTTGTTGTATTTAGATATGATTGTGCGTAACATGGACATGAGGCATCATGGACATGAGACGCATGATTACATTGGGTGGGGAGAGACACATGCTACAGGTTGATTATATCATGCCGTCGTCGTAGTCTCCCTTTTGAGCTAGACAACCCACATGATATCACTGCTACCGGCTCCCCGACACAGAGCTAGTAGTGGTTTTAGCCTGAGTTCTAGTGTGGCTCTCATCTTGCATATCCCTTAGTTGGTTATATATTTACCCTATTGTTTCATTATTGCTGGAGAGACACACAGGCTACAGGTTAATTATATCATACCATCGTCGTAGTCTCTCTTTTGAGCTAGACAACCCACATGATATCACTGCTACCGGCTCCCCGACATAAAGCTTGTAGTGGTTTCAGCCTGAGTACCAGTGATGTTCTCTCTTGCATTTCACACAGATGGATACATATTTTGTCACGCCCCAGTCCCAAAATACGTAGGACTAGGAATACGTAACACGCCAGCCGTATGTATACGAACTCCAATATATGGAAACCATATACACACGTACGATGTACATGAATATCCAATCCACAGTGGTAATATATGTCACAACAAGTCACACGCAGTTCTATATCTCATCCACAGCACAAATAATAGAATAATGGAAATCAATAAATGAATATCAAAGAAGCAGTCTCAAATAGTAATCTCAAAGTGTGATAGTCGGGTGGAAACAAATCCACTGCAAATCGACTATAATAAACTACTAAAGAGAGAAGGGAATAAACTCTAATATAAGAATAAATATCTCGAAAAGAATAGCAACTAAAATCTCTAAACAGCTGCAATGAATCACATATAATCAGAAGGTAAGATCTCCTCAGACTGATAGGTAGCGTCAGGTCCAGGTCCATACTCCTGCGGGTACTCCTGCTCATCTATATCTGGAAGGAGACCAGGTCCTCAAAGGGACGTAACAAGATACAAAAAGTACAAGCCAATAAAGTACTGAAAATAAACATCCATTGGGTCGCCTAGCCGTCTAAGTGAATGCAGTTAAGAACACCTTTCCCCACAAGTGAGCTATCTGGCTGAAAACTGGGATTTGGCATGGTTCTCTTTTGAAGATCCAGGGGCCCAAAGGCACGTCGTTTTTTTGAACGGCGGAGGCCCGCCAATGTATATATATGGGTCATCACCACCCGTATCTCCAGCGGAGAATCCGGGCATCACAGAAAAAGTACAAAGGAGCTCAAATGCGGTACTTGTTATTCTTCCCACCCAATGCTCTAAGCATGTCATGTCCATGACACGATAAACCTCTAATAACCGCCAGGTCTACTAGCATGCAAAATTTCTATTGGCAGTTATCCCTATCCGTTGCACGACCTATACGTACCAGTGGCCAGCCGAGTACGCAAGTTCGTGTCCTACATGTGACTCACACTCGTGTAAGAATAGTGTCATGGCCAATGAAACATAAATGTCTCATGAAGATGGGGTAGTCTCATAAAGTAGGTCTAATGCATATACATAAATAAAAATATAGTACGACGACACCGTCGTTGTACCCAAGTTTCCTTGGACGCGCAGTTTATATAGCAGTTAAAATAAATGAACTAAATAAACAAAAAATAAACATGCATGCCTCATATGGAATGTAAAAACAGTATAATGGCAAGGTATACTTGCCTGGCAAGAAATCTGTAAAGTGTACGCGCCCAAATGTCAAGGACACTGAACCTGGAACTAAGGACTCCGAACAAACATCTTCGGATGCTGAAATAAACATCATCAACATTTTCGGAATGAGCAAAATAGCTAAAAAGCACATCCCTTTCGTCCAATTTGGACATAGGGGCAAAACGGTAATTTCGGGCAAAATTGGGATCCCCGTGTGGCCCACTTTGCACCAAAAAGCGTGCCGAGGGTAACAGTCTCTAAATGGAACAAACTATAGGTCAAACAACTCTAAATGTCAACAAGAACCCAATGGTATGTCCAAATGTGGATTCCGATGGGCCGAACAAAATTTTGTCCAAAAAGTCAACTGTGGGGCCCACCAATTGGCGATCTGGTCAACCGTCTCAGAAATGCATGAAAATTGGGTCACAGGACCGGCGCGTTACCACGAGTCCAGTGGCGCAAGTTTCGTCGCAATTTGACAAGCGTGCACAAAATACGCGCGAGTTCCACAAAAGTTGCGACACGGTGTGTGTCCGCGGATACGATCTGATTCCGGCGCGCACACGCGTCCGAATCAGTCTCCACGAATTTTCACGTGTCCGGTTACGCTGCGTGTACCATTCAGTACACTTGGTATATGGCGGGGCGGTCCCGTTTGGCGGGGCGCGCTCCGTTTTCCAACTTTTGGAAATCTGGAAAAGTGGATGCGCGCAGTTTTGTGACGAATATAATTCTGTCCACAGCAACTAATAGCATAGGGTTATTTAACAGAAAATAAACTAGGTCAAGTGTTCTACAGGTATAAAAAAGAATCACCGAATTTGGATCTCTGTGGTGGGAGATACGAACTCGGCAATATAGGTGGTCACCGTAGTTTTCTGCGATTTCAGAATTGGGTCTGTTCCGCCCACTTTAGACGCTATTTTTCACCTAGGGGCACACGTTTTCCGAGGTTGGCTATAAAACAAATATGGAAGAGGGTTAAGGGGTGATCATACCGGTGAAGACGGAACAGCGTTTGGTTGAGCGAGTCGACGGAAAATCACTCCGGAGAGAAGGTGCTTCGAGTGAGATTCTGCAGGGCGCGAGGTCGGAGTCGTCGGGATGGTTGGATGGCTTGGCGGGGCTTCTCTGGCTGTGGTGACGGCTCTAGATGGGAAGAGGAGGTCTGGAGATTTAGGTTAGGGTTTTTGAGAGATAACTATATATATATATATATATATATATATATATATATATATATATATATATATATATATATATATATATATATATATATATTATAAGAAGAGGGAGGGGGATGGAGCGGGTTGGCCGCGTGCAAAGGGTCGGGCAAAGGGGGTTCCGCTGAAGTGCTGAAGGGTCTGGGCTTGGAACAATGCTAAGTTGCTTAGGGGGCGGGTCAATTGGAAGCATATGTGAAGGGGGCTTTCTATCAGCAAGTTTGCTGAAGAGTCTAGTATAGTAGTTATCATTGTTATTATTATTACTATTATTATTATATTAGTAACTTTCTTATTTAATTAAATCTTTTTCTTTCTTTCCTTTTCCTTTCTAAATATATATATATACATATATACATTTGTGTATACATATATATTATATATATACTCATAAGAAAATTTATGGATTAGAATAATGCACATCGTTATGCTAGCAACTGCTCAAGGGGGTCTCCTACATGGAAAAAATTCCGAAAAATTCCTGATGGTCCCATAAGTCATCTAAGTGCCCGAACACCTAAAATAAAATTTATTAAAAATCTATTTCTCCTATTTAGACCTAATTTCTATAATTTAATTAATAATTAATAAATAAAAGGGTATATACGATTTTTTTTTGAAGGGGGTTTTACATTCTACCCAACTTGTAAAAATTTCGTCCTCGAAATTAAAATTAAGCCACGATATAATGCAATAATGGTATAAGATATAAACTAACAATATAAATTCATACCTTGGTCTGCGAATAGGTTCGAAAAATGCTTGCGCATGTCGTCCTCGCGCTTCCAAGTTGATTCTCCTGACGCGCCATGCCTCCATGCTACGCGAACCAAGGGAATAGACTGGTTCCTCAACACTTTCTCTCGACGATCAAGGATTCCCATGGGTTGCTCTTGGTATGACAAGTTCGGCCCAATGGTGATCTCTGAATGGTCGAGAACATGACTGCTGTCTGCCACATATCGCCTGAGCTGCGACACATGGAATACGTTATGTACTCCCTCCAGTGAAGGTGGTAGCGCAAGTTGATATGCCACCTCTCCAACTCTCTCGAGCACGTCAAATGGTCCAATATACCTTGGACTCAACTTGCCGCGCCCTCCGAATCGGATGGTGCCTCTGGTCGGTGATATCCTCAAGAAGACGTGATCGCCTCTTTGAACTCCAAGGGACGACGATGAAGGTCTGCCCACTGCTTCTGCCTGTCTTGCGCTGCTCGCAAGTGTCCCTGAATCTTCTTGACTGTCTCTACAGTGTTGACCACCAACTCGGGTCCCAAAATCTGACGTTCTCCCACGTCACTCCAACACACAGGAGACCTACATTTTCTTCCATACAATGCTTCAAACGGAGCCATCTGAATACTCGCTTGATAGCTATTGTTGTAAGAAAACTCTACAAGATGTAGGTGGTCCTCCCATGATCCTCCGAAGTCTAACATGCAAGCCCTCAACATGTCCTCCAAGGTCTGAATAGTACGCTCCGACTGCCCATCTGTCTGCGGGTGGTAAGATGTACTGAACTTCAGACGAGTACCAAGACTCTCCTGCATGCTGCTCCAAAAGTGCGATCTGAAGCGCGAATCTCTGTCCGATACAATGCTGACTGGTATGCCGTGAAATCTCACAATCTGCCTCATATATAAATCAGCTAAAGATTCTGTAGATTGACCCACTCTAAAAGGTATAAAATGGGCTGACTTGGTGAGTCGATCCACTATTACCCATACTGCATCTCTCCCACTTGGACTCTTGGGAAAACCCGTGACGAAGTCCATAGTGATGTGCTCCCACTTCTACTCTGGAATCAGAAGTGGTTGCAATAATCCTGCTGTCCTCTGGTGCTCCGCCTTCACTTGTTGACATACCAGACATTTAGCTACAAAGTGAGCTATCTCTCTCTTCATCCCATGCCACCAAAAATGCTGTCGTAAGTCACGATACATCTTGGTGCCTCCAGGATGAATAGAATAAATCGAACTATGAGCCTCTGTCATCAGCTCCTATCGAATCTCTCCATTTGGAACATAAAGACGATCACCACATCGTAATGTTCCATCCTCATGAATGCGTAATCCTGTCTGCTCTCCGGCCTTTGTCCTTTCCTTTAGTCTCCTGAATCTGGCATCTGTAGGCAAAGCTGCCTTAATCCTCTCTACCAATGATGATTGAACTTGCAAGTTGTCTAGTGTCCCATCTGCTCCGGATAATATCACTTCAATGCCAAGCTCTTGCAAGTCCTCCAATAGTTCCCTCTGTGCTGTCAAGAAGTAAGCTGCTGGCTTCCGGCTTAACGCGTCTGCTACCACGTTAGCCTTGCCTGGATGATAATGTAGCTCTATCTCGAAATCTTTTATCAACTCGAGCCATCGACGTTGCCTCATATTTAACTCCTTCTGCGTGAAGACGTACTTGAGGCTTTTGTGGTCTGTATAGATTTCCACTCGTTCTCCGTATAAGCAATGTCTCCATAGCTTCAGAGCAAATACAACGACTGCAAGTTCCAAGTCATGAGTCGGATAATTCTTCTCACGTACTCGTAACTGCCTAGATGCATATGCAATCACCTTGCCATGCTGCATCAATACGCATCCTAAGCCTTTTCCTGATGCGTCACTGTAGATCACATATCCTCCTGATCCTGACGGAATCGTCAATACTGGTGCTGTAGTCAGTCGTTTCTTCAACTCTTCAAAGGCTGCTTGACACTCGTCAGTCTATATAAATTCTTGATCCTTACAAGTCAAACAAGTCATAGGTGCCGCTATCCTTGAGAAGTTTTCCATGAACCGTCGGTAATATCCCGCAAGTCCAAGGAAACTCCTCACCTCTGCTGCTGATTTAGGAACATGCCATGTCTCAACTGCTGAGATCTTCTCCGAATCAATAGAAATACCATCTCCTGTAACAACATGTCCAAGAAATGAAACTCTGTCCAAGAAGAACTCATATTTGCTGAGTTTAGCATATAACTGCTCCCTCCTCAAAGTCTCTAGAACAATCCGCAGGTGCTCCTCGTGCTTCTCGTGGCTCTTCGAATAGACAAGTATATCATCTATGAAGACGACCATGAACTGGTCCAAGTACTGGTGGAAGACTCGATTCATCAAGTCTATGAAGATTGCTGGAGCATTGGTCAATCCAAATGGCATGACCAAAAACTCGTAGTGTCCATATCTTATTCTGAATGCGGTCTTTGGAATGTCCTGCTTCCGTACCTTCACTTGGTGATATCCCGATCTCAGATCTATCTTCGAGAATACCTTAGCTCCACTGAGTTGATCAAACAGGTCATCAATGCGTGGCAATAGATATTTGTTCTTCACTGTCACTGCATTCAAGGCTCTGTAGTCAATGCACATACGCACTGACCCATCCTTCTTGGGTACAAACAACACTGGTGCTCCCCAGGGTGATGCACTCGGTCGGATGAAACCTTTCTCCTCTAGCTCTTTTAACTGTGCCTTCAGCTCGTCCATCTCCATCTTCGCCAGTCTGTAAACATGCGATGCTATAGGTGCTGCTCCGGGTGCTAGTTCAATTGAAAACTCTACGTCTCTGTCTGGGGGTAGTCCTGGCAAATCCTTTGGAAAGACGTCTAGAAATTCTGAAATAATAGGGTGATAGACCACATCGTCCATTGCGAGCTGCATACCATCAAGGATTTCTGTGGATCCTCGGGCAAACTCAAGTTCAGGCTGGCCTGGTACCTTAAAAAGAATGCTTCCTCCAAAGCAATCGAAGAAAGCATGGTACTTGCTTAGCCAGTCCATTCCAAGCACAATGTCAAAAGACGGCATAGGAAGGACTAAGAGTTGGGCGTTCATCTCTCTGCCACGTATCACTATAGGGCCCGATCTACAAACTCGACTAACTGGTACAACTCCTCCTCCGGTTAAAATTCTAACACAACTAGATAATGGTGTAGAAGCAATGTTGTGTTTGGCAATAAAACTAGATGATATGAATGAGTGGGTGGCTCCCGTATCAAATAATGTCACAGCGGGAAAAGTAAAAGAAAGGATAATACCTGCTATGACATCCACCTCATGATCCAGGTCATCTACCTCCAATGCAAAAGCTCGCCCGTTCCTCTGCGACTGTCCATGTCCAGTCCTCATATACTGCTCCTCCTGAGTAGGTAGCGGTGGTCCTCTCTGAAATCCTCCTGCTGCTGGGGGTCGAGGTGCTCCCGATCCGGTCATCTGCTGGGCTGGCTTCGGTGCTGGAAGCGCTAATCTCTGAACTGGCGGTGGAAGTGTCTGCTGCATGTGGCAGTCTTTCACCATGTGCTGTACAGAGCCACATCTCCTACACTGACCCAAGCGGGTCCGACAATCTCTCGCAACATGTCCGATCCTCCCACAATAATTACATTGGGGTTTCTCCGAAATCTGGTACGGTGCTGCTTGGCGTTGCTGATGCTGTTGTGCCAAGGGACGTCTGATAGGTCCCCTCTGTTGTGTCCTGGCTGGTTCCTGCTGTATCCTTGCTGATCCTTGTTGTGTCCTCAGCTGACCTCCTTTTCCTCTGCTAATGGTTTCCTGAAATCTGGTCTCTGTCAGTAGTTCAGCATAAGAGACTCGGGACTGCGAGCTTGTATAATGTTGAAGCTCCTGGGTCAGTCCTCGATGAAACCTCTTAGCCTTAGCCAAGTCATTTGGTATCAAAGCAGCGCCATATTTGCTGAGTCAACTAAACTCGGCATCATACTCGTCCACTGTTCGGTTTTCTTGCTCCAAGTGAAAAAACTGATCATACAAGGTGTCCCTGACAGTGTCCGGGAAGTACTTTTCCTCAAAGAACTCCAAGAACTGCTCCCAAGTCTGGTAAGTACCCAACTGGCGCTCCATGGATTCCCACCAGTGATGAGCATTACCATCTAGAAGCGTCCGTACACCCGTCATCCATAGGTCCGTGGGTAACTACGATGCCTCCAGTAGCTTCTGTGTGTGAGTGATCCAGTTGGTAGTCTCCTCCGGGCTCTCAGTACCCTTGTACTGCCTTGGGCCCATCTGAACAAAATCCTTTACTGATCCAACCCTAGCTCGAGGTAATTGAGCTAGTGCTTGGGCTGGTACAGTAGCATGTGCAGCCATCCTCTCCAGTGCTGCCAAAAATTCTTGTCTCTGCTCGACTGCCTGCTGTCTCTGCTCGGCTGCCTGCTGCCTCTGTTCCTGTATCATCATCTGAAAGAATTGGAACATCTGTGCTTGGCCATCTTGCGGTACTGGGACAGGTGGAAGGTTCCCAATAGGTAAAGCGGGAAGATCAGATGGAACTGGGGTGTGAGTCTGTCCATCTGGCCTCGGAAGCCTAGGAATCATTGCGGTCCCTCCTTGAGTCTGACCATTGACTCCAGAAGTTGTGTCGCCATCGGCGGCAGTACATCCATTCTGCAAATCCATCTCTCTGCAGTTGATGTACGAAATGATTAGAAAAAGTATAGGAATCAAACAGGATGCAAGTATTAAATAGGGAGGATGAGTTCAATCAAGCGTGGATGAGATCCTTATACTCTATTCCTATACGCAGGCTTGTTCGGTACAGTTACGTAACCGAGACAATATATTCTAGACCTGCATGGGCCACCACAAAAATATGTCACGCCCCAGTCCCAAAATACGTAGGACTAGGAATACGTAATACGCCAGCCGTATGTATACGAACTCCAATATATAGAAACCATATACACACGTACGTTGTACATGAATATCCAATCCACAGTGGTAATATATGTCACAATAAGTCACACGCAGTTATATATCTCATCCACAGCACAAATAATAGAATAATAGAAATCAATAAATGAATATCAAAGAAGCAGTCTCAAATAGTAATCTCAAAGTGTGATAGTCGGGTGGAAACAAATCCACTGCAAATCGACTATAATAAACTACTAAAGAGAGAAGGGAATAAACTCTAATATAAGAATAAATGTCTCGAAAAGAATAGCAACTAAAATCTCTAAACAGCTGCAATGAATCACATATAATCAGAAGGTAAGATCTCCTCAGACTGATAGGTAGCGTCAGGTCCAGGTCCATACTCTTGCGGGTACTCCTGCTCATCTATATCTGGAAGGAGACCAGGTCCTCAGAGGGACGTAACAAGATACAAAAAGCACATGCCAATAAAGTACTGAAAATAAACATCCATTGGGTCGTCTAGCCGTCTAAGTGAATGCAGTTAAGAACACATTTCCCCACAAGTGAGCTATCTGGCTGAAAACTGGAATTTGGCATGGTTCTCTTTTGAAGATCCAGGGGCCCAAAGGCACGTCGTATTTTTGAACGACGGAGGCCCGCCAATGTATATATATGGGTCATCACCACCCGTATCTCCAGCGGAGAATCCGGGCGTCACAGAAAAAGTGCAAAGGAGCTCAAATACGGTACTTGTTGTTCTCCCCACCCAATGCTCTAAGCATGTCATGTCCATGACACGATAAAACTCTAATAACCGCTAGGTCTACTAGCATGCAAAGTTTCTATTGGCAGTTATCCCTATCCGTCGCACGACCTATACGTACCAGTGGCCAGCCGAGTACGCAAGTCTGTGTCCTACATGTGACTCACACTTGTGTAAGAATAGTGCCATGGCCAATGAAATATAAATGCCTCATGAAGATGGGGTAGTGTCATAAAGTAGGTCTAATGCATATACATAAATAAAAACATAGTACGACGACACCGTCGTTGCACCCAAGTTTCCTTGGACGCGCAGTTTATATAGCAGTTAAAATAAATGAACTAAATAAACAGAAAATAAACATGCATGCCTCATATGGAATATAAAAACAGTATAATGGCAAGATATACTTGCCTGGCAAGAAATCTGTAAAGTGTACGCGCCCAAATATCAAGGACACTGAACCTGGAACTAAGGACTCCGAACAAACGTCTCCGGATGCTGAAATAAACATCACCAACGTTTCTGGAATAAGCAAAATAGCTAAAAAATACATCCCTTTCGTCCAATTTGGACATAGGGGCAAAACAGTAATTTCGGACAAAAGTGGGGTCCACGTGTGGCCCACTTTGCACCGAAAAGCGTGCCGAGGGTAACAGTCTCTAAATGGGACAAACTATAGGTCAAACAACTCTAAATGTCAACACGAACCCAACGGTATGTCCAAATGTGGATTCCGATGGGCCGAACAAAATTTTGTCCAAAATGTCAACTGTGGGGCCCGCCAATTGGCGATCTGGTCAACCGTCTCAGAAATGCATAAAAATTGGGTCACAGGACCGGCGCGTTACCACGAGTCCAGTGGCGTAAGTTTCGTCACAATCTGACAAGCGTGCACAAAATACGTGCGAGTTCCACAAAAGTTGTGACACGGTGTGTGTCCGCGGATACGGTCTGATTCTGGCGCGCACACGCGTCCGAATCAGTCCCCACGAATTTTCACGTGTCCGGTTACGCTGCGTGTACCATTCAGTACACTTGGTACACGGCGGGGCGGTCCCGTTTGGGGTGGCGCGCTCCGTTTTCTAACTTTTGGAAATCTGGAAAAGTGGGTGCGTGCAGTTTTGTGACGAATATAATTCTGTCCACAGCAACTAATAGCATAGGATTATTTAACAGAAAATAAACTAGGTCAAGTGTTCTACAGGTATAAAAAAGAATCACCGAATTCGGATCTCTGTGGTGGGAGATACGAACTCGGCAATATAGGTGGTCACCGTAGTTTTCTGCGATTTCAGAATTGGGTCTGTTCCGCCCACTTTGGACGCTGTTTTTCACCTAGGGGCACACGTTTTCCGAGGTTGGCTATAAAACGAATATGGAAGAGGGTTAAGGGGTGATCATACCGGTGAAGATGGAACATCGTTTGGTTGAGCGAGTCGACGAAAAATCACTCCGGAGCGAAGGTGCTTCGAGTGGAATTCTGCAGGGCGCGAGGTCGGAGTCGTCGGGATGGTTGGATGGCTTGGCGGGGCTTCTCTGGCTGTGGTGACGGCTCTAGATGGGAAGAGGAGGTCTGGAGATTTAGGTTAGGGTTTTTGAGAGATAACTATATATATATATATATATATATATATATATATATATATATTATAAGAAGAGGGAGGGGGATGGAGCGGGTTGGCCGCGTGCAAAGGGTCGGGCAAAGGGGGTTCCGCTGAAGTGCTGAAGGGTCTGGGCTTGGAACAATGCTAAGTTGCTTAGGGGGCGGGTCAATTGGAAGCATATGTGAAGGGGGCTTTCTATCAGCAAGTTTGCTGAAGAGTCTAGTATAGTAGTTATCATTGTTATTATTATTACTATTATTATTATATTAGTAACTTTCTTATTTAATTAAATCTTTTTCTTTCTTTCCTTTTCCTTTCTAAATATATATATACATATATACATTTGTGTATACATATATATTATATATATACTCATAAGAAAATTTATGGATTAGAATAATGCTCACCGTTATGCTAGCAACTGCTCAAGGGGGTCTCCTACATGGAAAAAATTCCGAAAAATTCCTGATGGTCCCATAAGTCATCTAAGTGCCCGAACACCTAAAATAAAATTTATTAAAAATTTATTTCTCCTATTTAGACCTAATTACTATAATTTAATTAATAATTAATAAAAAAAAGGGTATATACGATTTTTTTTTTGAAAGGGGGTTTTACATATTTTGCCTATATTTACTCATTTATTCTCTGCACTGCATTTATTTTGGCATGAGCTTTCTTGTACCTTGCTATGTCCCCTGAGGACCTGGATCCGGATTATGTCCCCAGGATTAGCAGAGGAGATCCACCCAAAGTTATATAGTACTGGAGCATTAGCAGGAGCTGATACAGGAGCTGTACCGACACCCGAGGACGAGATCGTGCCAGAGGACTTCTCCTGAGTATTGACTGGTGATACTCATTTATTTCTATTTCCAGTTTTTTTATTTCCAGTCTATTGCATTGCTGTATCAGACTTGTTCTCGGATTGTTCTCCGAGACACTGTTATTGAGATTGTTAGTTATTTCTATTCGCATTATTCTGGCATTTAATCTGTGATTATCTGTTATGGATGAGATTAGTATAGACTGTGACTTGTAACATTTGATCTATTTACTGTCAAACTACAGCTTAAGCATGCCCTGATGGATCCATTAAATTGGGTTATCCATCGGTGTGTGCTGCTGGCCAGTATCGCGCATCCAGTCCCACGGTATTTTGGGACTGGGGTGTGACAAATATGTAACAAGAACTGCAATGTTGACAAGGTACACTTGCCTGGGGTTCTGGCTCCAACTGTAGCTTTGGCAGTTGTGGGATTTGCAGGTACTACTCCGGTTGCTGAAATAGACATCACCATTAGATTTAAAAAATATCAAATAGCTAGAAACGCATGTCCTTAAGTCCAATTTGGACACAGGGGCAAAAATGACAGTTCCTGGCCAAAGCGGGGTCCACATATGGGCCGCTTTGCACCGAAAAATGTGTCAGAACCAATGGTCTCCAAATTCATCAAACTTAGTGTCAACAAGTCCAGAACGATGATACGAACCCAACAAAACTTCCAGAATTGGATTCCGATGAGCCAATCACAAAATCGCCCGTCAAGTGGAGCCGCGGGGCCTACGATACGCGATTTTGTCAACGTTCTCAGAATTGGACCAAACTTGGGTCACAGGACCAACGTATTGCTACGAGTCCGATGGCGCAAGTTTTATTTCGATCGTGTGTATACCAAGTTACAATGTGTTCTAGAACAGGCAGATACGGGACGTTGTCGGCGGATACGCGTTGATTTCGGTGTGCACGCACATCCAAATCAACTTCTGCGAAATCCTGCACGTCCGTATCAACGGCGCGCACCTTTTGGTGAAGATCGCGCACGACCAAGTCGTCCCGTTGGCGGGGCGTACTCAATTCCGAGAGAAAATGGGGCATTATTTTTCCTGTTTTTGGATCGCGGTATGCGATCGCCACAGGACGCGATGCACCAAGCGGGTTGCACGGGCATCGAGAGGGTTATATAGTCTACGCGTCACAACTGACGAAACGGAAAACGGGACAACGAGGAAAGAGAAAACGCTACCTGAACAGGGCTCCGTGGAACGAGGTTTCTTCGTGTCCGTGGGTCGACACGACACAAACTGTGTCCGGGTTACTGTGCTACTGTGTCCGGGTTCTGAGTGCTGCTGTGTCTGAGTCAGGGTTCAGCGGAGACTCGCCGTGGCTGCTCAGGCGGAGGCTGGCCGGGGTCGAGGTGGCTAGGGCTCGAGGCAGCGGGGCTCGTGGTCGACGGAGGTGACAGAGGAGGGAGGCGATAGTCGAGGGACAGGGCGGACGAAAGAGGAGGGAAGGCGAGGCAAGGTGGTTCTGAGAGGAGGAGGAGGAGGGAAGTTAGGGTTCAGGGCGTCAGGGACGGCGAGGGGAGAGGGGAGTACTGTCGAGGACTGCGGGGACTGGAGGGTGGTGGAGCTCGTCGGGGGATCGACGACGATGGAGTCGGGGTGACAGGCGGAGCGGGGCTCAGACGAGGAGAGGGAGGTTAGGGTTCTGGCGATCGGGTTTCTAGAGGAGGAGGAGGAAGACGAGGGAGGACGGGGTTCGGGTCGAGGGCGACTGAGGGTGACCGGAGCGGAGCTGCGGGCGGAGGAGAGAGGAGTTAGTCTAGGTTTCCGGCGGCAGAGCGTGGGTTTCGAGGTGATTTTATTGTGCCAGAACAGTAATTTGGGAAGGATTTGGATTTAGGGTTTCGACGGGTTAACGGGTCCGGGTCGGGTTCACTTCAGATCCGACCCGACCCGTTAAGAGCGGGTTTTGGTTCGGTTTGGTTTACTGCGGTTCGGTTCGGTTTATTTAAAATAAACCGGGTTCAATTCAGGGTTTAATTCGGTTTATTTAGACTTAGTTTTTTGGGCTTTAAAAATGCTTCCGGGGTCCAATAAATTCCCGAAAAATTATCCTATGTCTAATTTTTTATTTTACACCAGAAAATATTATTTTCATAATATTTTAATATTAATTAATATCATTTAAAAAATTATTTAATTACAAATACCTTAGTTTTAATTACCGAAAAATTCCAGAAAAT
This sequence comes from Iris macrosiphon, assembly GCA_036927795.1. Lineage (NCBI taxonomy): Eukaryota > Viridiplantae > Streptophyta > Magnoliopsida > Asparagales > Iridaceae > Iris > Iris macrosiphon. The sequence continues at coordinate 54,129,070 of JAYESA010000012.1, read as the reverse complement.
TACAGAAAATTGTGAAAAATCCAAATTAAAAATTCCTGAAAAATCAGGGGGTTTACACTGGTGGTGTGGAAGAGGTGGTCGTAGGGTGGTGCGAAGTGGTGGCCGGAGGTGGTGTGAAGTGGTGGGGATGATGGTCGTGGGGTGGTGTGAAGTAGTGGTGCGGCTAGTGGTGAAGAGTGGTGGTGTGGGGGAGATGGTGACGAAGGGTGGTGATGGAGACCGGCGGAGAAGGAGGAGGTGGTCGAGGTCGGGTCGACTGGAGTATTGGTCGAGGGGGGTGATGGTGCTGGTGGCGTATGGTGGTGCGGGTGGAGGTACTACTGGTTCGAGATAGTGGAGGTGGCATTGGTGTGTGGTGGTGAAGTTGCTGACGAAGCCGCGGGGAGTAGCAGCCGGCCGAGGGAGTGGTGGAGGCAGCGGGGATGTTGCTGACGAAGCCGCGGGGAGTGGCAGCCGGTCGAGGGAGTGGTGGAGGCAGTGGGGATGTTGCTGACAAAGCCGCGGGAAGTGGCAGCCGATCGAGGGAGTGGTGGAGGCAGCGGGGATATTGCTGGAGCTCGCCGGAGTTGACTGGAGTAGGGGTGGTGGCCGGGTGGATGGGTTAAAGAAGAAGAAATAAAGAAGAAGTAGAAAGGAAGAAGAAGAAAGGGAAAAAAAAACTACGGTTGGAAATTTGAGGAGGGAGGAGAGAGAAGGTGGGGGGTTTTCCAAGTGTGGAAATTAGGGCCTGCTTGGGGAAGTGTGTATGAGGAGACATTATATCGGGAAAGGTGATAGGGTGTGTGGGGTGAGGATGCTCCAATTTCAAATGAGTGGTTATGATTGATCATGGAGGATTTTTCATTCAAAAGAGAGGGGTGTTGACTAGTCAAAGAATGGAGGGTTTCTTCATTTGGCTTGAACCAATGGGGTGTTGCCACCTAGTGCAACTTTTGCAAATTAGTCCCCTAAATTTGGGTATTTGCACAGACACATGAAATGAAAAATTTGTGGGAGAATTGGTCTTTGGTGTTTTGTAGGATAAGAATCTGGTCCCTTAAATTTGTACCTTGTTACGTCCCTCTGAGGATCTGGTCCCTTGCCAGTTTTGTAGCATAGACCGTTGTGGAGCCTGCCTGGAGTTGCTGATGTGTGTTGCTTTGTCTTGCAGGAATTGGTGCCAAGTACTTATATCTTTTCTTCTGGAGTCATGGTTATTATTCATATTGTTTATTCATCTGCTGATATAACCTAGTTTTATAGACTCATATTCCTTTCTCGAGTCTATTCGAGCTTATGTGTTACTGACGGTCGACTTTAGCATATGTAGCTCATTCTTGTATATTCTGATCATTGTGGATTGAGGCATAGATATTTATATTTACTTGATTATATAGATAGTAACCATTTTAATACAGCTTAAACGTATTCGAGTCGGACCGAAGTCTGGTCGAATGCGTAGCTAGCATGTTACGTATTCCTAGTCCTACGTATTTTGGGACTGGGACGTGACAAAGAGTCCAAGTTTGAGTTTTCTTCTTTCTCAGCATGGCGCATGGGATCAGCGCTGCATGAGATTCAGAAAAAAAATAGAGGTTATGTTGTTGTCAGGGCTGCATGCGGCCATCTACCTGCGGCTGCCGACTGGTGCCGCATGATCCTTCTTATGCGGTCTTCGTTGTGGCCGCATAGAACATGCACCAGCACCTGAACTTCTGGCATAGTAGTATTTTTTTCTGCCAGATTTTAGGTGCTGAGCACCTTTCTTCTCAGCCCAGACTGCCGCATGGACAGGGACAACGTGGATGGACGAATGATGTACGTCTTCAGCAACAGGGAGAGAAGCGGGGAGCCCATACTTCGCAGTTGGGTAAGGCGCAACGACATTTGCTACCTATGTCTTGCGTGTCTTCTTAGCCTTGCTAGCATTGGAGAAGGACTCGCGCTTCCCTCGGAAAGCATCTCCTCGAACGCTTGCTGGTCGAATTGTGTACCACCAACATCCTGTGGGTAGACCCCAGTTTCGGCGTATCAGACTGCGTCACGACTTTCTCGTCAGTGGAGAAGTTGGTCCCCAACAGAGTCGCCATCTTGTTCGCCATTACAAGTTTCGAATGAACTTTGTTTAATAACAAACAAAAAGTACAAAGAAATCCTAGACAAAAAATCTAAGTACAATATTTTTGATCTGAAAAATGTGACGATGGAGATCGAGTACTGCAACGACTCCTTTACTCCGTTGATGGTCTAATGAGGGAATGAAGATGCCCTATTTTGTTTTCTCTCTCCTGAGCTTGTTTGCACGTACGTAGCCAGCCGGGGGGGGCCTTGTGGGTGTGCTACCCTGCTATCTATAACCATCATGCTGACGGGCTATATATGCCACATACGCCTCTGTTTGGTGGCCGCATGGGACTTCTTCAACAGAATGCGGTTGCAATTGTATCAGCTTACCACGGACATGTTGTCACATGACCTCGGTTAAGATATGTTGTTGATAATAGTTGGGACAATTATTGGCAGGGAAGCAACAACCTACCCTTCTTTATACAACAGGAATGCAATGGTATAAAACTTTGCTTTATGATAGTTTTATTAAGTGCACAGATCTTGAATGAAATAGGACTCAATGACCCAATAAGAAAAAGAAACAAGTGGAAGTGGGCATAATTAGCTAGGGATACTTTGTAAATTAATTTTGATCATAGTTTCAGTTTCAAGCTTTCTTCTCCTTATTTGTGTGTCCAGGTGCAAGTGTGTTTAAGAGCCAAGTCATCTAACCTTTCAGAAATAGCAAGTATAGAGGGGGAAATTAAAAATATTAACTTGTCTTTGAATACCAAGGTAAAGCTGAAATTAGATCCTACTATCTAATAATTCCAACAAAAAAAGAAAAGAACACTTAAACAACTGGATTTCCTAATCCTGAAATGCCTGGATATCAGCTCGGACGAGGTTCTCCTATTATCAAACATCAAACGCTAACAATCCTCATTACAGATAACGGTTAATATAAAAACTAGTTGAAGTATTGCTATAGATCATTGGACAAGAAATCAACTGAACAGTTGCATGCTAACTTTAAATAATCCACCTTTCCAAGTAACTAATATATATAGTGCAATCTTTGTATTAGAAAATATTATCTAGTCTCTTGAAAATGTATCCCATATAGAGCAAATGAGACTAGACATAATAAGGAAAAATGAAGGAAGTTTACTGTATATATATGACTAAGGCGGAAAGGCAGCAAATTCACCTTGCATTATTATTGTAATCACAATGCATGCTTTTGCTATATATGTATGAGCAACTGGACTTTGAGGATTAATTCAGAACTACAAAAGGTGCCCAGTGTACATAAAGAATCAAAATTTCATTTTCTATAGATAGTTCCGGCAAATTATTACTTCTCGGAATCCACATATATAGATAGTTCCAGCAGTAGAGTAGAGTGCAGTTTGCTTGCCTTGGTGTATCATGGCATTTTCAACTTATGCTTATTATCAGTCAATCTTGAATACATTTACCAAGCTAGCATGCATCTTCTGCTTAGATTAGAAGGCTGTTCTACAGTTTCCCTAGAGACTGACTAGATAATGAAAACTATAGCAATAAGATGAGAAAAACCTTCACATAAGTAAAATGACTCTAATTATGTATTTCAAATACAAACTCACTCTCCTCTATTACAAAATTTGATCAATACAACCAATTGGGGTTCAAAATATTACTGTAAGTTAGTTTCAGTTAAATTCATCTTTGTCAGGCATTACAATATTAACCAATTAAATGCACCTATAAATAATCACTTGGCACCAATCATAAAACAACAATTGTGTCTGGGAAACATCACTTGATAAGGAAACAAAAATATATTCAAGTGTGAATACAAACTAGATCACTGACCAGAGCCTTTGACCAAAATGGTGAATGGTTGGCTATGTCTTGTTCATGTTCATCTAAACCTCTATTTAATATTTATTCTTTTGCTTTTGAACACTCATAACAAACTAAACAACTAAAATGCTAACACCAGGGATCTCCAATAAGTACAACAGTGTATTACTCAATGAGTTACTCATGATCAAAGGCATCAAAAGAGAGAGACTTAAAATAAGCTTGAGAAATATGTAATGCAGCCAATCATAAAAGTAAGCTCAAATATAATATTGCACTTTAGTAATATACTGAATTTTCTTTTGCACTGAATAATGAGGATTTATAGACTAGCTTGGGTTGGTATAACAATGATGTAAAAGAGTACAGTATATGTGCAGTTAGATTATGACACAAACCATTTTGCAACATAAATAGACATTTTAAACATGGCCATTTTCTATGGGCGCCATCCTAAAGCAGGATTTGCTCTTTGTAGGGGAATGCTGGATTAGGATCACAAACAAGAGAGAGGACAATAGTTACCTCACACCACAATCCTGTAAAATCGAACATGACGTCAAAAATCGATGCGATCGCACATGGTACCAAATTTTTTAACCATTTTATATATTAGTACTGTAAAATCTCTATTTTTACCTATTTTTAGATTTTTTTTTACTTAAATGTCAGAAAATGACAATTTGTTTAGAGTTGTTCAAAAAGACCTTTTTTATTTTAGATACATGACATTAGAAACAGCCTGGCCTCCCCCAAGTAAATTTGGTGAGCAAATCTCTTTCCTTTTCATCTGCCATAGCAATGAACATTGAGTATATATATATATATATATATATATATATATATATAGATTGAGAGAGAGAGAGACAAATGTTTGGACACTTGGCTAAAAGATGAAGATCATTTAACAATAAAGAAGTGATGAGAGTACCCACACCAAAAAATATATATTGCCACAAGAAAAATTACATCACACCAACTCGAGATTAATATGAAAGTAAGAAACAAATTGTTGTTAACCGCTGTAAAGCCTACATGCTATATATATATATATATATATATATATATATATATATATATATATATATATATATATAATTTGTTTGCTAATTTTGCAACATCTCCGATTGTCTTCTGTGGAGGCGCTCGCAACTACCAACTCACATCATAGAAGGACTTAATTGTTAAGAATCAAAATGCTTCAATTGAATTTGGAGTCTCGGTGAGTCATGAGCTCAACCAAACTAGTCAAATAGTAGAAACAAAGATGGGACGAAGTCCTTCTATGGTGCGGGTAGGCAGTTGCGAGTGCCTTCAAAAAAGAAGGTCGAGTATACGACCTTTGCAAAATTAGCAAACAACTTCAGCGATTGTTGCTGAAGTTGTTTGCAAATTATGCAAGGGTCGCATCCCCGACTGTCTTTTGTGTAGGCACTCCCCAACTGCCTACCTGCACCATAGATGGGCTTCGTCCCATCTTTACTTCTATTATTCGACTAGTATGGTTGAACCCATGACTCACCGAGACTCTAAATACAATTGCAGCATTTGATTCTTAACAATCAAGTCCTTGAGTTGTTTCCATAATAATATAGCCTGAAAAAGAACAAAACTAGTATTAGCATACATACATTCATTACGAAAGTCAAATCAATCTCCTCAACCGAACTCTAGGATCGGTAACATCCATATCAAAATGCCAATCATCCCATATGTCATAAAAACAACAAAAAGGAATAGTGCAAAATGCTGCAACTACCAATTCAAGATATTTTGGCTGGATATTTAGCCTAGTTAACTGGGTTGAGTATCTATTCTTTTTCTCAAAAAACAAAGGGTATATAAATTCAGTACACAAAAAATTATACATGTATCTTGGAACCATCCAAATATCACAAAACCATGATTAAGTTCAGTTGGAAGGTTCACAGTTAACAGATGCTCTTCCTGACAAGCTTATCTCTAATGAGCATTGGTATTTTCCTATCAAAATCCATAAATTTTATGGTTTCAAATCAGATAAATTTGATAAAATTGGCAGTAAGACTGAAAGAAACATGCATTACCAATAAAGTTCTACATGTTTTTAATACCTATTTCATGCCAAACTCTTTTATTGTAAAAAATTTCCATGTTCAACTCCACTTGGCTTGCTCAATACCAGATCTTCTCCTGCAAACAATGGTTCAACATTTAAATTTCCAAGTATTATTCCTTATGGAAAGATGATGATGCAGAGGGGGATGAAAAAATAAAATAAATAAAAGTTTCGACGTACGGAGAATTTTGGTTGTGTAAGTCCACCACCAACATCACCCATCACCACCGACTCGAAGCAGAAATGCTACTGCTCGGACACTGACGCAGGGATGAGAGCGAACCGCTCTCTACAATTTTGTACGACTGGTTCCTCCCGGCGATGGCGGACCCTGGAGCTCGATCGGTTCTGCGTCGACGGGATGAGAGAGAGAGAGAGAGAGAGGGAGAGGGTGGTGTGGGGAAGGGGGGTGGGGTGGGGGGGGGGGGGGGGGGGGGTGGGGGCGAGGGCGGTGTTCTTTCAAGACCTCATGCCGTGCACTATAGAGAAAGGGAGAGAGGGAGAGAGGCAGAGAGTAGTGGAGCCTCTCCAAAAGATTTTTATTATATTGAAAAAGCTATACTTTTTTTTTTTATGAAGAGCTAATGAGTCTTCCATAATTTATAGGACATCAAAGGACATACAAGACAGAATATTCCAAAGATTATTCTAAAAAATATTCTATATATTATTCTAGATCCTAACAATATTTTATAAATTATTCTATTTTGTGATGAGGAGCAAATAAGTCTTCCATAATTTACAGGACATCAAAGGACATACAACACAGAATATTCCAAAGATTATTCTAAAGAATATTCTATATATTATTCTAGATCCTAACAATATTTTATACATTATTCTATATGCTAGATATTTACAAAGAAGTCTATAAATTATCTAATCCACCTCGGTGTGCTAAAAAATATTGTGCGTAATTGGGTGGGTCGGATTTGGATGTGGGCTAGGTATATATAAGAAAAAAAAATTATATGAGAATGTTTACATGTAGAAAATCTCATAGAAATTCGTTATCCTACATTAGTGCCACGTAGAATAAAAATTCAGAAAGAAATTACTGTTGGAAGTTTTTTTTTTTTTTTTTGAAAATAATTTCTACCATAGAAATAGAGAAGATTGATATCTCCAGTAGAGGTGGCCTTAAGTTAATATGTCAATATGTTGTTACTCATTGTTCATGTTGTCACTTATGGTTATTGTAGTCTATTTAACTTGTGATATGATAAATTATTATCTTTTGTTCTCTTTGTTTGGTGAGCCTTCTAGCATGTATAGGTTTTGCTATAAAATATTGACATCGGATTAATGACAAGTTAAAAATAGTTTAGAAGATTTGTGCACTATGAATGAAGAACTTTACACAAATAATTTATTTTACTAACAAATGTTAAATATCTTGCCAAAATATTTTATTGCAGTTATTGTACATCGATTACTAAATAATGTTCAAATAACTATATATTTTTTATTGAGAATAATTATCATAAAAGGCTGAGAAATGTATCCATTCTTTCTTAGATCTCTTTGGTTGGCATAATTTTTTTCTTTCTTTAATTGTCTAGTAGTCTTGAAATCACTTGAATTTTTTTTGTCTATATTTTTCTTTCCCCTTTTAACTATTTATTATGATTTACTTAAGCTTATGGTCACTCTAATTTCAATTTATCCTTAGATTGATGACAATGATGGTAAAATACACTTCATCTTTAGTTATCTTCAATATTGGGTCTAATCTCATTTACAAATTTTGAATTATCATATTTGGATTATGATAAAAATAATTTTTGACAAGTTATACGCTATCAAAGTTTCTTTGTAGCTTTGATACCTTGTGAAGCTAGAGTGTAATTTTGAAATGAGTGGTCGGATGTGAAGGGATTCCGAAGAGTGCTGAAATTTGTAGTGCTCCCTCTGAGTCAAAATAGCAATCAAGTGACCAACTTCAATTGGATAAAAATTATCAAGGGCAACCCACAAAGTGATAGGGGCTATTACATATTAAGGGACAACACATTTTGAGAAATTATTAGGGACAACACACAATTTGTTAGGGGCAACCCACAATTTCAAACACCTAAATTTCTCTTCCTCTTAAACAACTTGCTCTTCGTTTTGCAACATTTTTCTCTTTCGAATATCATTATTGGTGGTTTCAAATCACATTATAGGAGTTTGGAAGCTTTAGAAATCGTAATAGTTGGTTTGGGGACTACGAAAGAGATTTTGACAGTCCTAACTCTTTTTTAGGGTTAATTTTGTATCTAAAAATAATCATATTTTAAAAAAAATGTGATAGTTCTATCACTTTGTGTGGTACCCCTAATAATTTCTGATCTCATGTGTTCACTGTGAGCACCTAGATTTGTTACAATCCTTTATATTCAAGTGCTAATGATGTCCTATTTGAAGAAGTTATCTTCTTTGTGCTTGTTGAGCAAAATTTATTTCTTATGTGATACTTTGATTGGATCATCTAAATTGTAATTGATATTATCGGTTAATGTAGGAAGGAAGCAAAGAACAATTTTGATTAATATGGACAGGTGATTTTTTGCTTAGTTATTAGGTCAAAACTTGAATCATGTGGGCCAAACCAAAGACCAACATCGAATCACAATTTAGTAGTCTAATTTGAAACCAATGCGTGAGTATAACAGTGACAATACAAATGATTTAAGCCTTGGCTAAAAATTAAAATTATAAGGAAGAAGAAGAAGAAAATTTTAAGCCTTATCTAGGAAGGGTTATTGGTATTTTTCAGCTCTTAATTCAGGTGTATTCTTTATTTCTTTCAAATCTTCAACAATTTATCAGCCATATTTTCTTTTTCTTACTTTTGGGTAAAGGTTCTATTTCATCATTATTTTTTTTATCGTTTCAACATTAAAACCAGGAAAGGTCTACCAATCTCTCAATTGAACTTCTAAATAAATGTCCTAATAATCATTCATGCTATATTGGCGAACACTTCGGCAATAACACAAATGGTTGACGCAATATTCATAGACTGTTCTTCCCGTTATAAATAACCAATCTTATTATTTTGATTGAAAAATGCTTGGATGATGATAAGTAAGAACTCGAGTTACGTAAAAATTGCAGGGTGTATAATTCTACCACAAGAGGTGAATAAAAGGTAAATTAGAAAAATGTTGTGTTAATTAGGAACAAGAATTTGGGGAGAAAATGTAAAAGCGTGAAAGGGAAGATGAAAAAAAATGAGTGTGGAACCTGAACTGCACAATCCTTAATACACAATCATTACAACAAATATTCCTTCCACAATGTGAATTCATTATTGTTGCAATGATTTCAGGTTGGTCTCACTAAAGCTTCGTGTGTGAAGCCCAAAGAACTACTTAATTTTTTTATGATCCAAGCATTGCCTTCCCTATGCAAATTTGGCTAGCAAATCTCTTTCCATTTCTTCCGCCATAGTAATGAACATTGAGTATATATAGGATTTAATAGACAAGATGTTTCGACACTTGGCTCAAAGATTAATATCATATAACATTAAACGAGTGAAGATGAGAGTAACCACGCACCACAAAATATATTGCCCCTAGAAAAATCATATCACACTAACTGTAAAGTATGTAGAAAATAAATTATTGTTAACCACTATAAAGCCTTTATGCTAACTACATATATGTATATATACATTGATGTTCATATATTCACAGAACCTATAGAATAATCGTTATAGTTGTTTAATAATTTTGCAATGGTCACATTCCTGACCATCTTTTGTGTAGGCGCTCACAACTGCCTATCCTTACTATAGAAGGGCTTCGTCCCATCTTTGCTCCTACTATTTGACCAGTATGGTTGAACCCATGACTCACCGAGACACCAAATGCAATCGCAGTATTTTGATTCTTGGCAATCAAGTCCTTGAGCTGTTTCCGTAATAATATAGCCTGGAAAGAAAGACAAAAAGAACAAAACTAGTATGAGCATACATACATCAAAATGTCAAAACCTTTCATCCAATAATCTGACAATTCGATTCCAGAGAATAGTTTAAAGATAAAAGGGCGATTGCAGACATGATGAACAATCTAAACCCAAAAAATATAAATGGGACCTCAACATGTAGAGTATGAAGCAATATCCATAACTGTTTTTTTTTCTTAAATACCTCAAATCACAAGAAAAACATAATCTTGATTAGTTCTCTCTTGCAATAGTGATTGCTAAGCTAATTCAGTAGCAACCAAATTTACATATCAATCTAGAAACTGTTTTATCAATGAATTTGTCTCCACTTTTACATGTATTAAAAATTTAGAAGTGGGAAAACTATAAAAGATAATAATTAAACAATCAGCACCAAATGCAAGATATATAAGAAAATGTTTAACTCTAACAACTTATCGCATATGTTAAGCTTCCAGTATCTAATATAAGTATATTGCATAACAAAGGTTTCACTTTATTGAAAAGATTCTCCTATATTACGCATTCTCATTTTTAGAAAAGTATATACCATAATAAAATAGTAATTCATTGGTAAATAAAGAAGTGTTGACGACAAACCATTGCTTCAAGTTCATTTACATGTGTTTTCCTTTTTTTCTCGAGATAGGCGAAAGATATTCACTAAGCCCATATTGTCACATCCTCTAATCATATCGACAGAGCTAAGTCCCTTGTTCAGACTGTCTGCTACCTGATCCTTGGTTGGAATGTGTCATTACTCCAGTAGTCACTTCATGAAGAACCTATCGATCTCGATGTGTTTGGTCCTATCATACTGCACAGGATTATTGGCGATACTGATGGCTGACTGGTTGTCACACCACAGCTTCATCTTGGCTCCTTGATCCAGCTTTAGCTCCACCAGCTCTGCAACTCCCAAGGCTATAGCTCTGTACTCCGCTTCAGCTATCGATCTGGCCACCATTGACTGCTTCTTACTCCTCCAAAGACCAAGTTGCCTCCTATAAATATGCATTGGCCCGAGGTAGACCTCCTGTCATTAGCACAGCTAGCCCAGTCAGAGTCACAGTAGCCCTCGATGCTCACATAATCATTCTTCCTGAATATCAACCCCTTTCCGGAGGCACCCTTCAAATATCTCAGAATCTGGTACACTGCGTCCATATGACCCTTCTTTGGGTCATGCATGTAACGGCTCACTACACTCAGTGCAAAGCAGATATCAGGATGTGTGTGGCTCAAATAGATTAACTTGCCCACCAGTCTCTGCTATCTATCCCGGTCAACTAGTTCTCCAACCTCAGCACCCAGCTTAAACCTCTGTTTGATCGGTGTCGTTGTAGGTTTGCATCCCAATATTCCTGTCTCTGTGAGAAGGTCCAGCGCATACTTTCTCTGAGAAAGAACAATCTCCTCTGCTTCTCGAGCAATCTCAATACTAAGGATTTACCGAAGAAGGCCAAGGTCTTTAACCTTGAACTCCTTGCCAAGCTTCCCCTTGAGTCAGGCAATCTCCTGCTCATCATCTTATGTGATAATCATATCGTCCACAAACACTGCAAGCATGGTGATGTAGCCTCCACTCCGACAAAAAAATACAGTATGATAAGCGTTGATCTGCTGATATCTCATCCCTATCATCGCCCTCCTGATTCTGTCAAACTACGCTCGAGGAGACTGTTTCAGTCCATAGAAGGACTTCTTCAACCTGCAGAATCCTTGTGATATCTCCATGTACACCTCCACTAGATCCCCATGAAGAAACGCATTCTTCACATCTAGTTGGTGTAGCTTCCATCCACCATTCACTGCCAAAGAAATCAGGGTCCTGACGATGCTCATATTTGCCACTGGTGCAAAAGTCTCGTCGTAGTCAATGTCGTACGTCTGACAGTATCCTTTTGCCACCAGTCGAGCCTTGTAGCACTCAATATGTCAATCTGGGTTCTGTTTCACAGTAAAGACCTACTTGCATCCGACTGCCCTCTTTTCCTCTGGCAGTTTTACCAGTTCCCAAGTGTGGTTCTTCTCAAGGGCCCCTAACTCCTCGTGCATCGCCGCTTTCCACTTTGGAACGTTCTTGGCAATCTGCCAATTGTTAGGTACAGTAATACTATCCAAAGACGCAATGAATGCTCCATAAGAAGAAGAGATGTTATCATATGAAACAAACTGAGCAAGGTCCCAACCATATCTATCAGGAGGATTTCTCGTATTGCTGCGAGTGGTCCTCCGTACTGATAATGGTGTGGGAGGGGTAGGAAGAATGATATCACCTAAAGAAAAATCTGGTGGTGGTGGTGGTGTAGGTGTCTCAGGAGTCGAGACGGACGCAAGCAAGGGACTTGGCACTATAGGCACTATAAGAACTGGTCCTGCAGTTTTCTTTCCTTTCCTGTTGTAGGTAAGTAACTCCCCCTGAGCCGTGGGCCTAACACCTCTTATCTCCTTCCCCTGTTTCTCTTCACTCTCCTTCTCAACCGTTCCTCCATGCCATACTCCTAAATCGGTTGCCAAGCTCTCAACAATCTCCCTCTCTCGCCTCATACTCTCAATGTCAGGACTTGCCCATGGATGAGGTTCCCTCATGATGGTAGTATGGTTCAAGCTCCCTGAAGTGAACATCCATGCTCATAAACCTCTTCTTCTATATTGGGTTCCAGCATACGTACCCCTTCCGAGTCGCCGAATAGCCCACAAAGACACTTGATTGCTCTAGGGTCAAGTTTCCCAACAGAAGGTCTGTTGTCCTTCACAAAACATATGCAGCTAAACACCTTCAGCAGGAGTATCCCACTATTATTTTCTTACAATATCTCACATGGAGAGTTCCATTCCAGTACTTTCGAGGGCATTATGTTGATCAGTTGACCTGTTGTCAATACTGCATGCCCCTACAGACTCTGTAGGACATTCATGGAGATCATCATGCTCATTGCCAACTCTAGAAGGTGTTTGTTCTTCCTTTTTGTCACTCCATTATGTGCTGGTGTGTATGTACAGGTGGTCTGATGCTGTATCCCTTGGGCTGACAGATATTTCTCAAGTGCTTTGTTGGTATACTATGTCCTATTGTCAGAAATTAGTACCTTCACCACTGCTTTGTACTGAGTTTGGACATGTTTATGAAAGTCCCGAAAACAGGCAAAGACATTACTCTTATTCTTCATCAAATACAGCCAGGTGACACTAGATGAACAATCAATAAAAGAAACGAAATATTTGTAATCATTCATAGTATTTATGGCGTACGACCCCCAAACATCAGAATATATAATATCAAAAATAGAAGAGCTCATATAGCCTGCACTAACATATTAGCTCTTAGTAAGTTTGCCTAAATCACATGCATCATATACTAGTTTCTCCTTATTTGCTTTCTCATAAATATATGAATATAATCTACTCAAAATACTAAAAGAGGAGTGTCCCAACTGCTTGTGGTGGAGTATCAGTGTATCATCGGCACTCATCTTTGGTCCTCCCATTCATGCCCTCTCTGCCACAGACACCAATGTCGAATCTAGTCCTTCTCGATCCAGGTACCACAGTCCATCATGCCAAGTGCTAGTCCCAAGTCTTTGTCCCGTCTCCTTCTCTTGGAAGATCACCTTAGGAATATCAAAAGAGAGAATGCATTTTAGTTGGAGGATTATAGAACTAATGGACAAAAGACTGACTGAAAAAGAAGGAATATGCAAAACATTGAATAATTTTACTGAACCTGTACAATCGACAGTACCCTTACAGACCACTGGATGGAAAGTACCATCGGCTGTTTGAATGATGTTCGCCGATGCTAGGTGTGTAGAAAGAGAACTCACTAGCATTCCCTGTCACGTATCGAGACGCACCCGAATCGACAATCCAGTCCGACGATCTAAGGGAAGACAGAGATGTAAGGGCGAGTGAGTCGTCAGTACCTTCCGATGGATGGACATACATGACAGCGTTGCCTCTGGCGAAGACTGAGGTGGACGCCTCCTCAGTCCCACTCCTCATGTCTCCATCGCTTGATGCTCTGTACTTTCTCTTGAGTACCTCTAGCATACCCAGCAGTGCCTGATCCTCCTCAGTATAGGCATCATCAGTTCCCTCCTTGCCTTCTGCTACTAGCAGGTTTGCCCGATAACCTCCTCGACCACCCCATCGACCCCCACGATCACGACCATGTCCTCCAAACTGTCCACGTCCACCACCTGAATCTCCCTTCTTGGGTGATTTGGTGCAAGCATACCTCAGATGGTCCACCTTTCCGCAATTGTAGCACTACCGGGGGTCTCCCTTAGGTCCTATGCCGCCTGAATTGGCAACCGCCAGTGCTGACTTCACTTCAGGAGGACCACATGTCCCTGCCTGCACCTAGATGCGAGTCTCCTCCTGGATCATGGCCGAGATAGCCTCCTCAAGTGTAGGGATCTTCGGTTGGGCTAGAAGTAGTGTTGTCCTCTGAGCAAACAATGTGGTCAGTCCCTTAAGAAACTTCGTCCTCTCCTGCAGACATACATGTCTCTCCTTACACTTCGGGTCCTCGCAGCTCGTCCGATCTGAGGAGTGATCATAATCCAACCACAGACGCTCCAACTCTGTGGCATACTCCCGCACCGTCTTCTCTCCTTGTACGGTGTCATTGATCTCCCCCTTGATCCGAAAAATTCTCAAGTTATTTCTCACACCATTGTAGGTTCTTCTCAACTTCTCCCACACGCCATTTACCATCTCAATACCATCTACTGTGGCGACGATCGACTGGACTAAAGGATTGAGGAGCCAAATATATATCACCATATGAGTGGACTTCCACTCATCGCGTCCTGTCGAGCCCTCATCCGACTCTGTCTTCTCTCCTGACAAGAAATCCTCCAGGTTCTTCCCTGTGAGGGTTCTTCTCACCCGTAGTGACCAACTCAGGTAGGTGGCCGGTCTATCAAGCTTCAGATCGATGGAGGAAAGCTCCAACTTGGCCGGTGTTCGTGTCCCGTTCTCACCAGCCGACAGTTTTATCAGCTTTATCAACGTTGCGACCTCCACAAGGTCCAACTTCTTGATGATCTCCTCCATCGATCCTCCTCTTCTCCGATCACCTCACACTCGTCCCACGATTCACGTTCGTCCTCTTCTATATCCGATCATGCCTCTCTCCCATCGGATCTAGACCTTCGATGTCAACGTCCGGAATGACCCCCGGGAGACATCGGGAACGTCGGGAACCACGACAGAAGGCTCCTACGGGCTCCGCAGGAGTCGTGGCTTCGCGGTGGTGGCAGAAGTGTGGTGGTGGGCGAGCGGTGCGACGGCGGCAGCGGTAGGCGAGCGTTGCGGCAGCTGTGGTGGTGGACGAGCGGTGTGGCAACGGTGGTAGCGGGTAGGGTTTGGCGGCTAAGGTTTGTGCTCTGATACCATGTAGAATATTTGGAGTTCTTTATTTCCTTATAATCTCTTGGTTATATATATATATATATATATATATATATATATATATATATATATATATAGCCTTACAACCCTCCATCTTACATAAAAATCCCTAATACATTATAATATACCAACAACACCGAACTCATAACTTAAGCACGGAGTCAAGATTTTACTAAATCATGTACAAAAAATAAATTATTATATAAATAGCTATATGGCTTGTTACTAAAAATTATCACAAAATTTGTAATCTAAATTTAAATTTTAGCCTTGATTATTTTTCATGAGATTTGTAATCTAACTTCAACTCCTATATGGGTTGTTTGGCAACCATAAACTAAATAAAACTAGGAAAGTTAGTTTCTTAGGAGTTTCTAGAAAGAAGAGAAGGTTCCAAAACAGAAATGGATGTTTATATGTTTGAAACTAGAATACAGAAAGTATGACATAACTCGATTAAAATAATATATTTAGAAAAATGTGTCAAATAGAAAAAAACAGAAAAAGGGATGATAAACGAGTCCTCTCTAGTTTCTTGACTTTCCATCCTTTGAATGGAAATTAAATGGAGGCCTAGTTTCCATTTATGATGATGTGACATGGAGTTTCTCCAACAAGTTTCCTGTAGACAAACTATATCTTGGATGGAAACTTTTCTTTTACTTTCCTACTTTTCTTCTAACTTTCCCGTTTCCAAACATGGAAAATCTGAAAATTGGTGTCTTATTTGAGTTGTATCGTTTCTGACACGCCATTAACACTCCAAAGTATATATATATTACGGCACACCAAAATCAAAGTTGTGTCATGTCAATGTCAAACACATATCAGACGCGTTACAGACTTTGGAATACTAGGACACACTAAAGTAATATTAAATATGATCTATATCCTATTATTCTTGTCCGTGCTTGTCATGATTAGTTATCTCCTTGTTCTGGGCATCAAAATCAAAAGGTTCCTCTGAATAGAGAACATTTAGAAATTCAATGATTGAAGAACCCTCATAATCTAAGAAAAAATAAATGTCACCTTTCACTATTAGTATTAGCCACATATATGAAATCTTAGTCGCCGTAATAAATTAGTTGTAATCAAGACTGACCCTTTCAAAGGTTGTATTATGTCCCAAAAAAAAGGGGATTTGATCGCCTTTACATTTGCACGCAACAAACTATTTTTTCCACGTGGATACTATAACTATTGATCGAACTCGAAGGGACACTGGCTTCATTTCTATCCCTGAGTCAAGATCCAAGCCAAGGTTGACGAAGGTTGGAGGGAGAGTGCTAATATGCTAAGACCAATAAATCTTAGGACAATTTGTCTTTGACTTCCTTCTTCTTCTTGCATCTCAAAGAGCTTTCTTCTACCGAGGATATCTATTGATTAAGGTGCCAAAACCATGCAAACAATCTTTCTTTGTCCTCCTGCTAACATGTCATTTTTCCTTCCTTCAACATAATTCGATGCCATCATATATTATTACCAATCAATTGCTTATTTTCTTATTTTGCTTTGTTGTGCTAAATAGTAGATTAAGCTCAACAAATATGATA
Organism: Iris macrosiphon; assembly: GCA_036927795.1. Lineage (NCBI taxonomy): Eukaryota > Viridiplantae > Streptophyta > Magnoliopsida > Asparagales > Iridaceae > Iris > Iris macrosiphon. The sequence goes on along the minus strand of JAYESA010000012.1, from coordinate 54,112,171 downwards.
GTTTTACTTGTTTTAGAGAAAAGAATGAACCATAAGTAAATCTAAATGACCAAGTACAACTAAAAAAAATCAATACCTAACACTAATCAAGCGAAGTTGAGCATCCACTAAAATTGAGAGGGTGATGACAAGAGAAGTTTCACAAGGCTAAAATGGCTACCATCAAGAAGCCTAGTAAACTACATAAACAAATTCAACAAGTTGGTGTGCCTGAAATTATCGGAGAATAAAAAAGGAATGTGGTTGATTCCATGTGACAATTCCGATAAATTATTTGCAATTTAAAAGGACCAGAAGAAGATATAAAGCCTAACATGTCAGAGCAATTAAGAATAACAAAATATTGATTTGCGTTTAGCACATGCTTATTTTTCTTATATTCTTACTTTAAAAGCTACGTTAGTCACTAGGGAAGATAAAATAGTGACTTCATTACCATTTAATATTTACCTGCACACAATATCTCAAATAACTACAATGGTGAACTATAAATACCTGCGCCAAGCTTAATTCATGATTGGTTATCTTCTTGTCCTGAGCATCAAAATCCAAAGACTCCTCTGAATATGGAGTATTTAGAAAGTCCTCTATTGTAAAAATCCTCGCAAAATACCAAAATATTACAAAAACAAAATAATGTCACCTTTCACTATTAAATGAAAATTTACCCTCAATTTTACATAATTTAGTTATAATCGAATATCACACAATTAAATCATATATCATAACTGATAAACGACTAGTTTCTCATTTTGCTTGTAAATATATTAATGCTAAAAGTAGTCTCCTGGAAAGATTACTTGTTTACTTCTTTTAGGAAAAAACTTAAATCACTAACACATTAATAACCAATATGTCTAACACTAATCAAGCCAAGTGGAGAATTCACTAAAACTGAAAACACCACGTGGAAGAGCATTTGTGCATAAAATGGCTACCATCAGGAATATTATTTACTACCTATGCTACATAGGCACTAATACAAGTAAGGACATGGCGACACCAATCTAAAAGAACCAGAAGAAGGTATAAAGACTACAAAATGTCCTAGCACTTTCAATTAACCAAATTTCAGGTTGCCTAAATGCAATGATGTTTTTCAAAACATTGGAAGGAAGAGAAAGACTAGCCTATGTTCTTTTCTATTGAATTCCAATGTAATCTCTAAAGCAAAATATAATTAATTATTGTTAGCTAACCATTGAAATCAATATATTTTCTGGATATGTAATATAGTGTCTTCAAGCATTGTATACAACTGAGATTATGATTACAAACATTGCATTAACACAAAATATTGAATAAATTACAATACAAAGGGCCCTAAAGAAGCTTGGAATGCATCTCTCCCTTTATTCATAATAAAATAACCCTATGGTACAACTAGGCTGAGTTCCGGTTCGATGAATTTATTATGAGTAAAAGTAGTTCTATCATGGGATTCTATTATAAATAGAAACGTTGCGCAAGTGCGTCACACAACAAAACTACATCATGAATCAGAAAGAAACATCCAACTCTACCAGGCACTAGCATGTCTGTGATTAGTAGCACATTAATATTTGAATTCAGACCAGATAATTGTGCTCAGGTGGCAGCAATGTTCACATACAACTAAACTAAACAATTATTTATCATTTATCTAGGCAACTTCTTAGTAGATGATAATACATGTCTACATACACAAGGTCTTTGCTCCAATCTCTTTGCCTGAACATATGTCCGGATATAATGTTCTTCATTATATGCTTAGGCACTAAACAATTTTGGGGAATATGTTTAGTTACCCTTGGCATAATGCAAATTAACATTGAAGGAGTCATGCAAACTAATTCAAGTCTTAGCGTATATAACGTAGAGATATAGAAAGTTTAGTTACCCCGGAGCACAACTCCCTCGACGAGGTCGTGTACCGGTCCTAGTCCGGGCCGTTCCTCGACGTCCAGCACGATCTCGATGCGCTCAAGAAGTTCCCGGGGGAGTACTGGCGCAGTCTCTTCGACTCCCGCGTGGGGCGCACCACGTGGCCCTTCGGCTTTAGAGTGTGGAGCAAGAAGGAGTTTGTGCTCCCGGAGACCGATCCCGACCACATTGTTTCGCTATTCGAGGGGAACTCGAACCTCTTCTGGGCAGAGAGGCTCAGGATCGACCATCTCAGCGGCATGAACGACCTCCGGGTCTGATTAACATTTTAAAAAAGTCGTTTTTCCCCCTTCTTTTGATTGGGCAAAGTAGCAAACTTTCGTGCTGTATGATGATCAATCCACAAAAGTTGCACTTTTAATGTACTTGGGTTCGAAAGCAGCCGAAATTCGGGCTTTCATGCAACACTAATTTGCTTATAAGAATCACTCCTTCCTTCGTACTGGTATCATCGATGCATAGCCTAATTAACAACAACAAAAGAAAAAAAAAGGAGCTATGATGGAAAGCACGGCGCAGAGTTTAATTTGTTCAAGAAAAGTTCGAACTTTTCTTGGAATATAGGAAAACTAACCTGTTGCTGCTGATCCATAATAAGCACAGCTTGCAATAATAAGGAAAACAAAATCTGTAGTAAATATGCAATAAATAAAATCTTTATCAGATTGTGTTGATACTTAGGCTTATCCAAGTCTTAAATCATATAGAAACAAATATTGAAAGATGATGATGCAGTATTGGGGGGAAAGTGCTGACCTATGGAGAATTTTGGCTGTGTAAGTCCACCTCCACCTCCACCTCACCATCACCGACTCTAAGCAGCAATGCTGGTGCTGCACATAGGCGGACAGACGCATGGAAGAGAATTTTGGTTAATTGGGCCTGAACGAATGCTGCTGTAACCATCTAGTTTTAACTTTTGAAGGTTATTTTCTATCTAGCCCCTCCTAAAATTTTATTTTTGTCATCATATCTACTTTTGAACACTTTTTTTTTTTTTTTGAGGCCTCGTTTTTTAATTTTGCCGATTTTGTGTTGATGACAGTATTCTAATTTAGGAATTCTCCAATAATCCTAACATGTCCTTGGTGGTAGAATAATTTGGCTCAAACTCATTATTACCTGTCTAGATTGTTGGTAGAATAAATAGAATTAAATATATTGTTACCAATAATCATATTGATTCTATCATAAAAAATTTGTATTAAAAAAAATAATGAACAAAAGATAAATGCTTCATCCATTCATATCAAACACTCGTATGTTTATCCATATTTGTTTAAGTATCCAATTCAAATTTTGGTAATTACATATGATGGCCACTTTCCACTTAAAAATGACAAACTATTAAATTTTGGCAATTAAATATAGGATACTTTTTTATACTTAATTATTGAGATTGGAAAATAATGGGTTGATTATATTAAATAATGAGTAATTATACATACATGATGAGATTGAATATATTTTTAAAATATTCTAAATCTAACTAATTATATAATCTATAGAGATTGAGTACATTTTTAAAATATTCTGAATCTAGATAATTACTTAATTTATGGGATTTGTTGTCAATTCAAACTATGTAGTATTTTTTTTCTGTGTACAAATGGTTATCAATATGTATATAAAGAAAATTAAATCTATTGTTACCAATAATCATATTGATATATGTTAGTCCCGAGGCTTAACTAAAGATGAAAGAACGTGTGGTCGAGATCAGAGGTTCACACAAAAGTTCTCACTCTAACTATTCTCGATTTCCACGAAGAACTATATAAAGATTCTGTTTACAACTTGCTCTCAAGATTACAAAACAATCAGAATAAAAACAAACTTAACGTTCTTCCTTGCACTCGCAGTTGCAGACGGACAGAAAGGAATTACAACTAGCAGAAGAGAAGAGAAAGGTAAAGAAGGAAAACTGCTTGCTGGGGTGATGAAGATCATAGTTGCTCAAAGCAAGGTTCGCCCCACACGATCTGCTCCCAAGAACCAGCAAGTTCACGTAGAACTTCTGGAACGCTCGTTGTCACCTTCTTACTTGGACTCGTACGAACTTCTTGGACTTTAATGACGGCTCCAGTAGCAACTCTCTTCCTCTCTCAATTTTTGAAGTAAGTCCTCAAATGGGGTTTGAAGAGAGTATTTATAGGCATAGGGAGGAATTCATAATCCTAATCCTGGTCATCCATCAATTACAAAAAGATTGGAATAAATTTAATTCATATCCCACAAGATTGGAATAAATTAAATTTAAATCCCATATGATTGATTTGAATTAAATTCAAACCCCACATGATTAAATTTAAATTCTACATGATTGGAATGAATTAAATTCAAATCACACATGGTTAATTTGAATCCTACATGATTGGAATGAATTAAATTTAAATCCTACAAATATAAGATTTAAATTAATGACTCAATCTTTTCATAACTGATTAAATCTATCTGATAGCAACGGCCCTGCATGAAACCGCTCATGCGGCCCCGTAAGCAACCGCGCCTGCCGTAGTGCATGCGATCGCCCATGCGGCCACTCATGCGGCTCACGCATATCCGAGCGCATGAGCGCATCAAATACGCACAAGCGCCATGCGATGAGGCTGACGTGCTAAGTACAAAGTGTGCCAACAAAGTGCCACTTTGTGCCCTTGAGTCTGAGTCCGAGTCGCTAAGCCCCTTTGGAGCTTAGCTCATATAAAAATAATTCCAAAAGCATGAAAAAAATTATAAATACTTTCATGAGGAGTTAATCATTTTTTCTCCTAAAAAATACCTTCACATGGCACCCATGTGCCTCACTACACCCATGTGCATATCTCAACTCATACAAAGTATTATATTGAGATACCCACTTGGTGGTATAGCCAATGTGGGACTATTTTTCTTAGTCCAAAGGCAAAAACACCAATAATCTCCCACGTATCTCAATATATGGGTTGAGCGTTCCCCACAGTGACTGCCCATCATGCATTAGGATAGATGTCGCTTCGACTTGAATCTTCCCGCATGGGTGAAATAACAGTATGATACAAGAATAGACTAAGCCTTGAATTCTGCACCATAGTTACAATTCTTTCCACTCACATAATGACATTAGTTGTGCTTCTGGTTGCACATTAAAGGCCATGTGCTTGCCTGGTTTCGGTGTATATATTTTGGACGTCTACAAGTTTTTCCTCAAGAGATGGCATGTATCCCTTTCCATACACTATAGGTGATATCTTTTAAAGAGTCATTGGCATAAAGCATTGCGCTTCCTTGCGGTGCTATGCCGCTATGACATGGTGTCACGACCCGCACCCTGATATTCGGGCACGAGTACGTGGTTACGCCCAGCCTACGTCGCAGAATCGGCGGTAGAACGCTGTCTGGGTCATTTCTAACTATCTAACATCTCAACAATATAATATGGTACCTGTCAATCATCTCAACTCCAATCGGAGGAGCAATATGGTATCCCACAAATATATTAATCTCAAATCACAAAACAAACTAAGGAGGAAATAATGCACGAATGGAAATAGCGAAGAAAAGAAGATACAATCCACAATATGAAATAATAGTACATCTGTGAATCTCCACAAAATAATAGTCTAAAATAACATCTAAACAAAACTAGACCTCCTCGGTCACTGCTACTATGTCCTTTGACTCTAGGGGAGTGTCCTCTAAAGTCTCACCCTCCTGAGGTCCGTAATGTGTGGGACACAGCTCCTCTAGCCAATCATCTGGAAAAATATATCCAGTCAGGATTGGAGCGAAGTACATACCTCTGAAAGCAGTTCCAATAACATATTCGATCATATATAACAAGCAATAGAAAAATGATACAAGATGCACAAGTAGAAAGAATAAACTGTATAAGTGAACAGGCAATAGGCACAATAAAGCTGAAAGTAAAATACAAGATTAACTGCAAATAGAGAACAAGAAATACTAACTATGTGTTTTAGAGTGAGAGTTCGTTATGTGATCGGTTTAGGTTGCACATGAGGTATATAGGTAACTCCATTATACGTGAGATGTATAATCGACATGCACATGAGATCAAGAGGGCTTTGATCACATAACCAACTCCTACTCCCCCTCCCCAACCAATACTCATGGATCCAATCATAACACGTTACGTACATGATCACGATAGTCACACTAGCACACGAAATAGTGGATGCACAAGAAGCACATGAAAGTCAATACCCGATGCACACGATGAAATACATGTCATTAGGTACCCGTTGCACACGGTAGGGGATAACACCTCCTGACGGGATCCATATAGCACTAGTCCGTGAAATCACTGTGTCGGGAATCAATGTATACTAATCTAGAACATGCATATATATAATATTATGAATTGAAAACAAACAGAGAAATGTACTCGCCTGAAGTCCTGAGCAAAGTGTGTCTCTCGATGCCCAAGCTGGTGTCTCTCGATGCCCAAGCTGGTATCTCACAACCTATATATGGTATGTTGTATCAAAACAAGGTTCAAAGATGGAAATAAATGAAGTTGAAGAAGTTCTAGGTCAATACGCCGTTCCTAAGTCAAACTAATGCATTTCTAGGTTGTAAGAGTCTAATGCTAGTCACTAAGTCAATATACTAGGAAGCTATGCTATGCTAGCTAAACTAATACACAATAATGCATTCAAAGAGCCGTATCTTACGATACACAAGTTTTCTAATATCAAAATAGGTTTTTATATATATACATAAGTCACATATAGTAACAATATCTCAAAACAATATAAATGGGATACCTTGGCCTTGTACCATGCGTATCGCACTCAACTCGATACCCAATCTCAATACCTTGGGTATCGGCCCGATACCTTGGTATCTCAAGGTAATCTAAAACTAAACACAAAAGATATAAATAGATACCTTAAACTAGATGCTAACTATACACTAATATCTTAAACTAATTAAACAATACCTTAACTAAATAAACTAATTGTTTTCTAACAAGTATACTAACTAATATATTACTTATACTAATATACATATCTAACATAATCACCTAGTACCTCTACTACTCACTAACCTCTAGTATACATAGTTATAAACATACTAACTACACCATGACCAAGATACCTGAAACTAAAACTGATAATAATAACAACTATAAAGTTCATATATATACCTATAGTTAACTAGTTACTAGCTAACTTAATAAATCAACTAATAACTAAACTGGATACCTACTGATACAGAGAATAGTGGCTGCCACTGTGCTGCCTGCAGTTCTTCATTGCAGTGTGTCTCTAGCCTCTGTGCAGATCAGTCCAGGTGAGTCTTCAGTCTCAAGTTGCTATGCAGTTCATCCTTGCTGTGTTCAGTGTTCAGGTGATCTTCAGTCTCAATTCCAGTGTCAGGTGAGTATCTGTTCAGTTGAAGTTGATGTGTTCAGTTCTTCAATCTCAATTCCAGTGACAGGTGAGTATCTGTTCAGTTGAAGTTGCTGCGTTCAGTTCTTCAATCTCAATTCCAGTGTCAGGTGAGTATCTGTTCAGTTGAAGTTGTTGTGTTCAGTTGTAAGCCCCTGATTTTTTTCAAAAATATTAAAATTGGAATTTTTCACAATTTTCAGGAATTTTCTCGGAATTTTTTGAAATTAAAATCAGTGTTTTGAATTATTACATGATTTTTAATTGATATTAAACAACATTAAAATATTGTGAAAATAATATTTTTGGATGTAAAATGGAAAACTGGACTTAGGGCAATTTTTCTGAAATTTATTGGACCCCGGACCTATTTTTAAATCACCTAAAACTATTTAATTATTTATTATTTATTATTATTATTATTATTATTATTATTATTATTATTATTATTATTATTATTAGTAGTTATTACTTAACCCCGGCCCAGCCCAACCGAGCCCGAGCCCGGCCCATCCCTAGCGGGTCGGGTCGGATCCGCCCGACCCTACCCGAACCCACTAGCCCGCCTAACCCAGCCCCCCCCCCCCCCCGCGTGACCCGCTCCGGCCCCGCGTCTCCCGCCGAACTCGCCGGCCGCCCTCCGCGCTGCCGCAGCCACGCGCCCCCGCCCCCGCGCTGCCCGCCGCCTCCCTCGGCCCACGCTGCCGCCGTTCCCCTTTTTAAACCCCCTCGATCCTCTCTAGCTCCCTCGCCCTCCTCCGCCACCGCGCCGGAACTCCGCCGCAGCCGCCTGCCTTAGCCTCCCCCGCCACCACCAGCTCCGCCTCCGGCCACCTCCCTCCCCGCCAGCAGCAGCAGCAGCAGCAACAGCAGCAGCAGCTGTTCGCCCCCGCCGCCGGCCGCCTGCCGCACGCCGCTGCCCCCACCAGCGAGCCCGGCCGCCTCCGGCAAAGCCCCCGACCGCCTCTAGCCTCCCGCCGGCGAGCCTCCGGCCGCCGCAGGGCTGAGCCCCAAACCCTAACCCTAACCCTAACCCTAGTTCGATTTCTGTGTCCGACACGAGTCGGACACGAATCGACCCCGGTTTTTCGGGTCCCCTTCAGGTGGGTGTAACTTTTTGTTCGTAGCTCTGTTTTCGATTCCGCAAATTGTGTTGTGAAGCCTGTATGACCCTCTCGGTGCCCGGATAAACTGCTCGGGGCATCGCGTCCTGTGGTGATCGCACACCGCGATCCAAAAACAGGAAAAAACTAGACCCTGTTTTACCCCGGAACTGAGTGCGCCCCGCCAAACGGGATAACTTGGTCGCGTGCGGTCTTCACAGATACGTGCGTGTCGTCGATACGGACGTGTGAGATTTCACGGAAGCTGATTCGGGTGTGCGTGCACACCGGAATCAACGCGTATCCGCGGACATCGCCCCGTATCCGACTTTTCTGCAATTCGCCCTAACTTCTTGTACACTCGTCAGATCGAGACGAAACTTGCGCCATCGGACTCGTAGTGATACGCTGGTCCTGTGGGTCAAGTTTGGTTCGATTCTGTGAACGTTGACGAAATCGCGTGTCGTGGGCCCCATAGGCCCCGCTCGACGGGCAATTTTGTGTTCGGCTCATCAAAATTCAAATCTGGAAGTTCCGTTGGGTTCGTATCAGCGTTCCTGACCTGTTGACACTAAGTTTGGTGAATTTGGAGACCTTTGACCCGAACACGTTTTTCGGTGCAAAGCGGGCCCACTGGCGGACCCCGTTTTGACCCGAAACTGCCGTTTTTGCCCTTGTCTCTAAATTGGACCCAAGGACAGGCGTTTCTAGCTATTTGACATCTTTTGAGCATGATGGTAATGTCTATTTCAGCTTTTGGACTCATCCCTAGAAATTTTCTCCAAGAACCAATTTAATCAGATCCAAACAACAGGCAAGTACCTGCACTTCAAAATAATCTTTATATTATGATAATTAATTCCCTGCTTTACTAGTACCATTGATGATTACACATAGTGCTAGAACACTGAAATTTATGTCTTGAATATTGGAGTTCATGTCTTGTTTTTCATGTCGGGTGGGAGAATACTAAGAAGGCATGTAGTTTACCCATTTCCCCTGTCGTGTTTAATAGCTGTTGGTACGCGACTGTACCCTCAGCCGGATCTCGATTATTCCTGTTTAATAGCCGTTTATGACGGTCGGATTAGCCTTACAAACCCCTACATGCCAACTATGTATTCTAAAACAAATACAAGTTCACACAGCTAGTTTCTAGATCTTGTTATATTTCTTGCAGACTGTTGTAGTTTCATTTCCTATCTCATTTACTTCGGGTTTTCTCATATTCCTGTTTACAGCTTTAACTCTGAGATATTAATGTTCTTTTATGCAGTTTCTCAACATGATATTCAATTAATTATCATAAATATTTAGTTTAATCTTGTTGTGCACTGTGTACTTTGCTCCTTTCCTGACTGGATCTGTTGATTTAGGCGATGATGAGGACCTTGCCCCTACATATTATGGCCCCTATGAGGCAGCAGGTGACACAGTTGCAGAGCCAGTTCCCGCACAAGAAGCTACTCCTGCTGAGTAGTTAGCAGTAGTTATCTTAGTTTTTGCTCTTTATCTTAGTAATCGGGTTTGTCCCCGATTTCATTCTGAATTTCTGTACTAAAACATTTGAATCTGTGGTCACATTTATTTCAATCGCAATCTTAAGTACATGTTTCTCATTATTATCTTGCCTATGTTAATTGTGAATGAGCTAGACTAGTTAAATGTGGATATGACCTAGACAGCGTACTACCGCCGACTCTGCGGCGTAGGCTGGACGTACCCACGCACTCGTGCTCGAATTTCCGGGTGCGGGTCGTGACACGTTTTTATGGTGGCCCATGCAGGTCCTATCCTTAAATAGGGTAATACCCTAGTGTAACCTCCGATTTCCAAATTTCCGAAATAATTAGATTTTAATTTAAATACCAAGTTATAAAATATTTTCTCCTTGAATTCTTGTATTTGATTTTTGACAATATTTGATTTTAGAAGGTGATTTAAAAATCTTTTATAAAAATCATTTTTTCTAAATGTCGCTTTCTTATAAAATAAATAGATGAATGATGATGTAAATATGATACTCTAGCTTCGAATATTTATTGGCTTGAAATCATAAAATTATTTGTTTAATAAAATTTTTGAAGGACTAGTTGTTTCATAATAAATTTTCATATCCATTTTGGAATAGTAAATAAATAAATTACATATTTTCTAGGGTTTTGAAATATGGGTTGATTAGTAGCTAATTTAATCAGTTAGCCTGGAAGCCTCTTAAAACATTTTTATAAATTATATTTTTCTATTAAATTATAAGTTTACCATCTTCCATTTACACCCTCATTTTTTTTCCACATGAAAAACTCATTTATATATGATCTGGGCCATCCATTATTGGGCCAATCCTCACCCTTCATCCCACACTCTCTCTCCCTATTTAAGTCCCTCATCACCATTCCCAAGAAACCCTAACTAGCCCTCACAAATTCCCACAAGCCACAACCATCACCATTTTTGTGTGCTCGTGTCCGTGTGTCCAGTATTACCGTGTCAGCCGTGTTGGCCTCGGGTCCGACCCCGGGTGTCCTACCGTATCTATTCATTTCCTGTGTCCAGATTTACAACATTACAATCAGATTTTCGTGTCCGACACACCCGAACACATCCACCTCCACCACAGCAAACACCCAACCCTGTGTCCGATACACCCGGACACGTCCACCCCATACCACACAGCACCACCATCGTGTCCAGCTCTGGACACGAACCAAAACCCTGACACATACAGAGAAACCCTAACCCTAGATTTAGCCTCGTCGAGCCGGTGGCCGCGGATCACCCCCTCGTCGTCAAGCTCCGGTGGCTGCAGGACCTCCCCCTCAGCATCGACCACCGCCGAGTTCGAGCACCCGCCGCCTCGAAGCCGCCGCCGCTCTCGAGTTCCACGCCGCCTCAGATCCGGAGCCGACGCCGCCGCCGAGTTCGATCGCCGCCTCAGCAGACCGCGTCGACGCCTTGCCGGCCGACCCCGGCGAGACCTCCTCCGCGTCGACGGGAGACTCCCCAAACGTGAGCCCCTCTTTCTCTTCCCCCTTTTCTTCTGTTCTGTGAAGTAATGGTTAAGTTAATTAGTTATATATTAATTAGTTAGTTAATAGATAATTAGTTTAGTTAATATCTGATTAGATTAGTTAATTAATTTATTAATCAGTTAATTATTTATTAATCGATTAATTATTTAATTAATCAGTAATTAATTTATAATTAGTAGTTAAGTATATAAGCAGTAGTTAATTTATATTAGTTATTAATCAGTATTAATTTATTAATCAGTAGTTATTTGAAATCAGTTAATTAATTTCATAATCAATTAGTTAATTAATATAATTAGTTTAGTGATAATGTAATTAGTTTAGTATATGTAAATAGCTAGTTTTATGTAATTAGTTATTTAGTTATGTAATAATTAAAAAGGGTTTTTGATTTTGTAAAATATAATAAATCTTGGGGTTTATATTGTTAATAAAAATATAGTTTCAACAATAAAAAAAAATTAGTTCAAAATTTGTTTATTGGACTAGTAACCAATTTTTGCTATAGATATAAAAATATATGATAGCTTTTACATAAATTCTAGATTTTTTATAAATAAACTTTTAATTGTAATTATTGTTCAAAATAATTTTGAAACGGTTTTCATTAAACTAAGGTGTTACCTTAATTACAAACAAACGACCATTTCTCCTATTAGCCTGGTATCCTTATCTCGGTTTTCGTGCCGAACTCCGATCATGGACTTCTTTATATAGTTTCTAGCTATTTGGACTGCTCCGGACCCATTGGAACTAACTACTACTTCATTGGGATCACCTTGAGAAGTGTGGCATTATGTACGTTCTTGATTGTTAATATACATATATAAAAATGTTTGATTGACATATATACACAAATATGTATTTTGGTATAAAATATATATATTTATATACCTCTATTTAGTGTATATACACATACACGTATTTTGTACAACTACTAATAGACACTTATATATATATTATATACGTTTTATTGGTATATACTCTGAGTGTAAATGTGTATTATATACGTATTCCTACTAGATGACCCTAGTTGACTAGAGCCATGCCTGGCATAGCCCTGAGGCCAGGGTATTGCTATTGTGTGTTAGTGTAGCATCTGATACAAGTGATATTGTTATATGTTTATAGGACTGTCGGATTCTCCAGACGATACTCTGGGACAGGACATTGGTATTAACAGCTAAGGATCCAAGGCGAGTACATTCTCTGATTAGTTTCTAATTTATGATATCTCCTATGTTCACTGTATCTAGTGTAAATATCCATGCTCTTGACACGCTGGTTACACGGATTGGTATACACGGATCTCGTCATGAGATGTTATTCCTTATTCATGGTGTAGCTTGTACAAGACTTGTTTTCCTTGTTATCTTGTGCATGTACAGACACTGATTCCCGGGGAGATTTGCTACCTTCCTAGGGAATCCCGTGCCATAGCGTACCATGATTGGATCTACTATACCAGTCGGGGGTGGGGAGTATTTTAGTGTAGATATGTGATCATACCCAACTTTTCATGCATCATAGCTCACCCCACATCTCACGTCGGGTGCGGCCTGACCATCTCCATGCTTCATAGCTGTTACGTGTGATTAGCCTGACCTATACATGCATCATAGCTAACCAACGGTTAGCCTGACCTTCGTGAATCATAGCTAATCACATGTAACCAGCCTGATCAAGTTCCCAAGCCGATCACATGTTAAAGCTAGTACTCACACACTTAGTCATAGGTTCTTGCTCATGGACATATTGTTTCTTCTCCTGCATTTACTTACAGTATTTCCAGCATTTCTTTTATTTCTCGTACCTATACATGCTTCTGGTATATTTCCATCTAGAACTGCTACATAGTTTATATCATTAATATAGAACTGCTATTTAGAGATGTACTTTGCTCCTTCCTGACTGGAAAATATTTTTTCAGACTGTGACCTTAGTAGACTGGTTTCTGACACACTTGGGGATTGGAAGTTAATGATTGCAGGTATGATTATCTTGTCGTTAGACTTGTCTTGTATTTCTTGCTTGCCTTGATATCTCATCGTGCTTTAGTTTATGTGATTGAGTATTTCTAGCATTATTCTATGATATCCACGTCTCCTTATGGAGTTGGGTATTCACGTGAGTATGAGTAGATAGTTACATGACCTAGACAGCGTTCTACCGCCGATGCTGCGGCGTAGGCTGGACGTACCCACGCACTCGTGCCCTAAACCGGGTGCGGGTCGTGACACCTAGGACAGGGTATGGAATAAGATTGAGGATTCTAGGAAAAGCTCATTCACAGTATAGGGTCCATATTTCAATTCTTGATATCATTTCTGCTCAATTTTCCTATCGCCCTTGATTTCCAAGTAATCTATTCTTATCTTCCTACCCCTTAATCTTTCAGAATGGTCCAGACAAGGAACACAGTAGGAGGCACATCAGAACCAGCTGAGCAGAATGTGTCCGAAACTCTTGCCCTCCCTCCGCCTCCATCTGTCCTGGCAGTTACTCTAGATGGGGCACAGCTACTTGGAGTGTTCCAAGGACTAGTGGAATCCCAGAAGGAACAAACTGCCCTGTTACGGACCAGCCTTTCAGAAGCTCTTTGGACCCGGGAGTCACCACAAAAGAGGCCAGGAGGTGCCAAGGACTTTAAGAACCTTAGACCCTGAAATTCTACGGAACTGAAGGCATTCTCTATGCCGATGAATGGATAGAGAACGTAGAGAGACTCCTGAAGATTGCTCGGGTTCCTGATGATCTCAAAGTGGAGTCCGCAAGCCTGCAACTGTTCGACATAGCTCGGACCTGGTTCAGAGATGAACCCCAACTATCTGCTCCTGATCTCACCTGGGAGGACTTCAAGAGGCTATTCAAGGAGAAATTCTACCCCGAAGTGGCTCGGGAAGCTCTCGAAAGTCAATTCGAGAGACTGGAACAAGGTAACCTGTCTGTTGATAAGTATACTGCTGAATTTAGCAGGTTAAGCCACTTTACGGAGTACATGGTCCGTACCCCGGAGGACAGAGCCCGTAGATTCAAGAAGGGATTGTCCCCGGATATTCGCCTTGCTGTCACCACTAGCCGAGCTCGCACCTATGAGGAAATCCTGAGCGTGGCACAAGGCGTTGAGAGAGACATGGGGCATAAACTAAAGCGAGAGAGAGATACCGGAAATACGGGATCCAACAAACGCCCATTTCAACAACAACCACAGCAGAGGTCCCCGCAGCAAACCCAGCGTCCTCTCCCTCGAGCTCCAGCACCCCAACACCAGGCTCAAGGACAGAACCAACAAGCGGCTGTTTGTAACTTTTGCCAAAACTAAGGCCACACCTGGCAAGTTTGTAGGAAGAGACTGGGTGCCTTTCTATATTGTGGATCAACAGAACATCAAGTGAGGGACTGTCCCACTGCTCCAGGACGCGGACAAGCTTACGTAATGACCGTGGAGAACGCGCAAACTCTGGAAGCAGCTAATGCGCATAAGTGATTCGTAGATACCTTTTCTAGTATTATTTTCGTGCCTGTTGGTTCGTGACCTCAGCCCCAACCTAGTAATTTTGAACTTGCTAAATAACCTAGTGTGCTTTTAAATTTGATAACTGTAGAGATTTTTAGAGGCTTTTGCTATTGTGCTTATTTTGTGTTATTCCGTAAACTTCAATAATTTGTACCTCCTTTTCATCATCTAGCGCATTTAATTTTTGCTGAACTCGACTGATGCTGCTATTTTATAGCCTAGTTTTGCAAGCTTACTCTTTATCGGGCTTGTTCATGACACCTGTATTATTGAGGCCTGATCAACCCCACTAATACAAGTGTCTACTCAGAATCAGTGTACTACGGTCTGATCAACCTTAGTGCATTTTGATTCGCACTTCGCACGACTACTTTATGTGGATTGAGATATATAGTTGACTAGTATACTTGCCCCTAAATACGCCCGAGCATATCGTATCAGTTACATAGCTGTACTAATACGAGCATACGAACAAATAATTACCAGAATAGAATCTTAATCCATAACCGCCTGACAATTCCTATTAGAATTCCTTAAAACGCCTTGATCCCTCTACCTCTGTTCTACCACCTCGCCCTTAAACTCTTTATTATTTGATCCTCGTCTTCCTTTATTTCGGAAAGACAAAATTCTGTGTTTGGTATAAGTTGATTTGTAGTGCTAGATGTACCCCTCAGACCGGTCGAATTGATGATAACCTCTATGACTAAGAGAATACCATAGATGGTGTGTTTGTGTTAAAGACTTAAAGATTCAATACCATGATTTATTTGAGACCTAGCCTCACTGGTTGTACGGCCTTAGCGGATATATGGGTAAAACTATAAGTTGGGTAGCGACCACAATGTCCACCTGAGAGAAACCCGTTAGTAAGTTTAGACAGAGAGAACCCTGCCATAATTTAAATTTCGAGGACGAAATTCTATAAAGTTGGGTAGATTGTAAGCCCCTGATTTTTTTCAAAAATATTAAAATTAGAATTTTTCACAATTTTCTGGAATTTTCTGGGAATTTTCTGAAATTAAAATCAGGGTTTTGAATTATTACATGATTTTTAATTGATATTAAACAACATTAAAATATTATAAAAATAATATTTTTGGATGTAAAATAGAAAACTGGACTTAGGACAATTTTTCTGGAATTTATTGGACCCCGGACCTATTTTTAAATCACCTAAAACTATTTAATTATTTATTTATTATTATTATTATTATTATTATTATTATTACTTAACCCCGGCCCAGCCCAACCGAGCCCGAGCCCGGCCCATCCCTAGCGGGTCGGGTCGGATCCGCCCGACCCGACCCGAACCCACTAGCCCGCCTAACCCACCCACCCCTCCGCGTGACCCGCTCCGGCCCCGCGTCTCCCGCCGGACCCGCCGGCCGCCCTTCGCGCTGCCGCAGCCACGCGCCCCCGCCCCCGTGCTGCCCGCCGCCTCCCTCGGCCCACGCTGCCGCCGTTCCCCTTTTTAAACCCCCTCGATCCTCTCCAGCTCCCTCGCCCTCCTCCGCCACCGCGCCGGAACTCCGCCGCCGCCAGATGCCTCAGCCTCCCCCGCCACCACCAGCTCCGCCTCCGGCCTCCTCCCCCCCCCGCCAGCAGCAGCAGCAGCAGCAGCTGTTCGCCCCCGCCACAGGCCGCCTGCAGCACGCCGCTGCCCCCCGCCAGCGAGCCCGGCCGCCTCCGGCGAAGCCCCCGACCGCCTCCAGCCTCCCGCCGGCGAGCCTCCGGCCGCCGCAGGGCTGAGCCCCAAACCCTAACCCTAACCCTAACCCTAACCCTAGTTCGATTTCTGTGTCCGACACGAGTCGGACACGAATCGACCCCGGTTTTTTGGGTCCCCTTCAGGTGCGTGTAACTTTTTGTTCGTAGCTCTGTTTTCGATTCCGCAAATTGCGTTGTGAAGCCTGTATGACCCTCTCGGTGCCCGGACAAACCGCTAGGGGCATCGCGTCCTGTGGTGATCGCACACCGCGATCCAAAAACAGGAAAAAACCAGACCCTGTTTCACCCCGGAACTGAGTGCGCCCCGCCAAACGGGACGACTTGGTCGCGTGCGGTCTTCACAGATACGTGTGCGTCGTCGATACGGACGTGTGAGATTTTGCGGAAGCTGATTCGGGTGTGCGTGCACACCGAAATCAACGCGTATTCGCGAACATTGTCCCGTATCCGACTTTTCTGTAATTTGCCCTAACTTCTTGTACACTAGTCAGATCGAGACGAAACTTGCGCCATCGAACTCGTAGCGATACGCTGGTCCCGTGGGTCAAGTTTGGTTCGATTCTGTGAACGTTGACGAAATCGCGTGTCGTGGGCCCCATAGGTCCCGCTCGACGGACGATTTTGTGTTCGGCTCATCAGAATCCAAATCTGGAAGTTCTGTTGGGTTCGTATCAGCGTTCCTGACCTGTTGACACTAAGTTTGGTGAATTTAGAGACCTTTGACCCGGACACGTTTTTCGGTGCAAAGCGGGCCCATCGGCTGACCCCGTTTTGACCCGAAACTGCCGTTTTTGCCCTTGTCTCCAAATTGGATCCAAGGACAGGCGTTTCTAGCTATTTGACATCTTCTGAGCGTGATGGTAATGTCTATTTCATCTTTTGGACTGATCCCTGGAAATTTTCTTCAAGAACCAATTTAATCAGATCCAAACAACAGGCAAGTATCTGCACTTCAAAATAATCTTTATATTGTGATAATTAATTCCCTGCTTTACTAGTACCATTGATGATTACACATAGTGCTAGAACACTAGAATTCATGTCTTGAATATTGGAGTTCATGTCTTGTTTTTCATGTCGGGTGGGAGAATACTAAGAAGGCATGTAGTTTACCCATTTCCCCTGTCGTGTTTAATAGCTGTTGGTATGCGACTGTACCCTCAGCCGGATCTCAATTATTCCTGTTTAATAGCCGTTTATGATGGCCGGATTTGCCTTATAAACCCCTACATGCCAACTATGTATTCTAAAACAAACACAAGTTCACACAGCTAGTTTATAGATCTTGTTATATTTCTTGCAGACTGTTGTAGTTTCATTTCCTATCTCATTTACTTCGGGTTTTCTCATATTCCTGTTTACAGCTTTAACTCTGAGATATTGATGTTCTTTTATGCAGTTTCTTAACATGATATTCAATTAATTGTCATAAATATTTAGTTTAATCTTGTTGTGCACTGTGTACTTTGCTCCTTTCCTGACTGGATCTGTTGATTTAGGCGATGATGAGGACCTTGCCCCTACATATTATGGCCCCTATGAGGCAGCAGGTGACACAGTTGTCTAGCCAATTCCCCCCACAGGAAGCTACTCCTGCTGAGTATTAGCAGTAGTTATCTTAGTTTTTGCTCTTTATCTTAGTAATCGGGTTTGTCCCCGATTTCATTCTGAATTTCTGTACTAAAACATTTGAATCTGTGGTCACATTTATTTCAATCGCAATCTTAAGTACCTGTTTCTCATTATTATTTTGCCTATGTTAATTGTGAATGAGCTAGACTAGTTAAATGTGGATATGACCTAGACAGCGTACTACCGCCGACTCTGCGGCGTAGGCTGGACGTACCCACGCACTCGTGCCCGAATTTCCGGGTGCGGGTCGTGACATCAGTTCTTCAACTGTATTCATTCAGTCTCTTTGCTGTGCACATGACTCAGTCTTTGCTGAGAACTGCTACTGCACCTTGCTGTGAACTTCAGTCCCTGTATTTCAGTACAGGTAAGTCTTCAGTTCTCAGCTAGGTGTTCAGGTCTTCAGTCCTTGCTGTGTTCCTCTGCAGGTAGCTTTGTTCAATCCTTGCTGTGTTCAGCAACACAGTCTCCTTGCTGTGTTAACACAGTCTCCTTGCTGTGTTCAGCAACACAGTCTTCCAGTCTCCTTGTTGTGTTAACACAGTCTCCTTGCTGTGTTCAGTAACACAGTCTCCTTGTTGTGTTCAGCAACACAGTCTCCTTGTTGTGTTAACACAGTCTCCTTGCTGTCTTCAGCAACACAGTCTCCTTGCTGTCGAGTCCCTCCCTTCCTCACTCTAAGCACACACACATACATATATATACTACACTCTCAAACATATCTAAAAATGCCCAGCTATACGTATATATATATATATATATATATATATATATATATATATATATATATATATATATATATATATATAGACTCCTCATCTATGCATCTCCCTATATAGATCAACACACATACATTTAAATACATAAGCTTACATGTATATATGTATAACTATAGACACCAATATATATATATATATATATATATATATATATATATATATATATATATATATATAAATATACACATACTTATATGTATTTATTTAGATACCCTCATATATATACACATAGGCATACGTATATACCTAAAATCCAAATTCCTCTATTATACTCTCCATATAATACATAGATAGTGTATGCATATATAAATACATATGCACGCATAGGGAAATGGGCCAAAGAACAAACACATGGGGTGCACTGCACCCGTATCACACTTTTCTATGATAGGCTTGCGACACGGCCCCCAACTCACAACCAAACGTATCCCGGAGGACATGTACAAGTCCAATACGTAATTTATGATCAATACATATATAAATTATAGTGTCTACGTGTCCGTGTCACCATATGATATGCACATGGCCCCGTGTCGGAGAAAAACCCCCAAAATTGACCGTTTTGTCAAATCGACGAGATTTGGCCTACACGTATCTAATTGTGGATACGACACAAGCTACAAACAAACAATCAATGGTCAATTAGATCTATTAGATCCATTGACAAACACTACATGTGCCAATTTAGAAATTCCCCCAAAATCGACACCAAAATGGACATAACTACCACCGTAGGTCTCCAAATGATTCCAAATCTAAACCTATGGGTAACCTATGCATGTGGGGTAGTTTCTTATGGTAAAAACTCAGATCTATAGCCTATAGGAAGGGGGAAAACTGATTTGTACCTATTGGGAGATGGATTCCCAATGAAAAGGTCCCAAATGACAAGTTGCTCCTCTCCTTGTGGATCTTGGCCTCCTCCTCCTTGTTCCTTGCTCCTTGCTTGTAGATCCTTGATGTAGAGGCTTCAATGATGAAATTAGGAAGAGATTTGAAGAGAAATGATGGAGAATTGATGGGGAATTGGAAGGGGAAAAACTAGATCTAGAATTTTGGGAAAGAACTAAAATGAGAGCACTCTCTCTCCTCTCAATTATGGCTGGTCATAAACCCCTCCCCAAGCAATGTACAAAGTTAAAAATATCCCTTGGGGCCTCTCATGAAAAAATAATTAGGGAGAGAAGGTTCTAGTCTAATGGTTTTCCTAATTAATCATGTTTCCTAATCCATGGGCCTAATTCATGGGCTCAACTTAGACTAGTCCAAAAGTTTGTTCATGTCCCCTAATTAAAATGGTTAGGTCCACTACACAAGTCCAAAATAAGTCTACACTAGCAAAATTATTAATACAATAAAATAAAAATCAGTCATGCACAATTATTAATTATAATAATCCTAAAATAATTAATACCCATGATAATTACCAAACTACCCTTAGATGGAAATGTGAGGGTGACAAACCTACCCACCTTAGAAATATTTTGTCCTCGAAATTAAGGAAGAAACTATCTACCGAAGCAAACAATATAATGCAAGAAGGAATTATACCTCACGGCTCGAAAAGATACGGATATCACTCGCGCATCTCGGCCTCTCGCTCCCAGGTACTCTCTCCTGGCGAGTGATACCTCCATGCGACGCGCACCAAAGGAATCGTCTGGTTCCTCAGCACCTTCTCTCTCTGATCCAGAATCTCCACTAGCTGCTCTGGATAACTGAGAGTAGGGCCCACCTCTATCTCCGAATGATCCAACATATGACTGGGATCTGCCACGTATCGTCTCAACTGCGATACGTGAAACACGTTGTGCACTCCCTCCAGTGCAGGTGGTAAGTCTAGTCTGTAAGCGACTGCACCGACCCTCTCAAGAATGCTGAAAGGACCGATGAATCGCGGACTAAGCTTGCTGCCTCCACCGAAACGAATCGTGCCACGTGTCGGAGAAATCCTCAAGAAAACCAGACCGCCAACCTAGCACGAAACACAAACTTAGCACTCTAACAAGCAACAATCAAACACAAACAAGACAAAACTAAAGCTATATCTCAAACTCCAGAGGTCTCCGGTGGCTATCGGCCGAATGCCGTTGCCTGTCCTGCGCTACTCGAAGTCTGTCTCTGATAAGTTTTACCTTCTCTGCTGCATCCACTACCATCTCTGGTCCCAATAAAGCCCTGTCACCAACATCATCCCAGGACAATGGAGTGCGGCATCTCCGTCCATACAACGCCTCGAATGGTGACATCTCAATACTAGCTTGGTAGCTGTTGTTGTATGAAAACTCTACCAAATGAAGGTGATCCTCCCAAGAACCTCCAAGATCCAAAACATAGGTGCGTAGCATGTCCTCGAGAGTCTGAATAGTCCTCTCCGACTGTCCGTCCGTCTGAGGGTGATAAGCGGTACTAAACTTGAGTTGAGTGCCCAAGCTAGCCTACAAACTCCTCCAGAAATGGGACGTGAAGCGGCTATCCCGATCCAAAACAATGCTCACTGGAACACCGTGCAATCTGACAATCTGGCGCACATACATCTCCGTAAGTCTCTCCGTAGATGTACCCACTTTAAATGGCAGAAAGTGGGCTGATTTGGTCAACCTGTCCACGATGACCCAAATCGCATCCTTGCCTCCTGGAGAACGTGGAAGCCCTGATACAAAATCTATAGTAACATGCTCTCATTTCCACTCTGGAATAGGCAAAGCCTGAAGCAATCCGCCTGGTCTCTGTCTCTCCGCCTTGAACTGCTGGCAAACTAAGCATCTGGACACGAATCTAGCTACCTCTCGCTTCATGCCATACCACCATACATGCTCCCTCATGTCTCTATATATCTTGTTGGCACCGGGATGCATAGAGTATTGGGAACGATGCGCCTCCTGCATAATCTCCTCGCGCAATGCTCCCTTCGGTACGCACAACCTGGTACCGTGTCGCAATAATCCATCATCTGCGACGGTAAAGCCTCTGCCAGCCCAACTTGAACCTGTGCTCTGATGCTCCTCAGAGACTCATCCTCATACTGTCCGGCTCTGACTCGGTCCATCAGCTCCGACTGAACCTGAAGTCCCCACATCTGCGCCGCGACTCCCGGAACCAATACCTCAATGACCAAACTATCGAGGTCTGCCAATAGATGCCTATCCCTAGTCAAGCACATAGCCACGGGATACCTGCTCAAGGCATCCGCGACTACGTTGGCCTTCCCTGGATGGTACTGCAAAGATATGTCGAAGTCCTTCATCAACTCCAACCATCGCCGCTGCCTCATGTTGAGCTCCTTCTGTGTAAACACATACTTTAAGCTCTTATGGTCTGTGAAGATCTCTACTCTCTGTCCATATAGATAGTGTTTCCATAATTTGAGAGCAAAGATAACTGCTGCAAGCTCCAAATCATGGGTAGGGTAGTTCTTCTCATGCGGGCGTAATTGCCTGGAAGCATAGGCGATTACCTTCCCGTGCTGCTGTAGTACACAACCCAAACCCTTCCTTGATGCATCACTGTAAATGGAAAATCCTCCTGCTCCTGATGGTAGTATCAAGATGGGAGCTGTAGTCAATCTTCTCTTCAGCTCCTCAAATGCTGACTGGCAATCCTCAGTCCAGATGAATTCTACGTCCTTCCTGGTCAGTCTAGTCATCGGCTCTGCTAGTCTGGAAAAGTCCTGAACAAACTTTCGGTAGTATCCTGCTAATCCAAGGAAGCTCCTGATCTCTGCTACCGAACTCGGGGTAGACCATGATTCAACTGCTGAGATCTTCTTCGGGTCTACCGAGACTCCTTCTCCTGTAATGACATGCCCAAGAAATTCAACCTTATCAAGGAAGAATTCACACTTCGACAACTTGCCATACAACTTCTCCTTCTTGAGGATCTCCAGAACAATCCTCAAGTACTGCTCATGCTCCTCCGGGGTCTTCGAATATATCAGAATGTCGTCTATGAAGACTACAACAAACTGATCCAGGTACTGATGAAATACCTTGTTCATTAGGTTTATGAACACTGTCGGGGCATTGGTCAACCCAAACGGCATCACCAAGAACTCGAACTGTTCATAACGAGTCCTGAAAGCCGTCTTCGGGATGTCTTCCCTCTTCACCTTCACCTGGTGGTACCCTGACCTCAAGTCTATCTTCGAGAATACCTTCGCTCTGCTCAGCTGGTCGAACAAGTCATCAATCCGTGGCAACAGGTATTTGTTCTTGATAGTGAGGTTATTAAGTGCCCTGTAGTTGATACACATACGTACCGACCCATCCTTCTTGGGTACAAACAGTACCGGAGCACCCCATGGTGACGAACTGGAATGGATAAAGCCTTTATCTTGCAACTCATCCACCTGCTTCTTCAACTCCGCCAGTTCACTGTTGTTTACTCTATAGACGTGCTGAGAGATTGGCTCTGCTCCTGGCACCAAGTCTATAGAGAACTCCACATCTCTGTTCGGCGGCAACCCCGACAAATCCTCTGAAAAGACATCCAAGAACTCTACAATCAACGGATGTGGCGGCTCCTGCTCTTCTACCAAAGCCCCACAGAAAATGCCCTCGCTCTGCTCTGCTCCTCGGACGAACTCGAACTCCGGCTCTCCTGGTGTCTGAAATAAAACTCTGCCTCCACGATAATCGATACTAGCGTGATGTCTACTCAACCAATCCATCCTGAGTACTATATCGTAACTCGGAAGTGGCATCACAAGTAAACATACACTCAGCTCACGGCCTCCCACATAAACCCTCTAGTTCTTGCAAACATCACTGACCAGGATGATGCCATCCCTGGTCGTGATCTTGCAAGTCCGCTCCAACGGTTCAGACTCAAGACGTTGTCTCAAAGCAAAAGATACAGATACAAAGCTATGAGATGCACCAGAATCAAATAAGGCATGAGCTAGAAAAGAATCGAGTAAGACTAGACCTGATATAACGTCTCCGACTGGCTCTGACTCCTCTACGGTCAGGGCAAAAGCTCGCCCCTGATGTGCACCCCTCTACTGGTGCTGGTGCTGCACGAACTTCTGCTGCTGGGGCTGTAAAGGAGGTCCTCTCGGCTATCCCACCGGGTGTCTCACGGGTATCCTCTGGATAGGGGCTACATCCTGAACTGTCCGAGCTAAGGTCTTGGGGCAATCCCTCAGCTGGTGATCTGATGAACCGCAAAACAAACACTGACCGAGCCTCTTCCTGCAAACGTCCCATCCGTGCCCTGCCTTCTTACAAAAGGGGCAAGCACGAGCTGTCTGGGCTGGTCTCTGCATCTAATACGTCTACTGTACAGGTGCTCGGTTAGGCACATTGGACTGCTGCCTCTGGTGCTGGAAATATGGCTTCTTCGCTGGACCTGTGCTGCTGCTGCCACCATAAACATCTCGGTCCCTCTTGTGCCTCCCACTCAGGTCTCTCTCGACCTTGCGAGCCTCCCTCAAGATGTTTGTATACGTCTCATGGCTCGAAGAAATGAGAGCCTTTACTTCCCAGTTCAGACCCTCTCTGAACCTACTAGCCCGGTTCTCTGGGTCTCTCACCATATAGTCGGCATATCTGCTCAACCTACCAAACTCGGCGGCATACTCCTCCACCGACATTTTCCCCTGGTAGAGGTTCTGGAACTGTCGCTCCAGGTCAAGTCTCTCAGTAGGCAGAAAAAACTTCCTTCTGAACAAGTCTCTGAACTCTCCCCATGTTAATCCTGGATCGGCGATCCGTGGCTCATTCCGGAACCACGTGCTGGCGATGTCCATCATCTGCAATCTCGCTGCCTCTACCATCAGGTCCTCCGCAAGGCGGAATAAGCGCATGATGCGCTCCATGCTCTCCAACCAATCATCCGCATAGATGATGCCCTCTGTCCCCTTGAAAGGTCGGGGATCCAACTTCTTGAAGTCCTGAATAGTGCCGGGCTTGGGTTGTACCTCCCGTGGCTGTGGTGGTGCGGTCTTCTCTACGACGGTGATGGCCGCCTGGTGAGCACTCTCGATGCCCTGTCTCATCACCTCGGTCTGTCGGTGCTGCACCTCGGCTTGGGCCCTCTGGGCCTCCATCATCATCTGGAAAAGTGCAAACAGCTGTGTAGCATCAGCTGGTACTGGCGGCGGTGGTGGAAGATCCTCGGGAATAACTGGAGCAACCCTCTGAGCCGGGGGAGGAGCACCCCCAAAAGCGGCTGCTGAGACTCCCACCTGGACCGGTGAGGCGATCCTCTCAACGGAAGATGTAACAGTAGCAGCTGCTACTCTATCCGCAGCAGGCGGGGAAGTAGCTGAGGAAGCTGCCGCTGCTCCTGAGCGATAGAATCTGACCTTCAGAGGCATCCTGAAGTCAGATTGAAAATACGAAATCAATTATTGAATATAATGCGATATCATCAAAGAAGGACAGAACTTAATTCAAAATGAAAGACAATATCAAATAGATAAAGATTTTGTAGAACAAAACATTAGAATTTTTCCTAGTTGTGATTGAGTAACTCTCTGCCTAAATCCTGTATCCTAAAGCAGGCTCGTAGTAATACTCTAGTCGAGCACAACTACGATGTTTATCTAGACCTGCATGGGCCACCACTAAAAACGTGTCACGACCCGCACCCTGATATTCGGGCACGAGTACGTGGTTACGCCCAGCCTACGCCGCAGAATCGGCGGTAGAACGCTGTCTGGGTCATTTCTAACTATCTAACATCTCAACAATATAATATGGTACCTGTCAATCATCTCAACTATAATCGGAGGAGCAATATGGTATCTCACAAATATATCAATCTCAAATCACAAAACAAACTAAGGAGAAAATAATGCACGAATGGAAATAGCGAAGGAAAGAAGATACAATCCACAATATGAAATAATAGTACATCTTTGAATCTCCACAAAATAATAGTCTAAAACAACATCTAAACAAAACTAGACCTCCTCGGTCACTGCTACTATATCCTCTGACTCTAGGGGAGTGTCCTCTAAAGTCTCACCCTCCTGAGGTCCGTAATGTGTGGGACACAGCTCCTCTAGCCAATCATCTGGAAAAATATATCCAGTCAGGATTAGAGCAAAGTACATACCTCTGAAAGCAGTTCCAATAACATAATCGAGCATATATAACAAGCAATAAAAAAATGATACAAGATGCACAAGTAGAAAGAATAAACTGTACAAGTGAACAGGCAATAGGCACAATAAAGCTGAAAGTAAAATATAAGAATAACTGCAAGTAGAGAACAAGAAATACTAACTATATGTTTTAGAGTGAGAGTTCGTTATGTGATCGGTTTAGGTTGCACATGAGGTATATAGGTAACTCCATTATACGTGAGGTGTATAATCGACATACACATGAGATCAAGAGGGCTTTGATCACATAACCAACTCCTACTCCCCCTCTCCAACCAATACTCATGGATCCAATCACGGCACGTTACGTACATGATCACGATAGTCACACTAGCACACGAAATAGTAGATGCACAAGAAGCACATGAAAGTCAATACCCGATGCACACGATGAAATACATGTCATTAGGTACCCGTTGCACACGGTAGGGGATAACACCTCCTGACGGGATCCATATAGCACTAGTCCGTGAAATCACTGTGTCGGGAATCAATGTATACTAATCTAGAATATGCATATATACAATATTATGAATTGAAAACAAACAGAGAAATGTACTCGCCTGAAGTCCTGAGCAAAGTGTGTCTCTCGATGCCCAAGCTAGTGTCTCACAACCTATATATGGTATGTTGCATCAAAACAAGGTTCAAAGATGGAAATAAATGAAGTTGAAGAAGTTCTAGGTCAATACGCCGTTTCTAAGTCAAACCAATGCATTTCTAGGTTGTAAGAGTCTAATGCTAGTCACTAAGTCAATATACTAGGAAGCTATGCTATGCTAGCTAAATTAATACACAATAATGCATTCAAAGAGCCGTATCATACGATACGCAAGTTTTCTAATATCAAAATAGGTATTTATATATATACATAAGTCACATATAGTAACAATATCTCAAAACAATATAAATGGGATACCTTGGCCTTGTACCATGCGTATCGCACTCAACTCAATACCCAATCTCAATACCTTGGGTATCGGCCCGATACCTTGGTATCTCAAGGTAATCTAAAACTAAACACAAAAGATATAAATAGATACCTTAAACTAGATGCTAACTGTACACTAATATCTTAAACTAATTAACCAATACCTTAACTAAATAAACTAATTGTTTTCTAACAAGTATACTAACTAATATATTACTTATACAAATATACATATCTAACATAATCACCTAGTACCTCTACTACTCACTAACCTCTAATATACATAGTTATAAACATACTAACTACACCATGACCAAGATACCTGAAACTAAAACTGATAATAATAACAACTAACAAGTTCATATATATACCTATAGTTAACTAGTTACTAGCTAACTTAATAAATCAACTAATAACTAAACTGGATACCTACTGATACAGAGAATAGTGGCTGCCACTGTGCTGCCTGCAGTTCTTCATTGCAGTGTGTCTCTAGCCTCTGTGCAGATCAGTCCAGGTGAGTCTTCAGTCTCAAGTTGCTGTGTAGTTCATCCTTGCTGTGTTCAGTGTTCAGGTGATCTTCAGTCTCAATTCCAGTATTAGGTGAGTATCTGTTCAGTTGAAGTTGATGTGTTCAGTTCTTCAATCTCAATTCCAGTGTCAGGTGAGTATATGTTCAGTTGAAGTTGCTGTGTTCAGTTGTTCAATCTCAATTCCAGTGTCAGGTGAGTATCTGTTCAGTTGAAGTTGCTGTGTTCAGTTCTTCAACTGTGTTCAGTCAGTCTCCTTGCTGTGCACATGACTCGGTCTTTGCTGAGAACTGCTACTGCACCTTGCTGTGAACTTCAGTCCCTGTATTTCAGTACAGGTAAGTCTTCAGTTCTCAGCTAGGTATTCAGGTCTTCAGTCCTTGCTGTGTTCCTCTGCAGGTAGCTTTGTTCAATCCTTGCTGTGTTCAGCAACACAGTCTCCTTGCTGTGTTCAGCAACACAGTCTCCCAGTCTCCTTGCTGTGTTAACACAGTCTCCGTGCTGTGTTCAGTAACACAGTCTCCTTGCTGTGTTCAGCAACACAGTCTCCTTGCTGTGTTAACACAGTCTCCTTGCTGTGTTCAGCAACACAGTCTCCTTGCTGTCGAGTCCCTCCCTTCCTCACTCTAAGCACACACACATACATATATACACTACACTCTCAAACATATCTAAAAATGCCTAGCTACACTACACTCTCAAACACAGTATATATATATATATACTCCTCATCTATGCATCTCCCTATATAGATCAACACACATACATTTACATAAGCTTACATGTATATATGTATAACTATAGACACCAATATATATATATATATATATATATATATATATATATATATATATATTGAGAGAGAGAGAGAGAGAGAGATCTATACACATACTTATATGTATTTATTTAGATACCCTCATATATATACACATAGGCATACGTATATACCTAAAATCCAAATTCCTCTATTATACTCTCCATATAATACATAGATAGTGTATGCATATATAAATACATATGCACGCATAGGGAAATGGGCCAAAGAACAAACACATGGGGTGCACCGCACCCGTATCACACTTTTCTATGATAGGCTTGCGACACGGCCCCCAACTCACAACCAAACGTATCCCGGAGGACACGTACAAGTCCAATACGTAATTTATGATCAATACATATATAAATCATAGTGTCTACGTGTCCGTGTCACCATATGATATGCACATGGCCCCGTATCGGAGGAAAATCTCCAAAATTGACCGTTTCGTCAAATCGACGAGATTCGGCCCACACGTATCCAATTGTGGACACGACACAAGCTATAAACAAACAATCAATAGTCAATTAGATCTATTAGATCCATTGACAAACACTACATGTGCCAATTTTGGAATTCTCCCAAAATCGACACCAAAATGGACATAACTACCACCGTAGGTCTCCAAATGATTCCAAATCAAAACCTATGGGTAACCTATGCATGTGGGGTGATTTCTCATGGTAAAAACTCAGATCTATAGCCTATAGGAAGGGGGGAAACTGATTTGTACCTATTGGGAGATGGATTCCCAATGAAAAGGTCCCAAATGACAAGTTGCTCCTCTCCTTGTGGATCTTGGCCTCCTCCTCCTTGTTCCTTGCTCCTTGCTTGTAGATCCTTGATATAGAGGCTTCAATAATAAAATTAGGAAGAGATTTGAAGAAAAATGATGGAGAATTGATGGAGAATTGGAAGGGAAAAAACTAGATCTAGAATTTTGGGGAAGAACTAAAATGAGAGCACTCTCTCTCCTCTCAATTATGGCTGGTCATAAACCCCTCCCCAAGCAATGTACAAAGTCAAAAATACCCCTTGGGGTCTCTCATGAAGAAATAATTAGGGAGGGAAGGTTCTAGTCTAATGGTTTCCCTAATTAATCATGTTTCCTAATCCATGGGCCTAATTCATGGGCTCAACTTAGACTAGTCTAAAAGTTTGTTCATGTCCCCTAATTAAAATGGTTAGGTCCACTACACAAGTCCAAAATAAGTCTACACTAGCAAAATTATTAATACAATAAAATAAAAATCAGTCATGCACAATTATTAATTATAATAATCCTAAAATAATTAATACCCATGATAATTACCAAACTACCCTTAGATAGAAATGTGAGGGTGACACATGGCCTTCTGTCGAGGTTCACTCCCTCATGTGGTGTCATCCACTGTAGTATGAGGTTCACTCCCTCTTTGTAGTACAACTACCCAGCACGAAACCTTGCGCTTCCTTGCGGTGTTACGCCGCTGTGACATTACTTTTCGTCGAGGATTTATATCTTTTACCTCTGTGGTGTCACACCACTGTAACATGAGGCCATCGACCTCTTTATAGTGCTGCCTACCACTCTTCATTCGACAATATTAGGCCAGCTGCCTATGCTCGATGCTACATTGCTGTGACATAACTTAATGCCGAGGATTTATATTATTTACCTCTGTGGTGTCACGTCACTGTAGAATAGGATACAGGTCCCTTGTAGTGCTGAAACTACGTACTTCATGTAAAGCACACAAGACATTCACTTTGTCCGAGAACTCATTAAGGCGTCAAAGCCATCCTCCCACGGGAAATATTCTGTTCAAAAACAAATAGTAGACCATAGTGGTTCCGGATACGTATCCCACAATGTCCCTGATGACTATCCACTGTTCCTGATATTCTTTCAGTCAATAATCCTCCCTTGAACCAATAGCTAGATGCCTAGTAGATTTCTCTTTAAACTAAAAGCATAAAACTAAATGGTAGGATTACAAATACACAATATCAGAGGTCCTCCAAGCCCATATATGTTGTGTCATTGACTATATGTGGTGTTACGTTGTTGTGACATGACCCGAAGTCGAGGTTCACTCCCTCTTGTGGTATCACTCTACTGTAACATGGAGTATTGCACTCCTTTATAGTTCTTGGGATCAACTGGTGCTGGAGGTCTTACATGAACTGATCTGCCAGACCCTCCTGGCTTCGATCATCAAACACTATAATAATCTATGCTAGCTACGCTCATTCAGTATCTTGTATTGGCCCTTGAAGCCTATCATGAATGGATTTGCCAGATTTGCCTGACTCCGATAATTAAAGAACTGTAATAATCTACGCAATCTACGCTCATTAAGTTCATGTATTCTATCTACATAATTCTCTTCAAACCGTTGAAGAGATGAACATATGCCTCTGTTGCAGCTTCCTGGTTTTATTAGTATGTCGGTATCACCCGAATTTGTATACTAACCATAGAAAGATCATTTGAGAGCTTCCAAAGCTATTTTTCTTTACTTGTTGCAGCTTGATAGTGCAAAAAACTCTGAGAGTAAAGACTGCTTCTTCGCCTTCCACGATATAGCAACAACATCCCTGAGGAAGTCACGTCCTTCTGTGGTTCTTTCATTTTTCGAGCACCAACTGGCATCACCAAAGCCTTTCTTCATATATGGATAACTGTTGTAGCACATAATATATTACTGAGTTCTCCTGTGAATCTGACAAATATCTTCACAGCTTTCAGTGTTCAACATATATACTGCTTGTGAACTGACTCAGCATCCCTATAGCAAAAGCTATGTTAGGCCTGGTGGTACACGCAGCTTGAATCATTCATCTGATGTTGCTCGAGTACACCAATTGTCTGTAGCTTTTCCTTGGATTTGGCTTCATATTCATGTCACACCTGAGGAGTATCGTTCCTGATACCCAAAGTGTGTGATCAATATTTTATGCTGAGAGCTTGTGACTAAGCAAGCCCACCTAACATCCGTATTATCTTATATCCTCAGGATGACATCCGCAATCCCATATCCTAAGTTTGGACAAAAATAACATCTTTGTTCTAGTGATACTTCTATGTCCACAATTAGGACTAGCAAGTCATCCACATAGATACAAACGACGACTTCTCCATTATCAGCGAACTTCGTGTACACACACTTGTCCATCTCGCTGATCCTGCGATAACTTTGACTAGATAACTTGTCAAACTACTGCTGCCATATCCTGGGAATTGCTTCAGGTCGTATCGAGATATCACCAACTCACAGACTGTCTTCAAACCTGAATGACAATAATTTTAACCGTTGTCCATGAATCTCTCATATATGTCTTCCTCCAAGACTTGTTATCTTTCCATCATCTGATAAATAATCAGCTTGTGAATAGCAGCTACGGGAATCTTTATCCTGATCTATGACATCCTCATCAAGGTGCCAAAGAACTTAATCCCCTATTGTCTGAGAAAACTCCTAGGCAAATAGCCTTGTATTGAACTCAACTATTCTGTCTGCTTTCATCTTCATCGACTTGAAGATTTGATAAGTATTTGATTAGTTTAGCTCCTTCAGGCAGATTAACCAACACCCAAGTATGGTTGAAGGTTATTGAGTCATACTCATTATTTATGGCCTTTCTTTAGAAAATAACATCTCTGGTCTTCATCGCTTCAACATAGGTAACCAGATCTGCTTCCACATGATATGTGACAAAATCTTGTCCGAAGTCCTTCACTCTCCTTACTCGCTTAGATATCGGCTCTGCGAGTTCTGGTTCGATCATTGTCGTTGGGATAACAACTTCTTCTTGGACTAAATCTTCGTTGGAAGCTTCAGCCATCTGTGCACCTACAATATTTTTCGGAATATCCGCGATAATAATGTTCTTGAGTTGCAAATTTATCTTCGAAGAGTTCTGCGTTGCGAGATTCAATGATATGATTTAATTCGTTATCAAAAAATCTTGGAGCATCACTCTTCTCAGAATCACCCTGAAAGATTATCTTCGTAGTCCTCGATTCTAGCTTCTGAATCTTTAATTTTGGAAGCTTCACAGACGCCAGACACCCCCACCCTCGAATGATGTTCAAGTTGGGTCTGACTCTGAACCAAAGTTTCTGAAGAGTGACATCAGAAGTTGCGTATGGCACTCTGTTCAGAATAAACGTAGCCGTCAGTACAGCCTCTCCCCATAAGTAGTTTGGAAGTCCCGCAGTCAACAATATTGAGTTTATTATTTTTGTTAACATCATATTTTTCCTTTCATCTACTATATTTGATTGAGAAAAATACGGAGCAGTTGTCTCATTGACAATTCTATGTTCTTTATAGAACGATACGAATTCAATGGACCTATACTCTCCACCTTGATCATTTCTGAGTCTCTTGAGTTGTTGTCCCATTTGACATTCAGCCTCAACTCTGAACTCCTTGAACTTCTCGAATGCTTCATCTTTTGACTTGAGTAGATATACGAACGCGTACTTCGAGTAGTCGTCGATGAAAGTAATGAAGTATTTCCTCTTGGTCTTTGTGGAGAACTGCTTGAAGTCGCAGATATCTGAGTAAACAAACTCCAGAAGATCTGTTCTTCGGTTTACTCGTTTGAACGAATTTTTTATGATCTTTGTCTGCGCACAGACCTTACACTTTTCCACCTCCTTACCCCCATATTTAGAGATAAATTCTAGAATAGACATCTTGCATTACGAAGTATATATCCTAGTCTGGTGTTCCACAACTCTTACAATGAGACTTTTCTTATAAGTAGAAGCTTGAACATCCATTTGATATTGAAAGCTTGATCCAAAATATGTCTTCTGCCAAGATATTATCATCTGGCGACTATGGATGTTCACTTTCAAGTCTGCAATAGACTTCCTGAGATTAGGTCCTTGGTAATCACTAGTACGTTGATAAACGCACTCCTTTGACTGTAACTTCTCGAAGTTCAGAACCATTATCCCAATTTCCAGATCCTCGGCTTGATCCTTTCTTGCCATCATGACCTTCACCACTGAAAGGTTCGACCTGGATCAACAGCTCTTCCTAAAGCACATATGGCTAGATGCACCAATTTTTATCCACTGGTCAGCAATCACACCATAGGACTTAACCTGCGTAATCATAGCAACCAAGTTAAGTAATCAAAGGAACCAAGTTTAGTTATACTTTGCTATATTGGTTCGAATTGGTTCTACTCCCAAGTTCCAATTTTAGCCATACGTCAAGTCCTGTATAGGCAGAGACCTTCATGTGTATAGGCCACCATGCGCCAATCCATGCGCATAAGCCACCATGTGCTAATCCATGCGTATAAGCAACCATGTGTCAATCTATGCGCATAAGCCATCATACGTCAATCTATGCGCATAAGCCACCATACGCCAATCTATGCGCATAAGCCTTCATGCGCATCCTGTATGCGCAGAGACCATCATGCACATTGAGACACTATACGCCCAGCTTTGCCATGCTCCAAGACGCCAAGATTTCCAATGCGCTGCCATGTGCCAAGTCTTGCAAAGTGCCAAGTCTTGTCATGGGCAAAGGTCTACCCCTTGTGTGCATACTCTACAATCCTTGGTCATCTTTTAATCTTCTTTCCAACTGGAATGTGCGTCCTTTAGTCGCTATCTCCTCCATTCTCGGGAATGGTAGGTACTGATAACTCACTTTCAATATTTGATAAAGGACTCCTTCCTTCATCCAAATGTTCGAAGTGAATTCTGTCAATCTTCTTAAGTTTCTGAAAACTTGTATCCAGAAGACTTGAAAGGATGTTCCCCATCTTTCTTTGGATCTTGCTTTGATATGGTTAGTCCCGAGGCTTAACCAAAGATGGAAGAACGCGTGGTCATCATAGGTTCACACAAAAGTTCAAACTCTGACTATTCTCGATTTCTATGAAAAACTATATAAGGATTATAATTACAACTTGCTCTCAAGATTACAAAAGAATCAGAATAAAAATAAACTTTACGTTCTTCCTTGCACTAGCAATTGCAGACGGACATAACAGAATTACAACTAACAGAAGAGAAAGGAGAAGAATAAAAACTGCTTATTAGGGTGATAAAGATCATCATTGCTCAAATTAAGATTCGCCCCACACGATCTGCTCTCAGGAACCAGCAAGTTTACGTAGAACTTCTGGAATGCTCGTTGTCACCTCCTTGCTTGGACTCGCACAAACTTTTTGGACTTTAATAACGGCTCCAGCAGCAACTCTCTTCATCTCCCAATTTTTGAAGTAAGTCCTCAAATGAGGTTTAAAGAGAGTATTTATAGGCATAGGGAGGAATCCATAATCCTAATCCTCGTCGTCCATCAATTACAAAAAGATTAGAATAAATTTAATTCATATCCCACAAGATTGGAATAAATTAAATTTAAATCTCATATGATTGATTTGAATTTAATTCAAATCCCACATGGTTAAATTTAAATCCTACATGATTGGAATAAATTAAATTTAAATCCCACATGATTAATTTAAATCCTACATGATTGGAATAAATTAAATTCAAATTCCACAAATATCAGATTTAAATTAATGACTCAATCTTTCCATAACTGATTAAATATATCTGATAGCAACGGACCCACATGCAGCCGCTCATGCAGCCCCGTAAGGAACCGCTCATGCGACAGCGTATGTGGCTGCCCATGAAGCCACGTATGCGGCCAGCCCATGCGGCCAAGCACATGGCCAGCTCATGCGGCCGCGCATGCTGTCAGCCCATGCGGCTCGTACATATCTGAGTGCATGAGCGCATCAAATAAGCATAAGTGCCATACGACGATGTTGACTTACTAAGTGCAAAGTGCGCCAACAAAGCGCCACTTTGCGCCCTTGAGCCTGAGTTCGAGTCGCTAAGCCCCTTTGGGGCTTAGCTCCTATGAAAATAATTCCAAGAGCATGACAAAAAGCATAAATGCTTTCATGAGGAGTTAATCATTTTTCCTCCTAGGAAAATACCCCCACATGGCATTCATTAGCCTCACCATACCCCATGTGCACACCTCAACTCATACAAAGTATTATATTGGGATACCCACTTGGTGGTGTAGCCAATGTTGGACTATTTTTCTTAGTCCAAAGGCAAAAACACCAACAATAGAATTATAACAAATTTTGTATAAAAAAATTTAATAGACAGAAGATAAAATGCTTCATCCATTCATATCAAACACTCGTATCATGTTTATCCATATTTGTCTTAAGTATCCAATTCAAATTTTGATAATTAGATACGATGGCCACTATTAAATTTTGGCATTTAAATATAGGACTTTTTTTGTGACATCTAATTGTTAAAACCAAAAATGACATTAGACTAAAAGATATTTTGTTGATCAAGTATGAAACCTAACCTGACATTTGTTGGTATTTTTCACTTAGCTTTGGGAGTTTAGTCCCACATTAAAAAACCATCAATGTTTAAATCTCAATATATAGCTATTCTTAGTATTGGTATATGCACATGAGTCGGTGCCCCCATATGGGTTGACTTTCCTAAAGGGATTAAATGTGAACCCCTTTATAACAATCTTTATTTTATCACCACCTTTGGAAAGTTTCCTTTAGGAGATAAGCCTCGAAGGGATTCAGACTTCGGCTCGGGCTCAGACTCGGGCTCAAGGGCGCAAAGTGGCACTTTCTTAGCGCACTTTGCATTTAGCATGTCAGCATCATCGCATGGCGCTTATGTGCGAGTTGTATGCACGGTTGCTAGCTCGGGCGCTATGCGACCTGGAGCTATACGCTATGCGGCCAGCGAGTTCGTATAAGCGAGTCGCATGTGGAGGGGACATGGTATGCCATAGGCTGCGCATGCGGCACATGTTTATCCATGGCATCCGAAAAATGTGACACATATGGCGGAAGGGGGTTTGTGTACAGCGATTGTTGCTTTTAGCACTTGGCGGCGTTAGGCGGCGCCGTACTGAGCTGCGTGAATGGCGATGGCACATGCGGCACAGGCGACGCATACGGATCTGACGACGCATACGACCAAGGCTACACATGCGGCTTGGTGTCTGGTCGGATAGGGCATATGCGGCATGAGCTTTCTCAGCCCGCATAGGTGCTGATTTTTTCACTATATATAGAGGAGCTTCTATTTCAATTGAGGGGTTTGAAGACCGAGAGCACCAGAGTGTATACGGCAACCCGAGCACCCCTCCCACATAGTGAATTTTGAGTGATCTAAAAGTGACGTAAAGCTTTTCATAAGTTCTCATGTGAACTTGTTGGATCCTTGGGGCACGAGTACGTGAGTACGTCCAACATATATATATATATATATATATATATATATATATATATATAATATATATATACTTGTCAATGATATCTCAACTCCAAATGGAGGAAAATATTCTAATATAATAATGGTGATCAATACTCAATCACAATGTCACTCCCCGATTCCCAAACTACGAAATCTGAGTACAGTAATACATCTCCAAGCTACGCACCTATACAACACATTGGTATCGTATTTGTGATTATGGCCTATAGGTTCTAGGATAAGGTACAGGACAATAAAGAGTACATTCCATAATATTCACATATTGTACATAAGCTGCTTATCAACTTATATTTACATAATCACATTACCAAGTTTTCTCCAAAAACCATAATTTACATATAACAGCTACAAAATGAGATATGTTGTCTTCCAAAAGCTAATTCCCTTACTCGTCCATCTCATCGACGTCATATAAGGGAAGTGTTTCTTCATCAGTTTCTTTATTTTCTAGTGAACAAAAACTAGGTCGTCAGAACGACAAGCAAGCCCTTATATCAAGAACGTTTAAAAAAATGAAAATGCAAGGATATATATATATATATATATGTGTGTGTGTGTGTGTGTGTGTGTGTGTGTGTGTGTATGTTTCATTCCTTATAAAGGTCATTACCACTCTTTAACTTCTAACTCTTCACCATACACTCTCATACTTTCTACTAAACCCTAGCTCTCATTTCCTTTCATCCTTTACAAATCCTAGAAATCAAGACAAGTCCTATTCTTTGTACTCTTTGTACAAGTCTCATTTTAGTTTAATTTTCATATTTATTTTAGTTTAATTTTTATTTTTCAAAGTTAAGTGTTTATTCTAGATAAGTTCTGAGATTAATATATGTGGTTTAGAACATGATTCTAATAGTTTTTCGTTAAGGTGACACCCATATGAGGCTTGGACATGAGATAGAACTAGGTTCATATATGTTGAATTCGTTCCTCCGGTGCAGTATTTTTCCGAGTCAGTTTTCATCTATTAAATCCTATCATAATTTAATTATTTATAAACAACAATTGTTGAAAATTCGATATGCTTTCCAACGGTATAGGTCGTGCAACAGAGGAGAATCCTGGAATTAAAATCTCGAACATATGTACATATATTTTTGTGTATGCCAGATTTGACCTATTAAACTTCTTCAAAACTAGGATATGTTTGAACAAAAATCATTGAAAATTTGATACGTTTTCCAACCATATAAGATATGATAGCATTTTGGTGTGTTTAATAGAAGTTATTGGCCGTACACCATCAACGTAAAATTTTGGAAACAAAATCTGGGTTATTGTATACCTTATTTCCTAGATTAGTTTTGACCTATTAAACTTTTTCAAAATTCGATTATGTCTAAATAGAAATCAAAGAAAATTCGATAATCTTTCCAATGATATATAATTTGATGGTATTTGGATTTATATATTAGGAGTTATTCTCTGTACAAACTAGGGTATACATGCTGAAATTTATTTATAATCTAGTTTTGTGCTTTTATGCATTTTCTATCTATTCTATTAACTGCGTTGACTAGTGTAGAGTTTTTCTATAGAAGGGGATTTAACCCATGTCAATTATATGGAAAGTTGCTCCGGCTCGGATATATTACTATGTTTGGAGCTTAAAATACAAAGGAGACTCTGTCCAAAATCCTAATAATTTTGAAAGATAGCCTAATTTTGAAGCTTAAATGTCATGGTATCGTACCGAACCCTAAACCTAGGTAACTGTATATTGACTGGAGATAGACTAACTATAATTCTATAAATATCTAGAATTTAACTTTCTAAGTTCGGATTCGTACGGACATGGACTTGTAAACGCGTAAATGATCTAATTTTTAATTTTTGTTTCCTTGGTTCTGGAATATCCTGTTGATTGTATTCTCGTATTATATGATATTAACATGTATAGAGAATTAATTAGTGTCATTCAAATAGTTGAAAGTATTTCTGCTAAGTGATATCCATATTCCAGAAAGACAAATCAAGTTGTTTACTTGAGTCAGGAAACAAAGTTTTAACTATTAGAATGGACTTAAGATTGGTTGTGATTGTAGAATAAATCATTGGGCAGGGGAGAACAATTTGGATCACATCGTATAAATTCTGGCCAATATAATTAATAAAACTGATCAGTACCTATAGCTCCTTCGCAAGGCCTTGCATTGAGAGTAGGTAAATGCA
Source organism: Iris macrosiphon (assembly GCA_036927795.1). Taxonomy (NCBI): domain Eukaryota; kingdom Viridiplantae; phylum Streptophyta; class Magnoliopsida; order Asparagales; family Iridaceae; genus Iris; species Iris macrosiphon. Next base: position 54,073,189 of record JAYESA010000012.1, on the reverse strand, counting down.
TATATCACCTACCTACATGTATCTCGTGTTATCTGTAAATGTTTACCCTAATTCGTTAAAAATTCAAATTTGGTAGTAAATGATGTTATGATTATTGCTTTCGAAGAAGTGTGGCCGAACTACTAAGTATCATGCCTACCTGCCACCACCTGATCCCTGATAACAGGATTATTGCCTAGATAGTGCTCGTGACAATGTGATTGTGATATCCAAACATATTCTCTAAACTTTATATCATCATATAGGAAAAATTATCTTGTGACTGTGTTAGTGACTTTAGGACTTAAGAAACATTTTTGGATACAATTATTGTACTAGATTAGGACCATTTTAGAAGTTATTTCAAAGCAATATTATATCGTGTACTTAGTGTTACGTCTCGATTTCGTGGAACCGATAGTCGTCCCCCTGGTGTGATGTCGTGCGTGCCTAAATTCTGCGACCCACAAGGCCATGGTATTCGATATAACGAGCTTATATTCAGAGTATGCAGATAATTGAACACAATATTGAAATAAGAAAACGTTTTCTCTATCGATAATGAACATCACTTACAAACTCTTGAATAAGTACAAAAAGTTGTCATACGGGCTTACAAAATGGACGCAAAATGAGATAGTGGTCCGATACATCACATCTTTATACTAAAACTTCAAAATCTATAGACACCTTCGAGTGAAGCTATCGCCTTGCCACGGAGCTGCATAAGGTATGTGCACGAGCTCCGAAAGTAGAACACGCTTTAAAAGGGCACAAACAGGGTGCACCGGTAGGTGGACTGGATTGAGAATTTGACTTAACTCCTTGCAGGATCACCTTGGCGCTGAGAACCTGTTGTAACAAGGGTCAGTACATCAAAATGCACTATACAGGCAAGCTAACCCAACTATACCAATAAACACGTTATTTAAGTTAAGCATGCAACAATTTTATTATGTGGTCTTTCTATCTTTCCTTAGTGCAAGTTGCAAACATACAATATATAGGAAATTGACTGAAATAAACATGCCATCGCTTGGTGACTTTACCTATCCGTCTGAACCACCTGCACAAAACTTACCATATCCTTCCCTGCCACGAAGACATAGTTAGCTTGGACAGTTTAAATATACGAGGGGGTTACTGGAACGATTCCATTATGGATGAGTTATAGTCTCGAGACAAAAATAGTATGTAATATAGGTGGTGAGCTCCGCTACACGCCATTCCGTCCATAACATACGACTATTCAGAATGTTTCGTCTGGATTGAATCGGTCCTAGTGCCCCGACGACCGTCCACAGGAACTAGAAATCTTGTGCACAAGTTATCCGTGACCAAACGACGTCTAAAATACTAAATTATCATATGCAGCACTTCAAGACATCATAATGAATGAAACTACTTAGCATAGTGCAATGGCATAGTCTTCTTATTCAGTCGATCGCATAGTAAAGTGTTCCACCCTCGGCACAATAGCAGAAGAATATATTCTAACTAGAGTTGAAGCAAGATAAAAGGATATTCTAAGCGAACTAGCATGCAACAGTGAATCGTTCACAAGTTGGTTTAACAAGCATAAAGTAGTCCAAGTCTATTCTATTTTATCTTGATATCCTTTAGTTATTATGTTATCATTTGATCAGAACAATCAAAAGAGCAAGATTATAGGTGTGAAGACTTGGAAATAGGATGGTAGACACAAGTTGGTGGAAAGAGGAAAAAGAAAGAGGCACTTCAAGACTCTGCTCGTGCAATACCTACTGTACGATCACCTGCATTGTTATAAACAGACGATCAATACCTCTTCTTCTCATTCTCCAAGGTCAAAAAAAGCGTAGTTCAATGAATAAAAGCAATAAAATCCATCAAAATCGTTCAAGAAAATGCAAACTTGAAAGAATGAAAGCAACAATGTGACAATAAAAACTAGGAAAAAAAAACTTGCATCATAGATATTCCTCTTGACTCTGCCGCTAAGTCCGTCCTTGGGACATGGTCCACTGAATATTGAAATCAATTCTAAAGAATCCAATCCATAACGAGGGAAGGATCTTGATTCAATCTTTCCCGATCGAACGATACCGAAAGTATTTCTTAGCCGAGAACAAGACAATATATCCTAACAAACTAATAGGAAGTTTCATCCTCAAAACTTAAGAATATAACCTACCACTATAAAAAAATAAAGGAAACTTTCCTTCATATCAGACTAAAGCTCCCATGTTAACTCTTCGATCGAATAATTTTTTCAAACCATGCGAACGAGAGGAACCGAACGACTTCGAAGCAGCTTCTCCTTTCGATCCAAGATCTGTACAGGTTGTTCGACATATGACAAGTTCGCCATCAAGTCTAGTTGATAAAAATCTACCACATGATTAGGATCGTATACATACTTCCTAAGTTATAAAATATGGAAAATATTGTGCACCTCTGATAATGATGGTGGCAGGACAATCTGATATGCGACTGGGGCGAGTCGTTTGAGTATTTCGAACGGGCCGACAAATCTTGGACTTAGCTTCCCTTTTGCTCAAAATCTGGTGACTCCTCGCATGGGAGAGACTTTAAGAAATACATGATCACCTTCTAAGAAATCAAGAGGTCGACGATACACATCTGAGTAACTCATTTGACGGCTTTGTGCTACCTTCAGCTGCTCGCAGATCAAATGGATCTTCTGGAAGGTTTGCTCTATGAGTTTCGGGCCAAGAATTTGTCGTTTGCTAACTTTATCCTAGAAGATAGGGGATCTACACTTCCTCCCATACAATACCTCATACGACGCTATTTGAATGCTAGACTGATAACTATTATTGTATGCAAATTCGGCTAACGGTAGATTCATATACCAACTTAACTTTAAGTCCAAGGTTTAGAGTCGTAGCATGTCTTCAAGGATCTAGTTTATCCGCTTTGTCTGGCCATCGGTCTGAGGATGGTAGTGGAGATGAACCTCAACTTTGTCCCTATTGCTGACTGAAGACTCTCCCATCAGCGTGATAAGGCTCGTCCATCTCGGTCGGAGATAATGGATACGAGCACATCGTGGAGTCGAACGATCTCATCGAGGTAGATCTACGCCAGACGATTAACACTTCTCGTGTTCGGCCTTTACTCGCTGACATGCCATGCATTGTGACACAAACAACGCCATGTCCCTCTTCATGCCGTTCCACCAAAATATTATACGGACGTCTCGATACATCTTCGTGCTTCCTGAGTGTGAAGTATAACTCGCATAGTGGACTTCAGTGAGTATATCTTTTCTGAGGTTCGTATTGTTAGGAACACATAATCTCCCCTTCACCCACATTATTCTATCCTCACTCATCACAAAGTCGGCCGCCTTTCCTGTTAAGACAAGCTTGCGTATCTTCTCTAGGAATATATCGTCATTCTTAGCGGTCTTGACTTTCTCCAGTAGGTCCGGTTTAAGGCACAATTGAGCCGACTGTGCCTTTTCGTATTCGATTCAGAGTATAATGCCCAAACTTTCCAGATCCCTTTGCATCCTTTCATCGATAGTTAAGCTCCCTGCAAACACTCGACTCAGTGCATCAGCTACAACGTTGCCCTTATCCGGTGTATATCTGATCAATAATTCAAAGTCGCTAAGGAGTTTGAGCCAATATCGTTGCTACAAAATAAGATCCTTTTAAGTATAGAGGTACTTAAGGCTTTTATGATATATAAAAAATTTACACGGTACGCTATAGAGATAATATCGCCAAAACCTCAGCACCGCTGCTAGTTCTAGATCGTGTGTCGGATAGCTCTTCTCGTGAGTCTTTAACTGCTTCAATGCATAGGCTGTCACCTTGTCCTTTTTCATAAGGACACATCCCAAACCCTTGCTTGAAGCATCGCTATAAATCTGAAAATCATCGGGCCCGTCAGGGAGTGTAAGAATCGGTGTTGAGACGAGGTATCACTTTAATTCTTTGAATGAAGCTTCACAGTCGTCTGACCACGCGAACGTTACTCCCCTTCCAAGTGAGATAAGTCAGAGGCAAAACAATCTTTGAAAAATAAGTAGCCCTCTACTCTAAGAAAGCTTCAAATATCACTGGCCGAATCAGGTCTCTTCTACTCCACGATGGCTTCAACTTTCTTTTGATCGACTAAGACGCTCTCCGTAGAAATAACGTGCCCAAAAAAAGATATATTGTCCAGCCAAAATTCATACTTACTCAGCTTCACGTACAACTTATTATCTCGAAGAGTTTGAAGCACCATCAGTAGGTGTCCTGCATGTTCTTCTTTATTCTTCGACTATACTATGATATCGTCTATGACCACCACAAACTTATCAAGGAATGATTAGAACATACGGTTAATCAAATCTATAAATACGGCAGGAGCATTTATCAGTCCGAACGACATGACATAAAACTCATAGTGGCCATAACGGGTGCGAAATGATGACTTTGGCACATCCTCTGCCTTGATCTTCAATTGGTGGTAGCCAGAGCGAAGGTCTATCTTTGAAAACATCGATGAACGCATAGGTCATCGATCTTGGGAAGGGGGCACTTATTCCGATGGTGACCTTATTTAGCTTCCGGTAGTCTATGCAGAGCCGCAACATCTCATCCTTCTTCTTCACAAATAGCACATGCACATCCAAGGAGACACGCTCAGACGAATGTACCCACGGTCGAGCAGTTTTTGTAGTTGAAACTTTAACTCCCTTAATTCTGCAGGGGCTATTTGGTACGGAGCTTTAAAAATTGGTCGGATATTTATAAAGGTATCGATAGTGAACTCGATTTCTCGGTCCGGTGGCATGCCAAGTAGTTCATTCAGAAATGCATAAGAGAATTCTGTCACAACGGAAGAAGACTTGACGTTTGCACAATCCCACCACTTGTCTTAAACAGACTCTAAGTATCACTCGCATCTAAAGTGTAGCATCTGTCGAGATGACATCGCAAAATTACCATGCAGGTCTTCGATGCTTCTTCGCTGAACCACACGACTAGAAAATTTTGGTCTCTCCAGGTAGACAAAAGATGACTCATTTCTTTGCACATTCAATAATGGCTATGCAAGCGTTGAGCCAATCCATTTCCAAGATGATGTCGTAATCCCGAATATCTAGGACTACAATATGGAGTGACAATTTTCTTCCTCCGATACAGACATGACCGCCCTGACATATTAAACAAACATGTATTTTTGTGCTCGACGGGGTACTAATAATAAGGTCTAGACATAACAGTATCATCACTAGCTTTTTTTCATGAAAAAATTCACGGATATAAAACTATGTGTAATGCCCGAGTCCCAAAATACGTAGGACCAGGAATACGCGATATGCTAGCTAGGCATTCAACCAGACTCTGGTCCGACTCGTATACGTATAAGCTGTAATAAAGGGCACTATCTAAAAATCCCGTAAATGTAAACATCTATGTCTCAATCCACAATGAACAGAAATATACAAGAAAGAGCTGCATGTGCTAAAGTTGGCTGTCCAATAACACACAAACTCGAATAGACTCGAGAAAAATATGAGTCTATAAAAACTAGGATATAACAACAGATGAATAAACAATATAAAGTAACCATAATGCCGGTAGAAATGATCTGAGTACCTGGTACCAATGCCAGCAAGACAAGCAACTCCATCAGCAACTCCAAATGCTCCATAATCGTCTATGCTATAAAACTGGCAGGGAACCAGGTCCTCAGAGGGACGTAGCAAGGTACAAAAATACAGTATGCCAAGTATAACAGAAAGTACAAGTGCAACGACGGTGTAATCTAGCATAACCACCTAAGTGAGACACAGTTTGAAGACAATGTTCGACGCGTGGGCTGTCCAAAATAAAACCGTAGCTCCGGATACGGAAACATACGGAACGTACCGCAGCTCCGGGCAAAGAGTCACAAGGGTGAAACAACTACTTTAGATACAAGATCACTACAGAAATAGTACATATACATATATAAGCTCATGCAGAGGAGCCCAAACGTCTAGTAACTGTCTTTCCCATCCCAAGCGGTCAACGATTGTGCATTGAACCTGAATCTCTATCTAACAGTCGCGTCACACAGAAATAACTATCAACAGAAGCGACCCTAAGGTCGTCCCAGTCTTCGATCATGATGTCAGTATCAGGATACAGAAAATCTGGCACGATAATAGTATATGGACGTGTCCTAGGGTTATGATATACACAGGTACGTACATTAAGGTGTTGTGAATCATCTATCATTCGTTACTAGACGTTACCAACGTACGTCTGCACCCGGCTGTGATCCGGATGGAAAGTAACGATTCTAATCAAATACGCGCATAATGTATATAATAAATCAATAAATATCTGGTAACTGAAATACAAGGTGGCAAGGTACACTTGCCTGCGTCCGACTGCTGATGATGGGCATCCGGTACAACGCCCAAGTCCACAGGCCCTGTAGTACCTAGAGACGAGACACAAGCTCAAACAACAACTATCACAAGACTAAAATAAGAAGTGACACACGTCTAATCATATGTTTAACCTTAGTTACAAGTCACATAGACACGAAGCTAGAGGGTTGACCAAGGTTGACTAAGGTACATTACGTCTGTTACGTTCAATCACATATATAATATCACCAAACAAATCCTCAATCCCACTACATTTATCGTGGTACTTTCAGTAGTTCAAGTATGTTCATTCCTCATATTTTACCCTAGTCTTCACAGAAGTTATCAAGCATGTTTACACATATCATCCTCAAACAAAATAATTATCCTCGAGTAAATAATTATTAATAATTATTTAAACCCTCAGTTATAAATACCGTCAATAGCCACTCCTCAAATATATTCATCATTAATTATTAGCTCTCAATATTAACCAATGCTTTGATATCACAACATTATTCTACGATAATTAAATCTGCACCTCAGTAATATTAAATGTTTTTAGTATCGCAACATCATTTTCACAACCATTTAAACTTATCATCATCAATAAACAATATGCATAAATTAAATGAAATACCCTAAAATCCCATACCTAGCATTCAATAGACCTTAAACACATTAGCATCATTCACAACCCTAGAGACTATGTAGCATATAACCCTTAATTTGCACATTAACAAGCTATTAAACCCTAAAATCTCTATTCAACATTTAACCATTAATTTGTATTTATTAAGATATAATAAACCTTATAACTCATGCATTCCAAAATCCTAAAATCTCAATGTATAGCAACCCTTAAGTAAATCTATATCATTTACCACCATTCATGTATATTATATCATATAATATACCCCAAGATCTCACTTGGCATTTAAAACTCCAAACTCAATATTTAACCATAAATTCTAACTAGGTTATGTGCATCCCTAAACAATTATGTCACCTTGGCGATGACGGTGGTGATGATGAAGACGAGGATGATGAAGAGTGGTGGTGCTGGTTGTCACGCCCTAGTCCCAAAATACCGAGGGACTAGACACGTGGCAATGGCCAGCAGCACACACTGATGGACAAACCCAATTTAATGGATCCACCAGGGCATACTTAAGCTGTAACAACAATAAATAGGTCCAATGATACAAGTCATAGTCTATTCTAATCTCATCCACAATAGATAATCACAGATCAAATGCCAGAATAATATAAATAAATATAAACTAACATATCTCAATAAAAGTGTCTCGGGGAACAACTCGAGAATAAGTCTGATACATTAATGTAATAGACAGGAAATAAAATAACTAGGAACAGAAATAACTGAGTATAATAAGCCACTAATCAGGAGAAGTCCTCTGGCACAATCTCGTCCTCGGGTTCGGTACTGCTCCGATGTATGCACCTGTTCTTGCTTCTGCTAATGCTCCGGTCCGTATCTAGGTCCTCAGGGGACATAACAAGGTATAAAATAATACAAGCCAAAATAAATGCAGTGCAATAGTAAATGAAATAAATTGGGTAAGTATGTAACCATCTATGTATAATGCAAGTGAGAGCATCACTAGTACTCAGGCTGAGACCACTACAAGCTCTGTGTCGGGGAGCCGGTAGCAGTAATATCACTAGTAGAGTGCCTAGCTCTGATATAGAGTCTGAGGCCTCACAATAAATATAACACTAGTAGAGTGCCTAGCTCTGATGTAGAGTCTAAGGCCTCACCATAATAAATATATATAAATCAGCCTGTAGCCTGTGTGTCTCTCCCCACCCAATGTAATCACACGTCTCATGTCCACGATGCTTCATGTCCATGTCACGTAAGATCATATCTAATACAGAAAGTCATATAATGTCTATGAATATAATGTCTATGTCATAAAACCTGTATCCTATTCAGAATCACCTTGAATATTTCAGGAATATTCTATCACATAAATAGTGTCCAGTGTCCTGGGTTATGATGTACTTGATAAGACAAGTACGAGAATGTAAAGGGTCACGATATCCATCTCTATGTGACGTTACACAACTCCGCGTACGGTGTTGGCACCCGACTATTAATCGGACGCTAAGTAAGTCACACGGTCCTAGGTCAAGCATGTAAAAGATGTAAATAAATCAAGAAAATATTGTAAGCCCCCTGATTTTCAGAATTATTAATTTAGATTTTTTTGCAATTTTCCGAAATTTTTCTGTAATTAAAACCTAGGCCTTTGGTAATTTAATGATTTTTAATTATGGTTAATTCATATTAAAATATTATGGAAATAATATTTTATGGTGTAAAATGGGAAACCGGACATAGGGTAATTTTCCGGGAATTTATTGGACTCCGGAATCCTTTTAAAGCCCTGAAAACCGATGTAGAGTTAAACCGAATTAAACCCGTGCCAAGCGCCCAACATCCCCATGAGAGCCGAAGCCAAGCCCAAGGAGCGTTGACCCAGCCCAAATCCTAGGTCAAACCCTAGTCCAATTTCTGCATGTATAAATACATGTTTCCCTAGTTTTCCTCCAGAAACAAAAAGAAAAAAAAGAAAAGAAAAGAAAAATCCCTAAATCCCTAAATTCCCAAAAAAACCCTAACCCTAACCTAGCCGTCGGCTACCCCCCCCCCCCCGCCGGAGCAGCCGACCTCCCCCTCCCCCGCGGCGAGCCGACCCCCTGCCGGCCTCGACCTCCTCCGCCACTCGCCACCACCACCATCCTCATCACCAGCACCTCCGCCCTATTTAGAACCCCCCTCCGAGTCTCCCCTCCGATCATCTCCCCCAATCCGCCGCCTCCGCCCTAACCCTAGTTCCTCCGACCACCATCCCTCACCGGACGCCGCCACCGCTCCGCCCGACGCCGCCGTGCCCAGCCTCGCGTCCCCCGGCCACCTCCGCTCCTCCGGCGCCCCGACAGCACCCCGCAGCAGACCCAGCAACTCCCCTCCGGCCGCCCGACGCTGCCTCCGCCGCTTAGCGCCGCCGCACGCCGCCGCACGCAATACAGCACTGCCCCCAGTCCCTCCGGCCGGCCGCCCCTCCGCCTCGGCTCCGACAGAACCCCCAAAACCCCAAAACCCTAGGTTTTCGTGTCGTGTCGGACACGTGTCGGACACGGTATATTTTGGGTTTTTCGGACCCTGTTCAGGTACGCATATCTTCCTGCTCGTTTACCCGTTTTCGATTCCGTCAGTTGCGTTGCGTAGCCTGCATGACCCCTCGGTGCCCGTGTAACCCGCTCGGGGCATCGCTTCCTGTGGCGATCGTGAACCGCGATCCAAAAACAGGAAAAACAACGTCCTGTTTTACCCCGGAACTGAGTGCGCCCTGCCAAACGGGACGACTTGGTCGCACGCGGTCTTTACCAAAACGTGCGCGACGATGATACGGACGTGTGGAATTTCGCAGAAGTTGATTTGGATGTGCATGCACACCGGAATCAACGCGTATCCGCGGACAACGCCCCGTATCTGTCGGTTCTGGAATACGCTGTAACTTGGTGTACACACGTCGGATCGAGACAAAACTTGCGCCCTCAGACTCATAGCAATACGCTGGTCCTGTGACCCAAGTTTGTTTCGATTCTGAGAACGTTGACAAAATCGCGTATCGTGGGCCCCACAGGCTCCACTTGACGGGCGATTTTGTGATCGGCTCATCGGAATCCAATTCTGGAAGTTCCGTTGGGTTCGTATCATCGTTCCTGTCTTGTAGACACTGAGTTTGAGGAATTTGGAGACCTTTGACCCTGACACGCTTTTCGGTGTAAAGTGGCCCAAATGTGGACCCGCTTTGGCCCGAAAATGTCATTTTTGCCCTTGTGTCCAAATTGGACTCAAGGACAGGCGTTTCTAGCTATTTGATATTTTCTGAATCAAATGGTGATGTTTATTGCAGCAACCTGAGTAGTACCTACAGATCACACTGAGACCAGAGCTACAGTTGGAGCCAGGACCCCAGGCAAGTGTACCTTGCCAAAACTTGCAGTCCTTGTTACTTATTTCCTTGGCTTATATATATGTATATATTGTGGTTCATGCTTGACCTAGGGCCGTGTGACTTTACTTAGCGTCCGATTGATAGTCGGGTGCCAACACCGTAAGCGGCGTTGTGTATTGTCATCTAGACATGGATACCGAGACCCCTATTTCTCGTACTTGTCCTATCAAGTACATCATGACCCAGGACACTTGACACTATTCATAAGACAGGATCTTCCCGAGATATTCGTGGTGATTCTGTATAGGATACAGGACTAGACAGAGATACTATATCCATAGATATTTATGACTTGTTGCATTTAGATATGATTGTGCGTAACATGGACATGAGGCATCATGGACATGAGACGCATGATTACATTGGGTGGGGAGAGACACATGCTACAGGTTGATTATATCATGCCGTCGTCGTAGTCTCCCTTTTGAGCTAGACAACCCACATGATATCACTGCTACCGGCTCCCCGACACAGAGCTAGTAGTAGTATTAGCCTGAGTTCTAGTGTGGCTCTCATCTTGCATATCCCTTAGTTGGTTATATATTTACCCTATTGTTTCATTATTGCTGGAGAGACACACAGGCTACAGGTTAATTATATCATGCCGTCGTCGTAGTCTCTCTTTTGAGCTGGACAACCCACATGATATCACTGCTACCGGCTCCCCGACACAAAACTTGTAGTGGTTTCAGCCTGAGTACCAGTGATGTTCTCTCTTGCATTTCACACAGATGGATACATATTTTGTCACGCCCCAGTCCCAAAATACGTAGGACTAGGAATACGTAACACGCCAGCCGTATGTATACGAACTCCAATATATGGAAACCATATACACACGTACGATGTACATGAATATCCAATCCACAGTGGTAATATATGTCACAACAAGTCACACGCAGTTCTATATCTCATCCACAGCACAAATAATAGAATAATGGAAATTAATAAATGAATATCAAAGAAGCAGTCTCAAATAGTAATCTCAAAGTGTGATAGTCGGGCGGAAACAAATCCACTGCAAATCGACTATAATAAACTACTAAAGAGAGAAGGGAATAAACTCTAATATAAGAATAAATGTCTCGAAAAGAATAGCAACTAAAATATCTAAACAGCTGCAATGAATCACATATAATCAGAAGGTAAGATCTCCTCAGACTGATAGGTAGCGTCAGGTCCAGGTCCATACTCCTGCGGGTACTCCTGCTCATCTATATCTGGAAGGAGACCAGGTCCTCAAAGGGACGTAACAAGATACAAAAAGTACAAGCCAATAAAGTACTGAAAATAAACATCCATTGGGTCGCCTAGCCGTCTAAGTGAATGCAGTTAAGAACACCTTTCCCTACAAGTGAGCTATCTGGCTGAAAACTGGGATTTGGCATGGTTCTCTTTTGAAGATCCAGGGGCCCAAAGGCACGTCGTCTTTTTGAACGGCGGAGGCCCGCCAATGTATATATATGGGTCATCACCACCCGTATCTCCAGCGGAGAATCCGGGCGTCACAGAAAAAGTACAAAGGAGCTCAAATGCGGTACTTGTTGTTCTCCCCACCCAATGCTCTAAGCATGTCATGTCCATGACACGATAAACTCTAATAACCGCCAGGTCTACTAGCATGCAAAATTTCTATTGGCAGTTATCCCTATCCGTCGCACGACCTATACGTACCAGTGGCCGGCCGAGTACGCAAGTTCGTGTCCTACATGTGACTCACACTCGTGTAAGAATAGTGTCATGTCCAATGAAACATAAATGCCTCATGAAGATGGGGTAGTCTCATAAAGTAGGTCTAATGCATATACATAAATAAAAATATAGTACGACGACACCGTCGTTGCACCCAAGTTTCCTTGGACGCGCAGTTTATATAGCAGTTAAAATAAATGAACTAAATAAATAGAAAATAAACATGCATGCCTCATATGGAATGTAAAAACAGTATAATGGCAAGGTATACTTGCCTGGCAAGAAATCTGTAAAGTGTACGCGCCCAAATGTCAAGGACACTGAACCTGGAACTAAGGACTCCGAACAAACGTCTCCGGATGCTGAAATAAACATCATCAACATTTTCGGAATGAGCAAAATAGCTAAAAGGCACATCCCTTTCGTCCAATTTGGACATAGGGGCAAAACGGTAATTTCGGGCAAAAGTGGGATCCCCGTGTGGCCCACTTTGCACCGAAAAGCGTGCCGAGGGTAACAGTCTCTAAATAGAACAAACTATAGGTCAAACAACTCTAAATGTCAACATGAACCCAATGGTATATCCAAATGTGGATTCCGATGGGCCGAACAAAATTTTGTCCAAAAAGTCAACTATGGGGCCCACCAATTGGCAATCTGGTCAACCGTCTCAGAAATGCATGAAAATTGGGTCACAGGACCGGCACATTACCACGAGTCCAGTGGCGCAAGTTTCGTCGCAATCTTACAAGCGTGCACAAAATACGCGCGAGTTCCACAAAAGTTGCGACACGGTGTGTGTCCGCGGATACGGTCTGATTTCGGCGCGCACACGCGTCCGAATCAGTCTCCATGAATTTTCACGTGTCCGATTACGTTGCGTGTACCATTCAGTACACTTGGTACATGGCGGGGCGGTCCCGTTTGGCGGGACACTCTCCGTTTTCCAACTTTTGGAAATCTGGAAAAGTGGGTGCGCGCAGTTTTGTGACGAATATAATTCTGTCCACAGCAACTAATAGCATAGGGTTATTTAACAGAAAATAAACTAGGTCAAGTCTTCTACAGGTATAAAAAAGAATCACCGAATTTGGATCTCTGTGGTGGGAGATACGAACTCGGCAATATAGGTGGTCACCGTAGTTTTCTGCGATTTCAGAATTGGGTCTGTTCCGCCCACTTTGGACGCTATTTTTCACCTAGGGGCACACGTTTTCCGAGGTTAGCTATAAAATAAATATGGAAGAGGGTTAAGGGGTGATCATACCGGTGAAGACGAAACAGCGTTTGGTTGAGCGAGTCGACGGGAAATCACTCCGGAGCGAAGGTGCTTCGAGTGAGATTCTGCAGGGCGCGAGGTCGGAGTCGTCGGGATGGTTGGATGGCTTGGCGGGGCTTCTCTGGCTGTGGTGATTGCTCTAGATGGGAAGAGGAGGTCTGGAGATTTAGGTTAGGGTTTTTGAGAGATAACTATATATATATATATATATATATATATATATATATTATAAGAAGAGGGAGGGGGATGGAGCGGGTTGGCCGCGTGCAAAGGGTCGGGCAAAGGGGGTTCCGCTGAAGTGCTGAAGGGTCTGGGCTTGGAACAATGCTAAGTTGCTTAGGGGGCGGGTCAATTGGAAGCATATGTGAAGGGGACTTTCTATCAGCAAGTTTGCTGAAGAGTCTAGTATAGTAGTTATCATTGTTATTATTATTACTATTATTATTATATTAGTAACTTTCTTATTTAATTAAATCTTTTTCTTTCTTTCCTTTTCCTTTCTAAATATATATATATACATATATACATTTGTGTATACATATATATTATATATATACTCATAAGAAAATTTATGGATTAGAATAATGCACATCGTTATGCTAGCAACTGCTCAAGGGGGTCTCGTACATGGAAAAAATTTCGAAAAATTCCTGATGGTCCCATAAGTCATCTAAGTGCCCGAACACCTAAAATAAAATTTATTAAAAATCTATTTCTCCTATTTAGACCTAATTACTATAATTTAATTAATAATTAATAAATAAAAGGGTATATACGATTTTTTTTTGAAGGGGGTTTTACATTCTACCCAACTTGTAAAAATTTCGTCCTCGAAATTAAAATTAAGCCACGATATAATGCAATGATGGTATAAGATATAAATTAACAATGTAAATTCATACCTTGGTCTGCGAATAGGTTCGAAAAATGCTTGCGCATGTCGTCCTCGCGCTCCCAAGTTGATTCTCCTGACGCGCCATGCCTCCATGCTACGCGAACCAAGGGAATAGACTGGTTCCTCAACACTTTCTCTCGACGATCAAGGATTCTCACGGGTTGCTCTTGGTATGACAAGCTCGGCCCAATGGTGATCTCTGAATGGTCGAGAACATGACTGCTGTCTGCCATATATCGCCTGAGCTGCGACACATGGAATACGTTATGTACTCCCTCCAGTGAAGGTGGTAGCGCAAGTTGATATGCCACCTCTCCAACTCTCTCGAGCACGTCAAATGGTCCAATATACCTTGGACTCAACTTGCCGCACCCTCCGAATCGGATGGTGCCTCTGGTCGGTGATATCCTCAAGAAGACGTGATCGCCTCTTTGAACTCCAAGGGACGACGATGAAGGTCTGCCCACTGCTTCTGCCTGTCTTGCGCTGCTCGCAAGTGTCCCTGAATCTTCTTGACTGTCTCTACAGTGTTGACCACCAACTCGGGTCCCAAAATTTGACGTTCTCCCACGTCACTCCAACACACAGGAGACCTACATTTTCTTCCATACAATGCTTCAAATGGAGCCATCTGAATACTCGCTTGATAGCTATTGTTGTAAGAAAACTCTACAAGATGTAGGTGGTCCTCCCATGATCCTCCGAAGTCTAACATGCAAGCCCTCAACATGTCCTCCAAGGTCTGAATAGTACGTTCCGACTGCCCATCTGTCTGCGGGTGGTAAGATGTACTGAACTTCAGACGAGTACCAAGACTCTCCTGCATGCTGCTCCAAAAGTGCGATCTGAAGCGCGAATCTCTGTCCGATACAATGCTGACTGGTATGCCGTGAAATCTCACGATCTGCCTCATATATAAATCAGCTAAAGATTCTGTAGATTGACCCACTCTAAAAGGTATAAAATGGGCTGACTTGGTGAGTCGATCCACTATTACCCATACTGCATCTCTCCCACTTGGACTCTTGGGAAAACCCGTGACGAAGTCCATAGTGATGTGCTCCCACTTCCACTCTGGAATCAGAAGTGGTTGCAATAATCCTGCTGTCCTCTGGTGCTCCGCCTTCACTTGTTGACATACCAGACATTTAGCTACAAAGTGAGCTATCTCTCTCTTCATCCCATGCCACCAAAAATGCTGTCGTAAGTCACGATACATCTTGGTGCCTCCAGGATGAATAGAATAAATCGAACTATGAGCCTCTGTCATCAGCTCCTATCGAATCTCTTCATTTGGAACATAAAGACGATCACCACATCGTAATGTCCCATCCTCATGAATGCGCAATCCTGTCTGCTCTCCGGCCTTTGTCCTTTCCTTTAGTCTCCTGAATCTGGCATCTGTAGGCAAAGCTGCCTTAATCCTCTCTACCAATGATGATTGAACTTGCAAGTTGGCTAGTGTCCCATCTGCTCCGGGTAATATCACTTCAATGCCAAGCTCTTGCAAGTCCTCCAATAGTTCCCTCTGTGCTGTCAAGAAGTAAGCTGCTGGCTTCCGGCTTAACGCGTCTGCTACCACGTTAGCCTTGCCTGGATGATAATGTAGCTCTATCTCGAAATCTTTCATCAACTCGAGCCATCGACGTTGCCTCATATTTAACTCCTTCTGCGTGAAGACGTACTTGAGGCTTTTGTGGTCTGTATAGATTTCCACTCGTTCTCCGTATAAGTAATGTCTCCATAGCTTCAGAGCAAATACAACGGCTGCAAGTTCCAAGTCATGAGTCGGATAATTCTTCTCACGTACTCGTAACTGCCTAGATGCATATGCAATCACCTTGCCATGCTGCATCAATACGCATCCTAAGCCTTTTCCTGATGCGTCACTGTAGATCACATATCCTCCTGATCCTGACGGAATCGTCAATACTGGTGCTGTAGTCAGTCGTTTCTTCAACTCTTCAAAGGCTGCTTGACACTCGTCAGTCCATATAAATTCTTGATCCTTACAAGTCAAACGAGTCATAGGTGCCGCTATCCTTGAGAAGTTTTCCATGAACCGTCGGTAATATCCCGCAAGTCCAAGGAAACTCCTCACCTCTGCTGCTGATTTAGGAACAGGCCATGTCTCAACTGCTGAGATCTTCTCCGAATCAACAGAAATACCATCTCCTATAACAACATGTCCAAGAAATGAAACTCTGTCCAAGAAGAACTCACATTTGCTGAGTTTAGCATATAACTGCTCCCTCCTCAAAGTCTCTAGAACAATCCGCAGGTGCTCCTCGTGCTCCTCGTGGCTCTTCGAATAGACAAGTATATCATCTATAAAGACGACCACGAACTGGTCCAAGTACTGGTGGAAGACTCGATTCATCAAGTCTATGAAGATTGCTGGAGCATTGGTCAATCCAAATGGCATGACCAAAAACTCATAGTGTCCATATCTTATTCTGAATGCGGTCTTTGGAATGTCCTACTTCCGTACCTTCACTTGGTGATATCCCGATCTCAGATCTATCTTCGAGAATACCTTAGCTCCACTGAGTTGATCAAACAGGTCATCAATGCGTGGCAATAGATATTTGTTCTTTACTGTCACTGCATTCAAGGCTCTGTAGTCAATGCACATACGCACTGACCCATCCTTCTTGGGTACAAACAACACTGGTGCTCCCCAAGGTGATGCACTTGGTCGGATGAAACATTTCTCCTCTAGCTCTTTTAACTGTGCCTTCAGCTCGTCTATCTCCTTCTTCGCCAGTCTGTAAACATGCGATGCTATAGGTGCTGCTCCGGGTGCTAGTTTAATTGAAAACTCTACGTCTCTGTCTGGGGGTAGTCCTGGCAAATCCTCTGGAAAGACGTCTAGAAATTCTGAAATAATAGGGTGATAGACCACATCGTCCATTGCGAGCTGCATACCATCAAGGATTTCTGTGGATCCTCGGGCAAACTCAAGTTCAGGCTGGCCTGGTACCTTAAAAAGAATGCTTCCTCCAAAGCAATCGAAGAAAGCATGGTACTTGCTTAGCCAGTCCATTCCAAGCACAATGTCAAAAGACGGCATAGGAAGGACTAAGAGTTGGGCGTTCATCTCTCTGCCACGTATCACTATAGGGCCCGATCTACAAACTCGACTAACTGGTACAACTCCTCCTCCGGTTAAAATTCTAACACAACTAGATAATGATGTAGAAGCAATATTGTGTTTGGCAATAAAACTAGATGATATGAATGAGTGGGTGGCTCCCGTATCAAATAATGTCACAGCGGGAA
This sequence comes from Iris macrosiphon, assembly GCA_036927795.1. Lineage (NCBI taxonomy): Eukaryota > Viridiplantae > Streptophyta > Magnoliopsida > Asparagales > Iridaceae > Iris > Iris macrosiphon. The sequence goes on along the minus strand of JAYESA010000012.1, from coordinate 54,055,646 downwards.
AAGTAAAAGCAAGGGTAATACCTGCTATGACATCCACCTCATGATCCAGGTCATCTACCTCCAATGCAAAAGCTCGCCCGTTCCTCTGCGACTGTCCATGTCCAGTCCTCATATACTGCTCCTCCTGAGTAGGTAGCGGTGGTCCTCTCTGAAATCCTCCTGCTGCTGGGGGTCGAGGTGCTCCCGGTCCGGTCATCTGCTGGGCTGGCTTCGGTGCTGGAAGCGCTAATCTCTGAACTGGCGGTGGAAGTATTTGCTGCATGTGGCAGTCTTTCACCATGTGCTGTCCAGAGCCACATCTCCTACACTGACCCAAGCGGGTCCGACAATCTCTCGCAACATGTCCGATCCTCCCACAATAATTACATTGGGGTTTCTCCGGAATCTGGTACGGTGCTGCTTGGCGTTGCTGATGCTGTTGTGCCAAGGGACGTCTGATAGGTCCCCCCTGTTGTGTCCTGGCTGGTTCCTGCTGTATCCTTGCTGATCCTTGTTGTGTCCTCAGCTGACCTCCTTTTCCTCTGCTAATGGTTTCCTGAAATCTGGCCTCTGTCAGTAGTTCAGCATAAGAGACTCGGGACTGCGAGCTTGTATAATGTTGAAGCTCCTGGGTCAGTCCTCGATGAAACCTCTTAGCCTTAGCCAAGTCATTTGGTATCAAAGCAGCGCCATATTTGCTGAGTCAACTAAACTCGGCATCATACTCGTCCACTGTTCGGTTTCCTTGCTCCAAGTGAAAAAACTGATCATACAAGGTGTCCCTGATAGTGTCCGGGAAGTACTTTTCCTCAAAGAACTCCAAGAACTGCTCCCAAGTCTGGTAAGTACCCAACTGGCGCTCCATGGATTCCCACCAGTGATGAGCATTACCATCTAGAAGCGTCCGTACACCCGTCATCCATAGGTCCGTGGGTAACTGCGATGCCTCCAGTAGCTTCTGTGTGTGAGTGATCCAGTTGGTAGTCTCCTCCGGGCTCTCAGTACCCTTGTACTGCCTTGGGCCCATCTGAACAAAATCCTTTACTGATCCAACCCTAGCTCGAGGTACTGGAGCTAGTGCTTGGGCTGGTACAGTAGCATGTGCAGCCATCCTCTCCAGTGCTGCCAAAAATTCTTGTCTCTGCTCGGCTGCCTGCTGTCTCTGTTCCTGTATCATCATCTGAAAGAATTGGAACATCTGTGCTTGGCCATCTTGCGGTACTGGGACAGGTGGAAGGTTCCCAATAGGTAAAGCGGGAAGATCAGATGGAACTGGGGTGTGAGTCTGTCCATCTGGCCTCGGAAGCCTTGGAATCGTTGCGGTCCCTCCTTGAGTCTGACCATTGACTCCAGAAGTTGTGTCGCCATCGACGGCAGTACATCCATTCTGCAAATCCATCTCTCTGTAGTTGATGTACGAAACGATTAGAAAAAGTACAGGAATCAAACAGGATGTAAGTATTAAATAGGGAGGATGAGTTCAATCAAGCGTGGATGAGATCCTTATACTCTATTCCTATACGCAGGCTTGTTTGGTACAGTTACGTAACCGAGACAATATATTCTAGACCTGCATGGGCCACCACAAAAATATGTCACGCCCCAGTCCCAAAATACGTAGGACTAGGAATACGTAACACGCCAGCCGTATGTATACGAACTCCAATATATGGAAACCATATACACACGTACGTTGTACATGAATATCCAATTCACAGTGGTAATATATGTCACAACAAGTCACACGCAGTTCTATATCTCATCCACAGCATAAATAATAGAATAATGGAAATCAATAAATGAATATCAAAGAAGCAGTCTCAAATAGTAATCTCAAAGTGTGATAGTCGGGTGGAAACAAATCCACTGCAAATCGACTATAATAAACTACTAAAGAGAGAAGGGAATAAACTCTAATATAAGAATAAATGTCTCGAAAAGAATAGCAACTAAAATCTCTAAACAGCTGCAATGAATCACATATAATCAGAAGGTAAGATCTCCTCAGACTGATAGGTAGCGTCAGGTCCAGGTCCATACTCCTGCGGGTACTCCTGCTCATCTATATCTGGAAGGAGACCAGGTCCTCAGAGGGACGTAACAAGATACAAAAAGCACATGCCAATAAAGTACTGAAAATAAACATCCATTGGGTCGCCTAGCCGTCTAAGTGAATGCAGTTAAGAACACATTTCCCCACAAGTGAGCTATCTGGCTGAAAACTGGAATTTGGCATGGTTCTCTTTTGAAGATCCAGGGGCCCAAAGGCACGTCGTATTTTTGAACGACGGAGGCCCGCCAATGTATATATATGGGTCATCACCACCCGTATCTCCAGCGGAGAATCCGGGCGTCACAGAAAAAGTGCAAAGGAGCTCAAATGCGGTACTTGTTGTTCTCCCCACCCAATGCTCTAAGCATGTCATGTCCATGACACGATAAAACTCTAATAACCGCTAGGTCTACTAGCATGCAAAGTTTCTATTGGCAGTTATCCCTATCCGTCGCACGACCTATACGTACCAGTGGCCAGCCGAGTACGCAAGTCCGTGTCCTACATGTGACTCACACTTGTGTAAGAATAGTGCCATGGCCAATAAAACATAAATGCCTCATGAAGATGGGGTAGTGTCATAAAGTAGGTCTAATGCATATACATAAATAAAAATATAGTACGACGACACCGTCGTTGCACCCAAGTTTTCTTGGACGCGCAGTTTATATAGCAGTTAAAATAAATGAACTAAATAAACAGAAAATAAACATGCATGCCTCATATGGAATGTAAAAACAGTATAATGGCAAGATATACTTGCCTGGCAAGAAATCTGTAAAGTGTACGCGCCCAAATGTCAAGGACACTGAACCTGGAACTAAGGACTCCGAACAAACGTCTCCGGATGCTGAAATAAACATCACCAACGTTTCCGAAATAAGCAAAATAGCTAAAAAATATATCCCTTTCATCCAATTTGGACATAGGGGCAAAACAGTAATTTCGGACAAAAGGGGGGTCCACGTGTGGCCCACTTTGCACCGAAAAGCGTGTCGAGGGTAACAGTCTCTAAATGGGACAAACTATAGGTCAAACAACTCTAAATGTCAACACGAACCCAACAGTATGTCCAAATGTGGATTCCGATGGGCCGAACAAAATTTTGTCCAAAATGTCAACTGTGGGGCCCGCCAATTGACGATCTGGTCAACCGTCTCAGAAATGCGTAAAAATTGGGTCACAGGACCGGCGCGTTACCACGAGTCCAGTGGCGCAAGTTTCGTCGCAATCTGACAAGCGTGCACAAAATACGCACGAGTTCCACAAAAGTTGTGACACGGTGTGTGTCCGCGGATACGGTCTGATTCTGGCGCGTACACGCGTCCGAATCAGTCTCCACGAATTTTCACGTGTCCGGTTACGCTGCGTGTACCATTCAGTACACTTGGTACACGGCGGGGCGGTCCCGTTTGGCGTGGCGCGCTCCATTTTCTAACTTTTGGAAATCTGGAAAAGTGGGTGCGCGCAGTTTTGTGACGAATATAATTCTGTCCACAGCAACTAATAGTATAGGGTTATTTAACAGAAAATAAACTAGGTCAAGTGTTCTACAGGTATAAAAAAGAATCACAGAATTCGAATCTCTGTGGTGGGAGATAAGAACTCGGCAATATAGGTGGTCACCGTAGTTTTCTGCGATTTCAGAATTGGGTCTGTTCCGCCCACTTTGGACGCTGTTTTTCACCTAGGGGCACACGTTTTCCGAGGTTGGCTATAAAACGAATATGGAAGAGGGTTAAGGGGTGATCATACCGGTGAAGACGGAACAGCGTTTGGTTGAGCGAGTCGACAGAAAATTACTCCGGAGCGAAGGTGCTTCGAGTGGGATTCTGCAGGGCGCGAGGTCGGAGTCGTCGGGATGGTTGGATGGCTTGGCGGGGCTTCTCTGGCTGTGGTGACGGCTCTAGATGGGAAGAGGAGGTCTGGAGATTTAGGTTAGGGTTTTTGAGAGATAACTATATATATATATATATATATATATATATATATATATATATATATATATATATATATATATATATATATATATATATATATATATTATAAGAAGAGGGAGGGGGATGGAGCGGGTTGGCCGCGTGCAAAGGGTCGGGCAAAGGGGGTTCCGCTGAAGTGCTGAAGGGTCTGGGCTTGGAACAATGCTAAGTTGCTTAGGGGGCGGGTCAATTGGAAGCATATGTGAAGGGGCCTTTCTATCAGCAAGTTTGCTGAAGAGTCTAGTATAGTAGTTATCATTGTTATTATTATTACTATTATTATTATATTAGTAACTTTCTTATTTAATTAAATCTTTTTCTTTCTTTCCTTTTCCTTTCTAAATATATATATATACATATATACATTTGTGTATACATATATATTATATATATACTCATAAGAAAATTTATGGATTAGAATAATGCTCACCGTTATGCTAGCAACTGCTCAAGGGGGTCTCCTACATGGAAAAAATTCCGAAAAATTTCTGATGGTCCCATAAGTCATCTAAGTGCCCGAACACCTAAAATAAAATTTATTAAAAATCTATTTCTCCTATTTAGACCTAATTACTATAATTTAATTAATAATTAATAAAAAAAGGGTATATACGATTTTTTTTTGAAAGGGGATTTTACATATTTTGCCTATATTTACTCATTTATTCTCTGCACTGCATTTATTTTGGCATGAGCTTTCTTGTACCCCCTGAGGACCTGGATCCGGATTATGTCCCCAGGATTAGCAGAGGAGATCCACCCAAAGTTATATAGTACAGGAGCATTAGCAGGAGCTGATACAGGAGCTGTACCGACACCCGAGGACGAGATCGTGCCAGAGGACTTCTCCTGAGTATTGACTGATGATACTCATTTATTTCTATTTCCAGTTTCTTTATTTCCAGTCTATTGCATTGCTGTATCAGACTTGTTCTCGGATTGTTCTCCGAGACACTGTTATTGAGATTGTTAGTTATTTCTATTCGCATTATTCTGGCATTTAATCTGTGATTATCTATTATGGATGAGATTAGTATAGACTGTGACTTGTAACATTTGATCTATTTACTGTCAAACTACAGCTTAAGCATGTCCTGATGGATCCATTAAATTGGGTTGTCCATCGGTGTGTGCTGCTGGCCAGTATCGCGCATCCAGTCCCACGGTATTTTGAGACTGGGGTGTGACAAATATGTAACAAGAACTGCAATGTTGACAAGGTACACTTGCCTGGGGTTCTGGCTCCAACTGTAGCTTTGGCAGATGTGGGATTTGCAGGTACTACTCCGGTTGCTGAAATAGACATCACCATTAGATTTAAAAAATATCAAATAGCTAGAAACGCATGTCCTTAAGTCCAATTTGGACACAGGGGCAAAAATGACAGTTCCTGGCCAAAGCGGAATCCACATGTGGGCCGCTTTGCACCGAAAAATGTGTCAGAACCAATGGTCTCCAAATTCATCAAACTTAGTGTCAACAAGTCCAGAACGATGATACGAACCCAACAAAACTTCCAGAATTGGATTCCGATGAGCCGATCACAAAATCGCCCGTCAAGTGGAGCCGCGGGGCCTACGATACCCGATTTTGTCAACGTTCTCAGAATTGAACCAAACTTGGGTCACAGGACCAACGTATTGCTACGAGTCCGATGGCGCAAGTTTTATTTCGATCGTGTGTATACAAAGTTACAATGTGTTCTAGAACAGGCAGATACGGGACGTTGTCGGCGGATACGCGTTGATTTCGGTGTGCACGTACATCCAAATCAACTTCTGCGAAATCCTGCACGTCCGTATCAACGGCGCGCACCTTTTGGTGAAGATCGCGCACGACCAAGTCGTTCCGTTGGCGGGGCGTACTCAATTTCGAGAGAAAATGGGGCATTATTTTTCCTGTTTTTGGATCGCGGTATGCGATCGCCACAGGACGCGATGCAACAAGCGGGTTGCACGGGCATCGAGAGGGTTATATAGTCTACGCGTCACAACTGACGAAACGGAAAACGGGACAATGAGTAAAGAGAAAACGCTACCTGAACAGGGCTCCGTGGAACGAGGTTTCTTCGTGTCCGTGGGTCGACACGACACAAACTGTGTCCGGGTTACTGTGCTGCTGTGTCCGGGTTCTGAGTGCTGCTGTGTCTGAGTTAGGGTTCAGCGGAGACTCGCCGTGGCTGCTCAGGCGGAGGCTGGCCGGGGTCGGGGTGGCTAGGGCTCGAGGCAGCGGGGCTCGTGGTCGGCGGAGGTGACAGAGGAGGGAGGCGATAGTCGAGGGACAGGGCGGAGGAAAGAGGAGGGAAGGCGAGGTAAGGTGGTTCTGAGAGGAGGAGGAGGAGGGAAGTTAGGGTTCAGGGCGTCAGGGACGGCGAGGGGAGAGGGGAGTACTGTCGAGGACTGCGGGGACTGGAGGGTGGTGGAGCTCGTCGGGGGATCGACGACGATGGAGTCGGGGTGACAGGCGGAGCGGGGCTCAGACGAGGAGAGGGAGGTTAGGGTTCTGGCGATCGGGTTTCTGGAGGAGGAGGAGGAAGACGAGGGAGGACGGGGTTCGGGTCGAGGGCGGTTGAGGGTGACCGGAGCGGAGCTGCGGGCGGAGGAGAGAGGAGTTAGTCTAGGTTTCCGGCGGCAGAGCGTGGGTTTCGAGGTGATTTTATTGTGCCAGAACAGTAATTTGGGAAGGATTTGGATTTAGGGTTTCGACGGGTTAACGGGTCCGGGTCGGGTTCACTTCAGATCCGACCCGACCCGTTAAGAGCGGGTTTTGGTTCGGTTTGGTTTACTACGGTTCGGTTCGGTTTATTTAAAATAAACCGGGTTCAATTCAGGGTTTAATTCGGTTTATTTAGACTTAGTTTTTAGGGCTTTAAAAATGCTTCCGGGGTCCAATAAATTCTCGAAAAATTATCCTATGTCTAATTTTTTATTTTACACCAGAAAATATTATTTTTATAATATTTTAATATTAATTAATATCATTTAAAAAATTATTTAATTACAAATACCTTAGTTTTAATTACCGAAAAATTCCAGAAAATTACAGAAAATTATGAAAAATTCAAATTAAAAATTCCTGAAAAATTAGGGGATTTACACTGGTGGTGTGGAAGAGGTGGTCGTAGGGTGGTGCAAAGTGGTGGCCGGAGGTGGTGTGAAGTGGTGGGGATGATGGTCGTGGGGTGGTGTGAAGTAGTGGTGCGGCTAGTGGTGAAGAGTGGTGGTGTGGGGGAGATGGTGACGAAGGGTGGTGATGGAGACCGGCGGAGAAGGAGGAGGTGGTCGAGGTCGGGTCGACTGGAGTATTGGTCGAGGGGGGTGATGGTGCTGGTGGCGTATGGTGGTGCGGGTGGAGGTACTACTGGTTCGAGATAGTGGAGGTGGCATTGGTGTGTGGTGGTGAAGTTGCTGACGAAGCCGCGGGGAGTAGCAGCTGGCCGAGGGAGTGGTGGAGGCAGCGGGGATGTTGCTGACGAAGCCGCGGGGAGTGGCAGCCGGTCGAGGGAGTGGTGGAGGCAGTGGGGATGTTGCTGACAAAGCCGCGGGGAGTGGCAGCCGATCGAGGGAGTGGTGGAGGCAGCGGGGATATTGCTGGAGCTCGCCGGAGTTGACTGGAGTAGGGGTGGTGGCCGGGTGGATGGGTTAAAGAAGAAGAAATAAAGAAGAAGTAGAAAGGAAGAAGAAGAAAGGGAAAAAAAGCTACGGTTGGAAATTTTAGGAGGGAGGAGAGAGAAGGTGGGGGGTTTTCCAAGTGTGGAAATTAGGGCCTGTTTGGGGAAGTGTGTATGAGGAGACATTATATCGGGAAAGGTGATAGGGTGTGTGGGGTGAGGATGCTCCAATTTCAAATGAGTGGTTAGGATTGATCATGGAGGATTTTTCATTCAAAAGAGAGGGGTGTTGACTAGTCAAAGAATGGAGGGCTTCTTCATTTGGCTTGAACCAATGGGGTGTTGCCACCTAGTGCAACTTTTGCAAATTAGTCCCCTAAATTTGGGTATTTGCACAGACACATGAAATAAAAAATTTGCGGGAGAATTGGTCTTTGGTGTTTTGTAGGATGAGAATCTGGTCCCTTAAATTTGTACCTTGTTACGTCCCTCTGAGGATCTTGTCCCTTGCCAGTTTTGTAGCATAGGCCGTTGTGGAGCCTGCCTGGAGTTGCTGATGTGTGTTGCTTTGTCTTGCAGGAATTGGTGCCAAGTACTTATATCTTTTCTTCTGGAGTCATGGTTATTATTCATATTGTTTATTCATCTGCTGATATAGCCTAGTTTTATAGACTCATATTCCTTTCTCGAGTCTATTCGAGCTTATGTGTTACTGACGGTCGACTTTAGCACATGTAGCTCATTCTTGTATATTCTGATCATTGTGGATTGAGGCATAGATATTTATATTTACTTGATTATATAGATAGTAACCATTTTAATACAGCTTAAACGTATTCGAGTCGGACCGAAGTCTGGTCGAATGCGTAGCTAGCATGTTACGTATTCCTAGTCCTACGTATTTTGGGACTGGGGCGTGACAAAGAGTCCAAGTTTGAGTTTTCTTCTTTCTCAGCATGGCGCATGGGATCAGCGCTGCATGAGATTCAGAAAAAAAATAGAGGTTATGTTGTTGTCAGAGCTGCATGCGGCCATCTACCTGCGGCTGCCGACTGGTGCCGCATGATCCTTCTTATGCGGTTTTCGTTGTGGCCGCATAGAACATGCACCAGCACCTGAACTTCTGGCATAGTAGTATTTTTTTCTGCCAGATTTTAGGTGCTGAGCACCTTTCTTCTCAGCCCAGACTGCCGCATGGACAGGGACAACGTGGATGGACGAATGATGTACGTCTTCAGCAACAGGGAGAGAAGCGGGGAGCCCATACTTCGCAGTTGGGTAAGGCGCAACGACATTTGCTACCTATGTCTTGCGTGTCTTCTTAGCCTTGCTAGCATTGGAGAAGGACTCGCGCTTCCCTCGGAGAGCATCTCCTCGAACGCTTGCTGGTCGAATTGTGTACCACCAACATCCTGTGGGTAGACCCCAGTTTCGGCGTATCAGACTGCGTCACGACTTTCTCGTCAGTGGAGAAGTTGGTCCCCAACAGAGTCGCCATCTTGTTCGCCATTACAAGTTTCGAATGAACTTTGTTTAATAACAAACAAAAAGTACAAAGGGAGATGGAGATCGAGTACTGCAACGACTCCTTTACTCCGTTGATGGTCTAATGAGGGAATGAAGATGCCCTATTTTGTTTTCTCTCTCCTGAGCTTGTTTGCACGTACGTAGCCAGCCGGGGGGGCCTTGTGGGTGTGCTACCCTGCTATCTATAACCATCATGCTGACGGGCTATATATGCCACATACGCCTCTGTTTGGTGGCCGCATGGGACTTCTTCAACAGAATGCGGTTGCAATTGTATCAGCTTACCACGGACATGTTGTCACATGACCTCGGTTAAGATATGTTGTTGATAATAGTTGGGACAATTATTGGCAGGGAAGCAACAACCTACCCTTCTTTATACAACAGGAATGCAATGGTATAAAACTTTGCTTTATGATAGTTTTATTAAGTGCACAGATCTTGAATGAAATAGGACTCAATGACCCAATAAGAAAAAGAAACAAGTGGAAGTGGGCATAATTAGCTAGGGATACTTTGTAAATTAATTTTGATCATAGTTTCAGTTTCAAGCTTTCTTCTCCTTATGTGTGTGTCCAGGTGCAAGTGTGTTTAAGAGCCAAGTCATCTAACCTTTCAGAAATAGCAAGTATAGAGGGGGAAATTAAAAATATTAACTTGTCTTTGAATACCAAGGTAAAGCTGAAATTAGATCCTACTATCTAATAATTCCAACAAAAAAAGAAAAGAACACTTAAACAACTGGATTTCCTAATCCTGAAATGCCTGGATATCAGCTCGGACGAGGTTCTCCTATTATCAAACATCAAACGCTAACAATCCTCATTACAGATAACGGTTAATATAAAAACTAGTTGAAGTATTGCTATAGATCATATAGACAAGAAATCAACTGAACAGTTGCATGCTAACTTTAAATAATCCATCTTTCCAAGTAACTAATATATATAGTGCGATCGCCTTGCGAACCAAAAAATTTCTTGCTAAAGTATCCTTGTATTAGAAAAGATTATCTAGTCTCTTGAAAATGTATCCCATATAGAGCAAATGAGACTAGACATAATAAGGAAAAATGAAGGAAGTTTACTGTATATATATGACTAAGGCGGAAAGGCAGCAAATTCACCTTGCATTATTATTGTAATCACAATGCATGCTTTTGCTATATATGTATGAGCTATATATGTATGAGCAACTGGACTTTGAGGATTAATTCAGAACTACAAAAGGTGCCCAGTGTACATAAAGAATCAAAATTTCATTTTCTATAGATAGTTCCAGCAAATTATTACTTCTCGGAATCCACATATATAGATAGTTCCAGCAGTAGAGTAGAGTGCAGTTTGCTTGCCTTGGTGTATCATGGCATTTTCAACTTATGCTTATTATCAGTCAATCTTGAATACATTTACCAAGCTAGCATGCATCTTCTGCTTAGATTAGAAGGCTGTTATACAGTTTCCCTAGAGACTGACTAGATAATGAAAACTATAGCAATAAGATGAGAAAAACCTTCACATAAGTAAAATGACTCTAATTATGTATTTCAAATACAAACTCACTCTCCTCTATTACAAAATTTGATCAATACAACCAATTGGGGTTCAAAATATTACTGTAAGTTGGTTTCAGTTAAATTCATCTTTGTCAGGCATTACAATATTAACCAATTAAATGCACCTATAAATAATCACTTGGCACCAATCATAAAACAACAATTGTGTCTGGGAAACATCACTTGATAAGGAAACAAAAATATATTCAAGTGTGAATACAAACTAGATCACTGACCAGAGCCTTTGACCAAAATGGTGAATGGTTGGCTATGTCTTGTTCATGTTCATCTAAACCTCTATTTAATATTTATTCTTTTGCTTTTGAACACTCATAACAAACTAAACAACTAAAATGCTAACACCAGGGATCTCCAATAAGTACAACAGTGTATTACTCAATGAGTTACTCATGATCAAAGGCATCAAAAGAGAGAGAGACACTTAAAATAAGCTTGAGAAATATGTAATGCAGCCAATCATAAAAGTAAGCTCAAATATAATATTGCACTTTAGTAATATACTGAATTTTCTTTTGCACTGAATAATGAGGATTTATAGACTAGCTTGGGTTGGTATAACAATGATGTAAAAGAGTACAGTATATGTGCGGTTAGATTATGACACAAACCATTTTGCAACATAAATAGACATTTTAAACATGGCCATTTTCTATGGGCGCCATCCTAAAGCAGGATTTGCTCTTTGTAGGGGAATGCTGGATTAGGATCACAAACAAGAGAGAGGACAATAGTTACCTCACACCACAATCCTGTAAAATCGAACATGACGTCAAAAATCGATGCGATCGCACATGGTACCAAATTTTTTAACCATTTTATATATTAGTACTGTAAAATCTCTATTTTTACCTATTTTTAGATTTTTTTTACTTAAATGTCAGAAAATGACAATTTGTTTAGAGTTGTTCAAAAAGACCTTTTTTATTTTAGATACATGACATTAGAAACAGCCTGGCCTCCCCCAAGTAAATTTGGTAAGCAAATCTCTTTCCTTTTCATCTGCCATAGCAATGAACATTGAGTATATATATATATATATATATATATATATATATATATATATATATATATATATATATATATATATATAGATTGAGAGAGAGAGAGACAAATGTTTGGACACTTGGCTAAAAGATGAAGATCATTTAACAATAAAGAAGTGATGAGAGTACCCACACCAAAAAATATATATTGCCACAAGAAAAATTACATCACACCAACTCGAGATTAATATGAAAGTAAGAAACAAATTGTTGTTAACCGCTGTAAAGCCTACATGCTATATATATATATATATATATATATATATATATATATATATAATTTGTTTGCTAATTTTGCAACATCTCCGATTGTCTTCTGTGGAGGCGCTCGCAACTACCAACTCACATCATAGAAGGACTTAATTGTTAAGAATCAAAATGCTTCAATTGAATTTAGAGTCTCGGTGAGTCATGAGCTCAACCAAACTAGTCAAATAGTAGAAACAAAGATGGGACGAAGTCCTTCTATGGTGCGGGTAGGCAGTTGCGAGTGCCTTCAAAAAAGAAGGTCGAGTATACGACCTTTGCAAAATTAGCAAACAACTTCAGCGATTGTTGCTGAAGTTGTTTGCAAATTATGCAAGGGTCGCATCCCCGACTGTCTTTTGTGTAGGCACTCCCCAACTGCCTACCTGCACCATAGATGGGCTTCGTCCCATCTTTACTTCTATTATTCGACTAGTATGGTTGAACCCATGACTCACCGAGACTCTAAATACAATTGCAGCATTTGATTCTTAACAATCAAGTCCTTGAGTTGTTTCCATAATAATATAGCCTGAAAAAGAACAAAACTAGTATTAGCATACATACATTCATTACGAAAGTCAAATCAATCTCCTCAACCGAACTCTAGGATCGGTAACATCCATATCAAAATGCCAATCATCCCATATGTCATAAAAACAACAAAAAGGAATAGTGCAAAATGCTGCAACTACCAATTCAAGATATTTTGGCTGGATATTTAGCCTAGTTAACTGGGTTGAGTATCTATTCTTTTTCTCAAAAAACAAAGGGTATATAAATTCAGTACACAAAAAATTATACATGTATCTTGGAACCATCCAAATATCACAAAACCATGATTAAGTTCAGTTGGAAGGTTCACAGTTAACAGATGCTCTTCCTGACAAGCTTATCTCTAATGAGCATTGGTATTTTCCTATCAAAATCCATAAATTTTATGGTTTCAAATCAGATAAATTTGATAAAATTGGCAGTAAGACTGAAAGAAACATGCATTACCAATAAAGTTCTACATGTTTTTAATACCTATTTCATGCCAAACTCTTTTATTGTAAAAAATTTCCATGTTCAACTCCACTTGGCTTGCTCAATACCAGATCTTCTCCTGCAAACAATGGTTCAACATTTAAATTTCCAAGTATTATTCCTTATGGAAAGATGATGATGCAGAGGGGGATGAAAAAATAAAATAAATAAAAGTTTCGACGTACGGAGAATTTTGGTGGGGGTGGTGTGGGGAAGGGGGGTGGGGGGGGGGGGGCGGGGGCGAGGGCGGTGTTCTTTCAAGACCTCATGCCGTGCACTATAGAGAAAGGGAGAGAGGGAGAGAGGCAGAGAGTAGTGGAGCCTCTCCAAAAGATTTTTATTATATTGAAAAAGCTATACTTTTTTTTTTATGAAGAGCTAATGAGTCTTCCATAATTTATAGGACATCAAAGGACATACAAGACAGAATATTCCAAAGATTATTCTAAAAAATATTCTATATATTATTCTAGATCCTAACAATATTTTATAAATTATTTTATTTTGTGATGAGGAGCAAATGAGTCTTCCATAATTTACAGGACATCAAAGGACATACAACACAGAATATTCCAAAGATTATTCTAAAGAATATTCTATATATTATTCTAGATCCTAACAATATTTTATACATTATTCTATATGCTAGATATTTACAAAGAAGTCTATAAATTATCTAATCCACCTCGGTGTGCTAAAAAACATTGTGCATAATTGGGTGGGTCGGATTTGGATGTGGGCTAGGTATATATAAGAAAAAAAAATTATATGAGAATGTTTACATGTAGAAAATCTCATAGAAATTCGTTATCCTACATTAGTGCCACGTAGAATAAAAATTCAGAAAGAAATTACTGTTGGAAGTTTTTTTTTTTTTTTTTGAAAATAATTTCTACCATAGAAATAGAGAAGATTGATATCTCCAGTAGAGGTGGCCTTAAGTTAATATGTCAATATGTTGTTACTCATTGTTCATGTTGTCACTTATGGTTATTGTAGTCTATTTAACTTGTGATATGATAAATTATTATCTTTTGTTCTCTTTGTTTGGTGAGCCTTCTAGCATGTATAGGTTTTGCTATAAAATATTGACATCGGATTAATGACAAGTTAAAAATAGTTTAGAAGATTTGTGCACTATGAATGAAGAACTTTACACAAATAATTTATTTTACTAACAAATGTTAAATATCTTGCCAAAATATTTTATTGCAGTTATTGTACATCGATTACTAAATAATGTTCAAATAACTATATATTTTTTATTGAGAATAATTATCATAAAAGGCTGAGAAATGTATCCATTCTTTCTTAGATCTCTTTGGTTGGCATAATTTTTTTCTTTCTTTAATTGTCTAGTAGTCTTGAAATCACTTGAATTTTTTTTGTCTATATTTTTCTTTCCCCTTTTAACTATTTATTATGATTTACTTAAACTTATGGTCACTTTAATTTCAATTTATCCTTAGATTGATGACAATGATGGTAAAATACACTTCATCTTTAGTTATCTTCAATATTGGGTCTAATCTCATTTACAAATTTTGAATTATCATATTTGGATTATGATAAAAATAATTTTTGACAAGTTATACGCTATCAAAGTTTCTTTGTAGCTTTGATACCTTGTGAAGCTAGAGTGCAATTTTGAAATGAGTGGTCGGATGTGAAGGGATTCCGAAGAGTGCTGAAACTTGTAGTGCTCCCTCTGAGTCAAAATAGCAATCAAGTGACCAACTTCAATTGGATAAAAATTATCAAGGGCAACCCACAAAGTGATAGGGGCTATTATATATTAAGGGACAACACATTTTGAGTAATTATTAGGGACAACACACAATTTGTTAGGGGCAACCCACAATTTCAAACACCTAAATTTCTCTTCCTCTTAAACAACTTGCTCTTCGTTTTGCAACATTTTTCTCTTTCGAATATCATTATTGGTGGTTTCAAATCACATTATAGGAGTTTGGAAGCTTTAGAAATCGTAATAGTTGGTTTGGGGACTACGAAAGAGATTTTGACAGTCCTAACTCTTTTTTAGGGTTAATTTTGTATCTAAAAATAATCATATTTTAAAAAAAAATGTGATAGTTCTATCACTTTGTGTGGTACCCCTAATAATTTCTGATCTCATGTGTTCACTGTGAGCACCTAGATTTGTTGCAATCCTTTATATTCAAGTGCTAATGATGTCCTATTTGAAGAAGTTATCTTCTTTGTGCTTGTTGAGCAAAATTTATTTCTTATGTGATACTTTGATTGGATCATCTAAATTGTAATTGATATTATCGGTTAATGTAGGAAGGAAGCAAAGAACAATTTTGATTAATATGGACAGGTGATTTTTTGCTTAGTTATTAGGTCAAAACTTGAATCATGTGGGCCAAACCAAAGACCAATATCGAATCACAATTTAGTAGTCTAATTTGAAACCAATGCGTGAGTATAACAGTGACAATACAAATGATTTAAGCCTTGGCTAAAAATTAAAATTATAAGGAAGAAGAAGAAGAAAATTTTAAGCCTTATCTAGGAAGGGTTATTGGTATTTTTCAGCTCTTAATTCAGGTGTATTCTTTATTTCTTTCAAATCTTCAACAATTTATCAGCCATATTTTCTTTTTCTTACTTTTGGGTAAAGGTTCTATTTCATCATTATTTTTTTATCGTTTCAACATTAAAACCAGGAAAGGTCTACCAATCTCTCAATTGAACTTCTAAATAAATGTCCTAATAATCATTCATGCTATATTGGCGAACACTTCGGCAATAACACAAATGGTTGACGCAATATTCATAGACTGTTCTTCCCGTTATAAATAACCAATCTTATTATTTTGATTGAAAAATGCTTGGATGATGATAAGTAAGAACTCGAGTTACGTAAAAATTGCAGGGTGTATAATTCTAACCACAAGAGGTGAATAAAAGGTAAATTAGAAAAATGTTGTGTTAATTAGGAACAAGAATTTGGGGAGAAAATGTAAAAGCGTGAAAGGGAAGATGAAAAAAAATGAGTGTGGAACCTGAACGGCACAATCCTTAATACACAATCATTGCAACAAATATTCCTTCCACAATGTGAATTCATTATTGTTGCAATGATTTCAGGTTGGTCTCACTAAAGCTTCGTGTGTGAAGCCCAAAGAACTACTTAATTTTTTTATGATCCAAGCATTGCCTTCCCTATGCAAATTTGGCTAGCAAATCTCTTTCCATTTCTTCCGCCATAGTAATGAACATTGAGTATATATAGGATTTAATAGACAAGATGTTTCGACACTTGGCTCAAAGATTAATATCATATAACATTAAACGAGTGAAGATGAGAGTAACCACGCACCACAAAATATATTGCCCCTAGAAAAATCATATCACACTAACTGTAAAGTATGTAGAAAATAAATTATTGTTAACCACTATAAAGCCTTTATGCTAACTACATATATGTATATATACATTGATGTTCATATATTCACAGAACCTATAGAATAATCGTTATAGTTGTTTAATAATTTTGCAATGGTCACATTCCTGACCATCTTTTGTGTAGGCGCTCACAACTGCCTATCCTTACTATAGAAGGGCTTCGTCCCATCTTTGCTCCTACTATTTGACCAGTATGGTTGAACCCATGACTCACCGAGACACCAAATGCAATCGCAGTATTTTGATTCTTGGCAATCAAGTCCTTGAGCTGTTTCCGTAATAATATAGCCTGGAAAGAAAGACAAAAAGAACAAAACTAGTATGAGCATACATACATTAAAATGTCAAAACCTTTCATCCAATAATCTGACAATTCGATTCCAGAGAATAGTTTAAAGATAAAAGGGCGATTGCAGACAGGATGAACAATCTAAACCCAAAAAATATAAATGGGACCTCAACATGTAGAGTATGAAGCAATATCCATAACTGTTTTTTTTTCTTAAATACCTCAAATCACAAGAAAAACATAATCTTGATTAGTTCTCTCTTGCAATAGTGATTGCTAAGCTAATTCAGTAGCAACCAAATTTACATATCAATCTAGAAACTGTTTTATCAATGAATTTGTCTCCACTTTTACATGTATTAAAAATCTAGAAGTGGGAAAACTATAAAAGATAATAATTAAACAATCAGCACCAAATGCAAGATATATAAGAAAATGTTTAACTCTAACAACTTATCGCATATGTTAAGCTTCCAGTATCTGATATAAGTATATTGCATAACAAAGGTTTCACTTTATTGAAAAGATTCTCCTATATTACGCATTCTCATTTTTAGAAAAGTATATACCATAATAAAATAGTAATTCATTGGTAAATAAAGAAGTGTTGACGACAAACCATTGCTTCAAGTTCATTTACATGTGTTTTCCTTTTTTTCTCGAGATAGGCGAAAGATATTCACTAAGCCCATATTGTCACATCCTCTAATCATATCGACAGAGCTAAGTCCCTTGTTCAGACTGTCTGCTACCTGATCCTTGGTTGGAATGTGTCATTGCTCCAGTAGTCACTTCATGAAGAACCTATCGATCTTGATGTGTTTGGTCCTATCATACTGCACAGGATTATTGGCGATACTGATGGCTGACTGGTTGTCACACCACAGCTTCATCTTGGCTCCTTGATCCAGCTTTAGCTCCACCAGCTCTGCAACTCCCAAGGCTATAGCTCTGTACTCCGCTTCAGCTATCGATCTGGCCACCATTGACTGCTTCTTACTCCTCCAAAGACCAAGTTGCCTCCTATAAATATGCATTGGCCCGAGGTAGACCTTCTGTCATTAGCACAGCTAGCCCAGTCAGAGTCATAGTAGCCCTCGATGCTCACATAATCATTCTTCCTGAATATCAACCCCTTTCCGGAGGCACCCTTCAAGTATCTCAGAATCTGGTACACTGCGTCCATATGACCCTTCCTTGGGTCATGCATGTAACGGCTCACTACACTCACTGCAAAGCAGATATCAGGATATGTGTGGCTCAAATAGATTAACTTGCCCACCAGTCTCTGCTATCTATCCCGGTCAACTAGTTCTCCAACCTCAGCACCCAGCTTAAACCTCTGTTTGATCGGTGTCGTTGTAGGTTTGCATCCCAATATTCCTGTCTCTGTGAGAAGGTCCAGCGCATACTTTCTCTGAGAAAGAACAATCTCCTCTGCTTCTCGAGCAATCTCAATCCTAAGGATTTACCGAAGAAGGCCAAGGTCTTTAACCTTGAACTCCTTGCCAAGCTTCCCCTTGAGTCAGGCAATCTCCTGCTCATCATCTTATGTGATAATCATATCGTCCACAAACACTGCAAGCATGGTGATGTAGCCTCCACTCCGACAAAAAAATACAGTATGATAAGCGTTGATCTGCTGATATCTCATCCCTATCATCGCCCTCCTAATTCTGTCAAACTACGCTCGAGGAGACTATTTCAGTCCATAGAGGGACTTCTTCAACCTGCAGAATCCTGGTGGTATCTCCATGTACACCTCCACTAGATCCCCATGAAGAAACGCATTCTTCAAATCTAGTTGGTGTAGCTTCCATCCACCATTCACTGCCAAAGAAATCAAGGTCCTGACGATGCTCATATTTGCCACTGGTGCAAAAGTCTCGTCGTAGTCAATGTCGTACGTCTGATAGTATCCTTTTGCCACCAGTCGAGCCTTGTAGCACTCAATATGTCAATCTGGGTTCTGTTTCACAGTAAAGACCTACTTGCATCCGACTGCCCTCTTTTCCTCTGGCAGTTTTACCAGTTCCCAAGTGTGGTTCTTCTCAAGGGCCCCTAACTCCTCGTGCATCGCCGCTTTCCACTTTGGAACGTTCTTGGCAATCTGTCAATTGTTAGGTACAGTAATACTATCCAAAGACGCAATGAATGCTCCATAAGAAGAAGAGATGTTATCATATGAAACAAACTGAGCAAGGTCCCAACCATATCTATCAGGAGAATTTCTCGTATTGCTGCGAGTGGTCCTCCGTACTGATAATGGTGTGGGAGGGGTAGGAAGAATGATATCACCTAAAGAAAAATCTGGTGGTGGTGTAGGTGTCTCAGGAGTCGAGACGGACGCAAGCAAGGGACTTGGCACTATAGGCACTATAAGAACTGGTCCTGCAGTTTTCTTTCCTTTCCTGCTGTAGGTAAGTAACTCCCCCTGAGCCGTGGGCCTAACACCTCTTATCTCCTTCTCCTGTTTCTCTTCACTCTCCTTCTCAACCGTTCCTCCATGCCATACTCCTAAATCGGTTGCCAAGCTCTCAACAATCTCCCTCTCTCGCCTCATACTCTCAATGTCAGGACTTGCCCATGGATGAGGTTCCCTCCTGATGGTAGTATGGTTCAAGCTCCCTGAAGTGAACATCCATGCTCATAAACCTCTTCTTCTATATTGGGTTCCAGCATACGTACCCCTTCCGAGTCGCCGAATAGCCCACAAAGACACTTGATTGCTCTAGGGTCAAGTTTCCCAACAGAAGGTCTGTTGTCCTTCACAAAACATATGCAGCTAAACACCTTCAGCAGGAGTATCCCACTATTATTTTCTTACAATATCTCACATGGAGAGTTCCATTCCAGTACTTTCGAGGGCATTATGTTGATCAGTTGACCTGTTGTCAATACTGCATGCCCCTACAGACTCTGTAGGACATTCATGGAGATCATCATGCTCATTGCCAACTCTAGAAGGTGTTTGTTCTTCCTTTTTGTCACTCCATTATGTGCTGGTGTGTATGTACAGGTGGTCTGATGCTGTATCCCTTGGGCTGACAGATATTTCTCAAGTGCTTTGTTGGTATACTATGTCCTATTGTCAGAAATTAGTACCTTCACCACTGCTTTGTACTGAGTTTGGACATGTTTATGAAAGTCCCGAAAACAGGCAAAGACATTACTCTTATTCTTCATCAAATACAGCCAGGTGACACTAGATGAACAATCAATAAAAGAAACGAAATATTTGTAATCATTCATAGTATTTATGGCGTACGACCCCCAAACATCAGAATATATAATATCAAAAATAGAAGAGCTCATATAGCCTGCACTAACATATTAGCTCTTAGTAAGTTTGCCTAAATCACATGCATCATATACTAGTTTCTCCTTATTTGCTTTCTCATAAATATATGAATATAATCTACTCAAAATACCAAAAGAGGAGTGTCCCAACTGCTTGTGGTGGAGTATCAGTGTATCATCGGCACTCATCTTTGGTCCTCCCATTCATGCCCTCTCTGCCACAGACACCAATGTCGAATCTAGTCCTTCTCGATCCAGGTACCACAGTCCATCATGCCAAGTGCTAGTCCCAAGTCTTTGTCCCGTCTCCTTCTCTTGGAAGATCACCTTAGGAATATCAAAAGAGAGAATGCATTTTAGTTGGAGGATTATAGAACTAATGGACAAAAGACTGACTGAAAAAGAAAGAATATGCAAAATATTGAATAATTTTACTGAACCTGTACAATCGACAGTACCCTTACAGACCACTGGATGGAAAGTACCATCGGCTGTTTGAATGATGTTCGCCGATGCTAGGTGTGTAGAAAGAGAACTCACTAGCATTCCCTGTCACGTATCGAGACGCACCCGAATCGACAATCCAGTCCGACGATCTAAGGGAAGACAGAGATGTAAGGGCGAGTGAGTCGTCAGTACCTTCCGATGGATGGACATACATGACAGCGTTGCCTCTGGCGAAGACTGAGGTGGACGCCTCCTCAGTCCCACTCCTCATGTCTCCATCGCTTGATGCTCTGTACTTTCTCTTGAGTACCTCTAGCATACCCAGCAGTGCCTGATCCTCCTCAGTATAGGCATCATCAATTCACTCCTTGCCTTCTGCTACTAGCAGGTTTGCCCGATAACCTCCTCGACCACCCCATCGACCCCCACGATCACGACCATGTCCTCCAAACTGTCCACGTCCACCACCTGAATCTCCCTTCTTGGGTGATTTGGTGCAAGCATACCTCAGATGGTCCACCTTTCCGCAATTGTAGCACTACCGGGGGTCTCCCTTAGGTCCTATGCCGCCTGAATTGGCAACCGCCAGTGCTGACTTCACTTCAGGAGGACCACATGTCCCTGCCTGCACCTAGATGCGAGTCTCCTCCTGGATCATGGCCGAGATAGCCTCCTCAAGTGTAGGGATCTTCGGTTGGGCTAGAAGTAGTGTTGTCCGCTGAGCAAACAATGTGGTCAGTCCCTTAAGAAACTTTGTCCTCTCCTGCAGACATACATGTCTCTCCTTACACTTCGGGTCCTCGCAGCTCGTCCGATCTGAGGAGTGATCATAATCCAACCACAGACGCTCCAACTCTGTGGCATACTCCCGCACCGTCTTCTCTCCTTGTACGGTGTCATCGATCTCCCCCTTGATCCGAAAAATTCTCAAGTTATTTCTCACACCATTGTAGGTTCTTCTCAACTTCTCCCACACGCCATTTACCATCTCAATACCATCTACTGTGGCGATGATCGACTGGACTAAAGGATTGAGGAGCCAAATATATATCACCATATGAGTGGACTTCCACTCGTCGCGTCCTGTCGAGCCCTCATCCGACTCTGTCTTCTCTCCTGACAAGAAATCCTCCAGGTTCTTCCCTGTGAGGGTTCTTCTCACCCGTTGTGACCAACTCAGGTAGGTGGCCGGTCTATCAAGCTTCAGATCGATGGAGGAAAGCTCCAACTTGGCCGGTGTTCGTGTCCCGTTCTCACCAGCCGACAGTTTTATCAGCTTTATCAACGTTGCGACCTCCACAAGGTCCAACTTCTTGATGATCTCCTCCATCGATCCTCCTCTTCTCCGATCACCTCACACTCGTCCCACGATTCACGTTCGTCCTCTTCTATATCCGATCATGCCTCTCTCCCATCGGATCTAGACCTTCGATATCAACGTCCGGAATGACCCCCGGGAGACATCGGGAACGTCGGGAACCACGACAGAAGGCTCCTACGGGCTCCGCAGGAGTCGTGGCTTCGCGGTGGTGGCAGAAGTGTGGTGGTGGGCGAGCGGTGCGACGGCGGCAGCGGTAGGCGAGCGTTGCGGCAGCTGTGGTGGTGGACGAGCGGTGTGGCAACGGTGGTAGCGGGTAGGGTTTGGCGGCTAAGGTTTGTGCTCTGATACCATGTAGAATATTTGGAGTTCTTTATTTCCTTATAATCTCTTGGTTATATATATATATATATATATATAGCCTTACAACCCTCCATCTTACATAAAAATCCCTAATACATTATAATATACCAACAACACCGAACTCATAACTTAAGCACGGAGTCAAGATTTTACTAAATCATGTACAAAAAATAAATTATTATATAAATAGCTATATGGCTTGTTACTAAAAATTATCACAAAATTTGTAATCTAAATTTAAATTTTAGCCTTGATTATTTTTCATGAGATTTGTAATCTAACTTCAACTCCTATATGGGTTGTTTGGCAACCAGAAACTAAATAAAACTAGGAAAGTTAGTTTCTTAGGA
This sequence comes from Iris macrosiphon, assembly GCA_036927795.1. Taxonomy (NCBI): domain Eukaryota; kingdom Viridiplantae; phylum Streptophyta; class Magnoliopsida; order Asparagales; family Iridaceae; genus Iris; species Iris macrosiphon. The sequence goes on along the minus strand of JAYESA010000012.1, from coordinate 54,033,105 downwards.
GTTTCTAGAAAGAAGAGAAGGTTCCAAAACAGAAATGGATGTTTATATGTTTGAAACTAGAATACAGAAAGTATGACATAACTCGATTAAAATAATATATTTAGAAAAATGTGTCAAATAGAAAAAAACAGAAAAAGGGATGATAAATGAGTCCTCTCTAGTTTCTTGACTTTCCATCCTTTGAATGAAAATTAAATGGAGGCCTAGTTTCCATTTATGATGATGTGACATGGAGTTTCTCCAACAAGTTTCCTGTAGACAAACTATATCTTGGATGGAAACTTTTCTTTTACTTTCCTACTTTTCTTCTAACTTTCCCGTTTCCAAACATGGAAAATCTGAAAATTGGTGTCTTATTTGAGTTGTATCGTTTCTGACACGCCATTAACACTCCAAAGTATATATATATTACGGCACACCAAAATCAAAGTTGTGTCATGTCAATGTCAAACACATATCAGACGCGTTACAGACTTTGGAATACTAGGACACACTAAAGTAATATTATATATGATCTATATCCTATTATTCTTGTCCGTGCTTGTCATGATTAGTTATCTCCTTGTTCTGGGCATCAAAATCAAAAGGTTCCTCTGAATAGAGAACATTTAGAAATTCACTGATTGAAGAACCCTAATAATCTAAGAAAAAATAAATGTCACCTTTCACTATTAGTATTAGCCACATATAAGAAATCTTAGTCGCCGTAATAAATTAGTTGTAATCAAGACTGACCCTTTCAAAGGTTGTATTATGTCCCAAAAAAAAGGGGATTTGATCGCCTTTACATTTGCACGCAACAAACTATTTTTTCCACGTGGATACTATAACTATTGATCGAACTCGAAGGGACACTGGCTTCATTTCTATCCCTGAGTCAAGATCCAAGCCAAGGTTGACGAAGGTTGGAGGGAGAGTGCTAATATGCTAAGACCAATAAATCTTAGGACAATTTGTCTTTGACTTCCTTCTTCTTCTTGCATCTCAAAGAGCTTTCTTCTACCGAGGATATCTATTGATTAAGGTGCCAAAACCATGCAAACAATCTTTCTTTGTCCTCCTGCTAACATCTCATTTTTCCTTCCTTCAACATAATTCGATGCCATCATATATTATTACCAATCAATTGCTTATTTTCTTATTTTGCTTTGTTGTGCTAAATAGTAGATTAAGCTCAACAAATATGATAGTTTTACTTGTTTTAGAGAAAAGAATGAACCATAAGTAAATCTAAATAACCAACTACAACTAAAAAAAATCAATGTCTAACACTAATCAAGCGAAGTTGAGCATCCACTAAAATTGAGAGGGTGATGACAAGAGAAGTTTCACAAGGCTAAAATGTCTACCATCAAGAAGCCTAGTAAACTACATAAACAAATTCAACAAGTAGGTGTGCCTAAAATTATCAAAGAATAAAAAAGGAATGCGGTTGATTCCATGTGACAATTTCGATAAATTATTTGCAATTTAAAAGGACCAGAAGAAGATATAAGGCCTAACATGTCAGAGCAATTAAGAATAACAAAATATTGATTTGCATTTAGCACATGCTTATTTTTCTTATATTCTTACTTTAAAAGCTACGTTAGTCACTAGGGAAGATAAAATAGTGACTTCATTACCATTTAATATTTATCTGCACACAATATCTCAAATAACTACAATGGTGAACTATAAATACCTGCGCCAAGCTTAATTCATGATTGGTTATCTTTTTGTCCTGAGCATCAAAATCCAAAGGCTCCTCTGAATATGGAGTATTTAGAAAGTCCTCTATTGAAAAAATCCTCGCAAACTACCAAAAAATTACAAAAACAAAATAATGTCACCTTTCACTATTAAATAAAAATTTACCCTCAATTTTACATAATTTAGTTATAATCGAATATCACACAATTAAATCATATATCATAACTGATAAACGACTAGTTTCTCATTTTTCTTGTAAATATATTAATGCTAAAAGTAGTCTCCTGGAAAGATTACTTGTTTACTTCTTTTAGGAAAAAGCTTAAATCACTAAACACATTAATAACCAATATGTCTAACACTAATCAAGCCAAGTGGAGAATTCACTAAAACTGAAAACACCACGTGGAAGAGCATTTGTGCATAAAATGGCTACCATCAGGAAATCTTATTTACTACCTATGCTACATAGGCACTAATACAAGTAAGGACATGGCGACACTAATTTAAAAGAACCAGAAGAAGGTATAAAGACTACAAAATGTCCTAGCACTTTCAATTAACCAAATTTCAGCTTGCCTAAATGCAATGATGTTTTTCAAAACACTGGAAGGAAGAGAAAGACAAGCCTATGTTCTTTTCTATTGAATTCCAATGTAATCTCTAAAGCAAAATATAATTAATTATTGTTAGCTAACCATTGAGATCAACATATTTTCTGGAGATGTAATATAGTGTCTTCAAGCATTGTATACAACTGAGATTATGATTATAAACATTGCATTAACACAAAATATTGAATAAATTACTATACAAAGGGCCCTAAAGAAGCTTGGAATGCATCTCTCCCTTTATTCATAATAAAATAACCCTATGGTACAACTAGGCTGAGTTCCGGTTCGATGAATTTATTATGAGTAAAAGTAGTTCTATCATGGGATTCTATTATAAATAGAAACGTTGCGCAAGTGCGTCACACAACAAAACTACATCATGAATCAGAAAGAAACATCCAACTCTACCAGGCACTAGCATGTCTGTGATTAGTAGCACATTAATATTTGAATTCAGACCAGATAATTGTGCTCAGGTGGCAGCAATGTTCACATACAACTAAACAAAACAATTATTTATCATTTATCTAGGCAACTTCTTAGTAGATGATAATACATGTCTACATACACAAGGTCTTTGCTCCAATCTCTTTGCCTGAACATATGTCCGGATATAATGTTCTTCATTATAAGCTTAGGCACTAAACAATTTTGGGGAATATGTTTAGTTACCCTTGGCATAATGCAAATTAACATTGAAGGAGTCATGCAAACTAATTCAAGTCTTAGCGTATATAACGTAGAGATATAGAAAGTTTAGTTACCCCGGAGCACAACTCCCTCGACGAGGTTGTGTACCGGTCCTAGTCCGGGCCGTTCCTCGACGTCCAGCACGATCTCGATGCGCTCAAGAAGTTCCTGGGGGAGTACTGGCGCAGTCTCTTCGACTCCCGCGTGGGGCGCACCACGTGGCCCTTCGGCTTTAGAGTGTGGAGCAAGAAGGAGTTTGTGCTCCCGGAGACCGATCCCGACCACATTGTTTCGCTATTCGAGGGGAACTCGAACCTCTTCTGAGCAGAGAGGCTCAGGATCGACCATCTCAGCGGCATGAACGACCTCTGGGTCTGATTAACATTTTAAAAAAGTCATTTTCCCCCCTTCTTTTGATTGGGCAAAGTAGCAAACTTTCGTGCTGTATGATCATCAATCCACAAAAGTTGCCCTTTTAATGTACTTGGGTTCGAAAGCAGCCAAAATTCGGGCTTTCATGCAACACTAATTTGCCTATAACAATCACTCCTTCGTACTGGTATCATCGATGCATAGCCTAATTAACAACAACAGAAGAAAAAAAAAGGAGCTATGATGGAAAGCACGGCGCAGAGTTTAATTTGTTCAAGAAAAGTTCAAACTTTTCTTGGAATAGAGGAAAACTAACCTGTTGCTGCTGATCCATAATAAGCACTCTTCTACAAAGCACAACTTTATCCAATTCTTTTTCCAGTATTGAACGTATGTGTATACGGTTGGTATATATATAGAGAGAATTCAAAAGTGGCAGCTTGCAATAATAAGGAAAACAAAATCTGTAGTAAATATGCAATAAATAAAATCTTTATCAGATTGTGTTGATACTTAGGCTTATCCAAGTCTTAAATCATATAGAAACAAATATTGAAAGATGATGATGCAGTATTGGGGGGAAAGTGCTGACCTATGGAGAATTTTGGCTGTGTAAGTCCACCTCCACCTCCACCTCCACCTCACCATCACCGACTCTAAGCAGCAATGCTGGTGCTGCACATAGGCGGACAGACGCATGGAAGAGAATTTTGGTTCATTGGGCCTGAACGAATGCTGCTGTAACCATCTAGTTTTGACTTTTGAAGGTTATTTTCTATCTAGCCCCTCCTAAAATTTTATTTTTTGTCATCATATCTATTTTTGAACACTTTTTTTTTTTTTGGAGGCCTCGTTTTTAAATTTTGCTGATTTTGTGTTGATGACAATATTCTAATTTAGGAATTCTCCAATAATCCTAACATATCCTTGGTGGTAGAATAATTTGGCTCAAACTCATTATTACCTGTCTAGATTGTTGGTAGAATAAATAGAATTAAATATATTGTTACCAATAATCATATTGATTCTATCATAAAAAAAATTTGTATTACAAAAAATAATGAACAAAAGATAAATGCTTCATCCATTCATATCAAACACTCGTATGTTTATCCATATTTGTTTAAGTATCCAATTCAAATTTTGGTAATTACATATGATGGCCAGTTTCCACTTAAAAAATGACAAACTATTAAATTTTGGCAATTAAATATAGGATACTTTTTTATACTTAATTATTGAGATTGGAAAATAATGGGTTGATTATATTAAATAATGAGTAATTATACATACATGATGAGATTGAATATATTTTTTAAATATTCTAAATCTAACTAATTATATAATCTATAGAGATTGAGTACATTTTTAAAATATTCTGAATCTAGATAATTACTTAATTTATGGGATTTGTTGTCAATTCAAACTATGTAGTATTTTTTTTCTGTGTACAAATGGTTATCAATATGTATATAAAGAAAATTAAATCTATTGTTACCAATAATCATATTGATATATGTTAATCCCGAGGCTTAACTAAAGATGAAAGAACGTGTGGTCGAGATCAGAGGTTCACACAAAAGTTCTCACTCTAACTATTCTCGATTTCCACGAAGAACTATATAAAGATTCTGTTTACAACTTGCTCTCAAGATTACAAAACAATCAGAATAAAAACAAACTTAACGTTCTTCCTTGCACTCGCAGTTGCAGACGGACAGAAAGGAATTACAACTAGCAGAAGAGAAGAGAAAGGTAAAGAAGGAAAACTGCTTGCTGGGGTGATGAAGATCATAGTTGCTCAAAGCAAGGTTCGCCCCACACGATCTGCTCCCAAGAACCAGCAAGTTCACGTAGAACTTCTGGAACGCTCGTTGTCACCTTCTTACTTGGACTCGTACGAACTTCCTGGACTTTAATGACGGCTCCAGTAGCAACTCTCTTCCTCTCTCAATTTTTGAAGTAAGTCCTTAAATGGGGTTTGAAGAGAGTATTTATAGGCATAGGGAGGAATTCATAATCCTAATCCTGGTCATCCATCAATTACAAAAAGATTGGAATAAATTTAATTCATATCCCACAAGATTGGAATAAATTAAATTTAAATCCCATATGATTGATTTGAATTAAATTCAAACCCCACATGATTAAATTTAAATTCTACATGATTGGAATGAATTAAATTCAAATCACACATGGTTAATTTGAATCCTACATGATTGGAATGAATTAAATTTAAATCCTACAAATATAAGATTTAAATTAATGACTCAATCTTTTCATAACTGATTAAATCTATCTGATAGCAACGGCCCTGCATGAAACCGCTCATGCGGCCCCTTAAGCAACCGCGCCTGCCGTAGTGCATGCGGTCGTCCATGCGGCCACTCATGCGGCTCACGCATATCCGAGCGCATGAGCGCATCAAATACGCACAAGCGCCATGCGATGAGGCTGACGTGCTAAGTACAAAGTGTGCCAACAAAGTGCCACTTTGTGCCCTTGAGTCTGAGTCCGAGTCGCTAAGCCCCTTTGGAGCTTAGCTCATATAAAAATAATTCCAAAAGCATGAAAAAAATTATAAATACTTTCATGAGGAGTTAATCATTTTTTCTCCTAAAAAATACCTTCACATGGCACCCATGTGCCTCACTACACCCATGTGCATATCTCAACTCATACAAAGTATTATATTGAGATACCCACTTGGTGGTATAGCCAATGTGGGACTATTTTTCTTAGTCCAAAGGCAAAAACACCAATAATCTCCCACGTATCTCAATATATGGGTTGAGCGTTCCCCACAGTGACTGCCCATCATGCATTAGGATAGATGTCGCTTCGACTTGAATCTTCCCGCATGGGTGAAATAACAGTATGATACAAGAATGGACTAAGCCTTGAATTCTGCACCATAGTTACAATTCTTTCCACTCACATAATGACATTAGTTGTGCTTCTGGTTGCACATTAAAGGCCATGTGCTTGCCTGGTTTCGGTGTATATATTTTGGACGTCTACAAGTTTTTCCTCAAGAGATGGCATGTATCCCTTTCCATACACTATAGGTGATATCTTTTAAAGAGTCCTTGGCATAAAGCATTGCGCTTCCTTGCGGTGCTACGCCGCTATGACATGGTGTCACGACCCGCACCCTGATATTCGGGCACGAGTACGTGGTTACGCCCAGCCTACGTCGCAGAATCGGCGGTAGAACGCTGTCTGGGTCATTTCTAACTATCTAACATCTCAACAATATAATATGGTACCTGTCAATCATCTCAACTCCAATCGGAGGAGCAATATGGTATCCCACAAATATATTAATCTCAAATCACAAAACAAACTAAGGAGGAAATAATGCACGAATGGAAATAGCGAAGAAAAGAAGATACAATCCACAATATGAAATAATAGTACATCTGTGAATCTCCACAAAATAATAGTCTAAAATAACATCTAAACAAAACTAGACCTCCTCGGTCACTGCTACTATGTCCTTTGACTCTAGGGGAGTGTCCTCTAAAGTCTCACCCTCCTGAGGTCCGTAATGTGTGGGACACAGCTCCTCTAGCCAATCATCTGGAAAAATATATCCAGTCAGGATTGGAGCGAAGTACATACCTCTGAAAGCAGTTCCAATAACATATTCGAGCATATATAACAAGCAATAGAAAAATGATACAAGATGCACAAGTAGAAAGAATAAACTGTATAAGTGAACAGGCAATAGGCACAATAAAGCTGAAAGTAAAATACAAGAATAACTGCAAATAGAGAACAAGAAATACTAACTATGTGTTTTAGAGTGAGAGTTCGTTATGTGATCGGTTTAGGTTGCACATGAGGTATATAGGTAACTCCATTATACGTGAGGTGTATAATCGACATGCACATGAGATCAAGAGGGCTTTGATCACATAACCAATTCCTACTCCCCCTCCCCAACCAATACTCATGGATCCAATCACAACACGTTACGTACATGATCACGATAGTCACACTAGCACACGAAATAGTGGATGCACAAGAAGCACATGAAAGTCAATACCCGATGCACACGATGAAATACATGTCATTAGGTACCTGTTGCACACGGTAGGGGATAACACCTCCTGACGGGATTCATATAGCACTAGTCCGTGAAATCACTGTGTCGGGAATCAATGTATACTAATCTAGAACATGCATATATATAATATTATGAATTGAAAACAAACAGAGAAATGTACTCGCCTGAAGTCCTGAGCAAAGTGTGTCTCTCGATGCCCAAGCTGGTGTCTCTCGATGCCCAAGCTGGTGTCTCACAACCTATATATGGTATGTTGCATCAAAACAAGGTTCAAAGATGGAAATAAATGAAGTTGAAGAAGTTCTAGGTCAATACGCCGTTCCTAAGTCAAACCAATGCATTTCTAGGTTGTAAGAGTCTAATGCTAGTCACTAAGTCAATATACTAGGAAGCTATGCTATGCTAGCTAAACTAATACACAATAATGCATTCAAAGAGCCGTATCTTACGATACACAAGTTTTCTAATATCAAAATAGGTTTTTATATATATACATAAGTCACATATAGTAATAATATCTCAAAACAATATAAATGGGATACCTTGGCCTTGTACCATGCGTATTGCACTCAACTCGATACCCAATCTCAATACCTTGGGTATCGGCCCGATACCTTGGTATCTCAAGGTAATCTAAAACTAAACACAAAAGATATAAATAGATACCTTAAACTAGATGCTAACTATACACTAATATCTTAAACTAATTAACCAATACCTTAACTAAATAAACTAATTGTTTTCTAACAAGTATACTAACTAATATATTACTTATACTAATATACATATCTAACATAATCACCTAGTACCTCTACTACTCACTAACCTCTAGTATACATAGTTATAAACATACTAACTAAACCATGACCAAGATACCTGAAACGAAAACTGATAATAATAACAACTAACAAGTTCATATATATACCTATAGTTAACTAGTTACTAGCTAACTTAATAAATCAACTAATAACTAAACTGGATACCTACTGATACAGAGAATAGTGGCTGCCACTGTGCTGCCTGCAGTTCTTCATTGCAGTGTGTCTCTAGCCTCTGTGCAGATCAGTCCAGGTGAGTCTTCAGTCTCAAGTTGCTGTGTAGTTCATCCTTGCTGTGTTCAGTGTTCAGGTGATCTTCAGTCTCAATTCCAGTATCAGGTGAGTATCTGTTCAGTTGAAGTTGATGTGTTCAGTTCTTCAATCTCAATTCCATTGTCAGGTGAGTATATGTTCAGTTGAAGTTGCTGTGTTCAGTTGTTCAATCTCAATTCTAGTGTCAGGTGAGTATCTGTTCAGTTGAAGTTGCTGTGTTCAGTTCTTCAACTGTGTTCAGTCAGTCTCCTTGCTGTGCACATGACTCGGTCTTTGCTGAGAACTGCTACTGCACCTTGCTGTGAACTTCAGTCCCTGTATTTCAGTACAGGTAAGTCTTCAGTTCTCAGCTAGGTATTCAGGTCTTCAGTCCTTGCTGTGTTCCTCTGCAGGTAGCTTTGTTCAATCCTTGCTGTGTTCAGCAACACAGTCTCCTTGCTGTGTTAACACAGTCTCCTTGCTGTGTTCAGCAACACAGTCTCCCAGTCTCCTTGCTGTGTTAACACAGTCTCCGTGCTGTGTTCAGTAACACAGTCTCCTTGCTGTGTTCAGCAACACAGTCTCCTTGCTGTGTTAACACAGTCTCCTTGCTGTGTTCAGCAACACAGTCTCCTTGCTGTCGAGTCCCTCCCTTCCTCACTCTAAGCACACACACATACATATATACACTACACTCTCAAACATATCTAAAAATGCCTAGCTACACTACACTCTCAAACACAGTATATATATATATACTCCTCATCTATGCATCTCCCTATATAGATCAACACACATACATTTACATAAGCTTACATGTATATAAGTATAACTATAGACACCAATATATATATATATATATATATATATATATATATATAGAGAGAGAGAGAGAGACAGGGAGAGAGAGAGATCTATACACATACTTATATGTATTTATTTAGATACCCTCATATATATACACATAGGCATACGTATATACCTAAAATCCAAATTCCTCTATTATACTCTCCATATAATACATAGATAGTGTATGCATATATAAATACATATGCACGCATAGGGAAATGGGCCAAAGAACAAACACATGGAGTGCACCGCACCCGTATCACACTTTTCTATGATAGGCTTGTGACACGGCCCCCAACTCACAACCAAACGTATCCCAGAGGACACGTACAAGTCCAATACGTAATTATGATCAATACATATATAAATCATAGTGTCTACGTGTCCGTGTCACCATATGATATGCACATGGCCCCGTGTCGGAGGAAAATCCCCAAAATTGACCGTTTCGTCAAATCGACGAGATTCGGCCCACACGTATCCAATTGTGGACACGACACAAGCTATAAACAAATAATCAATTGTCAATTAGATCTATTAGATCCATTGACAAAACACTACATGTGCCAATTTCGGAATTCCCTCAAAATCGACACCAAAATGGACATAACTACCACCGTAGGTCTCCAAATGATTCCAAATCAAAACTTATGGGTAACCTATGCATGTGGGGTGGTTTTTCATGGTAAAAACTCAGATCTATAGCCTATAGGAAGGGGAAAAACTAATTTGTACCTATTGGGAGATGGATTCCCAATGAAAAGGTCCCAAATGACAAGTTGCTCCTCTCCTTGTGGATCTTGGCCTCCTCCTCCTTGTTCCTTGCTCCTTGCTTGTAGATCCTTGATGTAGAGGCTTCAATGATAAAATTAGGAAGAGATTTGAAGAGAAATGATGGAGAATTGATGGAGAATTGGAAGGGGAAAAACTAGATCTAGAATTTTGGAGAAGAACTAAAATGAGAGCACTCTCTCTCCTCTCAATTATGGCTGGTCATAAACCCCTCCCCAAGCAATATACAAAGTCAAAAATACCCCTTGGGGCCTCTCATGAAGAAATAATTAGGGAGGGAAGGTTCTAGTCTAATGGTTTCCCTAATTAATCATGTTTCCTAATCCATGGGCCTAATTCATGGGCTCAACTTAGACTAGTCCAAAAGTTTGTTCATGTCCCCTAATTAAAATGGTTAGGTCCACTACACAAGTCCAAAATAAGTCTACACTAGCAAAATTATTAATACAATAAAATAAAAATCAGTCATGCACAATTATTAATTATAATAATCCTAAAATAATTAATACCCATGATAATTACCAAACTACCCTTAGATGGAAATGTGAGGGTGACACATGGCCTTCTGTCGAGCTTCACTCCCTCATGTGGTGTCATCCACTGTAGCATGAGGTTCACTCCCTCTTTGTAGTGCAACTACCCAGCACGAAACCTTGCGCTTCCTTGCGGTGTTACACCGCTGTGACATTACTTTTCGTCGAGGATTTATATCTTTTACCTCTGTGGTGTCACACCACTGTAACATGAGGCCATCGACCTCTTTATAGTGCTGCCTACCACTCTTCATTCGACAACATTAGGCCAGCTGCCTATGCTCGATGCTACATTGCTGTGACATAACTTAATGCCGAGGATTTATATTATTTACCTCTGTGGTGTCACGTCACTGTAGAATAGGATACAGGTCCCTTGTAGTGCTGAAACTATGTACTTCATGTAAAGCACACAAGATATTCACTTTGTCCGAGAACTCATTAAGGCGTCAAAGCCATCCTCTCACGGGAAATATTCTGTTCAAAAACAAATAGTAGACCATAGTGGTTCCGGATACGTATCCACAATGTCCCTGATGACTATCCACTGTTCCTGATATTCTTTCAGTCAATAATCCTCCCTTGAACCAATAGCTAGATGCCTAGTAGATTTCTCTTTAAACTAAAAGCATAAAACTAAATGGTAGGATTACAAATACACAATATCAGAGGTCCTCCAAGCCCATATATGTTGTGTCATTGACTATATGTGGTGTTACGTTGTTGTGACATGACCCAAAGTCGAGGTTCACTCCCTCTTGTGGTATCACTCTACTGTAACATGGAGTATTGCACTCCTTTATAGTTCTTGGGATCAACTGGTGCTGGAGGTCTTACATGAACTGATCTGCCAGACCCTCCTGGCTTCGATCATCAAACACTATAATAATCTATGCTAGCTACGCTCATTCAGTATCTTGTATTGGCCCTTGAAGCCTATCATGAATGGATTTGCCAGATTTGCCTGACTCCGATCATTAAAGCACTGTAATAATCTATGCAATCTACGCTCATTAAGTTCATGTATTCTATCTACATAATTCTCTTCAAACCGTTGAAGAGATGAACATATGCCTCTGTTGCAGCTTCCTGGTTTTATTAGTATGTCGGTATCACCCGAATTTGTATACTAACCATAGAAAGATCATTTGAGAGCTTCCAAAGCTATTTTTCTTTACTTGTTGTAGCTTGATAGTGCAAAAAACTCTGAGAGTAAAGACTGCTTCTTCGCCTTCCACGATATAGCAACAACATCCCTGAGGAAGTCACGTCGTTCTGTGGTTCTTTCATTTTTCGAGCACCAACTGGCATCACCGAAGCCTTTCTTCATATCTGGATAACTGTTGTAGCACATAATATATTACTGAGTTCTCCTGTGAATCTGACAAATATCTTCACAGCTTTCAGTGTTCAACATATATACTGCTTGTGAACTGACTCAGCATCCCTATAGCAAAAGCTATGTTAGGCCTGGTGGTACACGCAGCTTGAATCATTCACCTGATGTTGCTCGAGTACACCAATTGTCTGTAGCTTTTCCTTGGATTTGGCTTCATATTCATGTCACACCTGAGGAGTATCGTTCCTGATACCCAAAGTGTGTGATCAACATTTTATGCTGAGAGCTTGTGACTAAGCAAGCCCACCTAACATCCGTATTATCTTATATCCTCAGGATGACATCCGCAATCCCATATCCTAAGTTTGGACAAAAATAACATCTTTATTCTAGTGATACTTCTATGTCCATAATTAGGACTAGCAAGTCATCCACATAGATACAAACGATGACTTCTCCATTATCAGCGAACTTCGTGTACACACACTTGTCCATCTCGCTGATCCTGCGATAACTTTGACTAGATAACTTGTCAAACTACTGCTGCCATATCCTGGGAATTGCTTCAGGTCGTATCGAGATGTCACCAACTCACAGACTGTCTTCAAACCTGAATGACAATAATTTTGACCGTTGTCCATGAATCTCTCATATATGTCTTCCTCCAAGACTTGTTGTCTTTCCATCATCTGATAAATAATCAGCTTGTGAATAGCAGCTACGGGAATCATTATCCTGATCTATGACATCCTCATCAAGGTGCCAAAGAACTTAATCCCCTATTGTCTGAGAAAACTCCTAGGCAAATAGCCTTGTATTGAACTCAACTGTTCTGTCTGCTTTCATCTTCATCGACTTGAAGATTTGATAAGTATTTGATTAGTTTAGCTCCTTCAGGCAGATTAACCAACACCCAAGTGTGGTTGAAGGTTATTGAGTCATACTCATTATTTATGGCCTTTCTTTAGAAAATAACATCTCTGGTCTTCATCGCTTCAACATAGGTAACCAGATCTGCTTCCACATGATATATGACAAAATCTTGTCCGAAGTCCTTCACTCTCCTTACTCGCTTAGATATCGGCTCTGCGAGTTCTGGTTCGATCATTGTCGTTGGGATAACAACTTCTTCTTGGACTAAATCTTCGTTGGAAGCTTCAGCCATCTGTGCACCTACAATATTTTTCGGAATATCCGCGATAATAATGTTCTTGAGTTGCAAATTTATCTTCGAAGAGTTCTGCGTTGCGAGATTCAATGATATGATTTAATTCGATATCAAAAAATCTTCGAGCATCACTCTTCTCAGAATCACCCTGAAAGATAATCTTCGTAGTCCTCGATTCTAGCTTCTGAATCTTCAATTCTGGAAGCTTCACAGACGCCAGACACCCCCACCCTCGAATGATGTTCAAGTTGGGTCTGACTCTGAACCAGAGTTTCTGAAGAGTGACATCAGAAGTTGCGTATGGCACTCTGTTCAGAATAAACGTAGCCGTCAGTACAGCTTCTCCCCATAAGTAGTTTGGAAGTCCCGCAGTCAACAATATTGAGTTTATCATTTTTGTTAACATCATATTTTTCCTTTCATCTACTATATTTGATTGAGAAAAATACGGAGCAGTTGTCTCATTGACAATTCTATGTTCTTTATAGAACGATACGAATTCAATGGACATATACTCTCCACCTTGATCATTTCTGAGTCTCTTGAGTTATTGTCCCATTTGACATTCAGCCTCAACTCTGAACTCCTTGAACTTCTCGAATGCTTCATCTTTTGACTTGAGCAGAGATACGAACGCGTACTTCGAGTAGTCGTCGATGAAAGTAATAAAGTATTTCCTCTTGGTCTTTGTGGAGAACTGCTTGAAGTCGCAGATATCTGAGTAAACAAACTCCCGAAGATCTGTTCTTCGGTTTACTCGTTTGAACGAATTTCTTATGATCTTTGTCTGCGCACAGACCTTACACTTTTCCACCTCCTTACCCCCATATTTAGAGATAAATTCTAGAATAGACATCTTGCATTACGAAGTATATATCCTAGTCTGGTGTTCCACAACTCTTACAATGAGACTTTTCTTATAAGTAGAAGCTTGAACATCCATTTGATATTGAAAGCTTGATCCAAAATATGTCTTCTGCCAAGATATTATCATCTGGCGACTATGGATGTTCACTTTCAAGTCTGCAATAGACTTCCTGAGATTAGGTCCTTGGTAATCACTAGTACGTTGATAAACGCACTCCTTTGACTGTAACTTCTCGAAGTTCAGAACCATTATCCCAATTTCCAGATCCTCGGCTTGATCCTTTCTTGCCATCATGACCTTCACCACTGAAAGGTTCAACCTGGATCAACAGCTCTTCCTAAAGCACATGTGGCTAGATGCACCAATTTTTATCCACTGGTCAGCAATCACACCATAGGACTTAACCTGCGTAATCATAGCAACCAAGTTAAGTAATCAAAGGAACCAAGTTTAGTTATACTTTGCTATATTGGTTCGAATTGGTTCTACTCCCAAGTTCCAATTTTAGCCATACGTCAAGTCCTGTATAGGCAGAGACCTTCATGTGTATAGGCCACCATGCGCCAATCCATGCGCATAAGCCACCATATGCTAATCCATGTGTATAAGCAACCATGTGTCAATCTATGCGCATAAGCCATCATACGTCAATCTATGCGCATAAGCCACCATACGCCAATCTATGCGCATAAGCCTTCATGCGCATCCTGCATGCGCAGAGACCATCATGCACATTGAGACACTATACACCCAGCTTTGCCATGCTCCAAGACGCCAAGATTTCCAATGCGCTGCCATGTGCCAAGTCTTGCAAAGTGCCAAGTCTTGTCATGGGCAAAGGTCTGCCCCTTGTGTGCATACTCTACAATCCTTGGTCATCTTTTAATCTTCTTTCCAACTGGAATGTGCGTCCTTTAGTCGCTATCTCCTCCATTCTCGGGAATGGTAGGTACCGATAACTCACTTTCAATATTTGATAAAGGACTCCTTCCTTCATCCAAATGTTCGAAGTGAATTTTGTCAATCTTCTTAAGTTTCTGAAAACTTGTATCCAGAAGACTTGAAAGGATGTTCCCCATCTTTCTTTGGATCTTGCTTTGATATGGTTAGTCCCGAGGCTTAACCAAAGATGGAAGAACGCGTGGTCATCATAGGTTCACACAAAAGTTTAAACTCTGACTATTCTCGATTTCTATGAAAAACTATATAAGGATTATAATTACAACTTGCTCTCAAGATTACAAAAGAATCAGAATAAAAACAAACTTTACGTTCTTCCTTGCACTAGCAATTGCAGACGGACATAACAGAATTACAACTAACAGAAGAGAAAGGAGAAGAAGAAAAACTGCTTATTGGGGTGATAAAGATCATCGTTGCTCAAATTAAGATTCGCCCCACACGATCTGCTCTCAGGAACCAGCAAGTTCACGTAGAACTTCTGGAATGCTCGTTGTCACCTCCTTGCTTGGACTCGCACGAACTTTTTGGACTTTAATAACGGCTCCAGCAGCAACTCTCTTCATCTCCCAATTTTTGAAGTAAGTCCTCAAATGAGGTTTAAAGAGAGTATTTATAGGCATAGGGAGGAATCCATAATCCTAATCCTCGTCGTCCATCAATTACAAAAAGATTAGAATGAATTTAATTCATATCCCACAAGATTGGAATAAATTAAATATAAATCTCATATGATTGATTTGAATTTAATTCAAATCCCACCTGATTAAATTTAAATCCTACATGATTGGAATAAATTAAATTCAAATCCCACATGATTAATTTAAATCCTACATGATTGGAATAAATTAAATTTAAATTCCACAAATATCATATTTAAATTAATGACTCAATCTTTCCATAACTGATTAAATATATCTGATAGCAACGGACCCACATGCAGCCGCTCATGCAGCCCCGTAAGGAACCGCTCATGCGACAGCGTATGTGGCTGCCCATGAAGCCACGTATGCGGCCAGCCCATACGGCCAAGCACATGGCCAGCTCATGCGGCCGCGCATGCTGTCAGCCCATGCGGCTCGTACATATCTGAGTGCATGAGCGCATCAAATAAGCATAAGTGCCATACGACGATGTTGACTTACTAAGTGCAAAGTGCGCCAACAAAGCGCCACTTTGCGCCCTTGAGCCTGAGTTCGAGTCGCTAAGCCCCTTTGGGGCTTAGCTCCTATGAAAATAATTCCAAGAGCATGACAAAAAGCATAAATGCTTTCATGAGGAGTTAATCATTTTTCCTCCTAGGAAAATACCCCCACATGGCATTCATTAGCCTCACCATACCCCATGTGCACACCTCAACTCATACAAAGTATTATATTGGGATACCCACTTGGTGGTGTAGCCAATGTTGGACTATTTTTCTTAGTCCAAAGGCAAAAACACCAACAATAGAATTATAACAAATTTTGTATAAAAAAATTTAATAGACAGAAGATAAAATGCTTCATCCATTCATATCAAACACTCGTATCATGTTTATCCATATTTGTCTTAAGTATCCAATTCAAATTTTGATAATTAGATACGATGGCCACTATTAAATTTTGGCAATTAAATATAGGACATTTTTTGTGACATCTAATTGTTAAAACCAAAAATGACATTAGACTAAAAGATATTTTGTTGATCAAGTATGAAACCTAACCTGACATTTGTTGGTATTTTTTACTTAGCTTTGGGAGTTTAGTCCCACATTAAAAAACCATCAATGTTTAAATCTCAATATATAGCTATTCTTAGTATTGGTATATGCACATGAGTCGGTGCCCCCATATGGGTTGACTTTCCTAAAGGGATTAAATGTGAACCCCTTTATAACAATCTTTATTTTGTCACCACCTTTGGAAAGTTTCCTTTAGGAGATAAGCCTCGAAGGGATTCAGACTTCGGCTCGGGCTCAGACTCGGGCTCAAGGGCGCAAAGTGGCACTTTCTTAGCGCACTTTGCATTTAGCATGTCAGCATCATCGCATGGCGCTTATGCGCGAGTTGCATGCACGGTTGCTAGCTCGGGCGCTATGCGACCTGGAGCTATACGCTATGCGGCCAGCGAGTTCGTATAAGCGAGTCACATGTGGATGGGACATGGTATGCCATAGGCTGTGCATGCGGCACATGTTTATCCATGGCATCCAAAAAATATGGCACATATGGCGGAAGGGGGTTTGTGTACAGCGATTGTTGCTTTTAGCACTTGGCGGCGTTAGGCGGCGCCGTACTGAGATGCGTGAATGGCGACGGCGCATGCGGCACAGGCGACGCATACGGATCTGACGACGCATACGACCAAGGCTACACATGCGGCTTGGTGTCTGGTCGGATAGGGCATATGCGGCATGAGCTTTCTCAGCCCGCATAGGTGCTGATTTTTTTACTATATATAGAGGAGCTTCTATTTCAATTGAGGGGTTTGAAGACCGAGAGCACCAGAGTGTATACGGCAACCCGAGCACCCCTCCCACATAGTGAATTTTGAGTGATCTAAAAGTGACTTAAAGCTTTTCATAAGTTCTCATGTGAACTTGCTGGATCCTTGGGGCACGAGTACGTGAGTACGTCCAACATATATATATATATATATATATATATATATATATATATATATAATATATACTTGTCAATGATATCTCAACTCCAAATGGAGGAAAATATGCTAATGTAATAATGGTGATCAATACTCAATCACAATGTCACTCCCCGATTCCCAAACTACGAAATCTGAGTACAGTAATACATCTCCAAGCTACGCACCTATACAACACATTGGTATCGTATTTGTGATTATGGCCTATAGGTTCTAGGATAAGGTACAGGACAATAAAGAGTACATTCCATAATATTCACATATTGTACATAAGCTGCTTATCAACTTATATTTACATAATCACATTACCAAGTTTTCTCCAAAAACCATAATTTACATATAACAGCTACAAAATGAGATATGTTGTCTTCCAAAAGCTAATTCCCTTACTCGTCCATCTCATCGACGTCATATAAGGGAAGTGTTTCTTCATCAGTTTCTTTATTTTCTAGTGAACAAAAACTAGGTCGTCAGAACGACAAGCAAGCCCTTATATCAAGAACGTTTAAAAAAATGAAAATGCAAGGATATATATATATATATATATATATATATATATATATATATATATATATATATATATGTATATATATATATATATATATATATGTGTGTGTGTGTGTGTGTGTGTGTGTATGTTTCATTCCTTATAAAGGTCATTACCACTCTTTAACTTCTAACTCTTCACCATACACTCTCATACTTTCTACTAAACCCTAGCTCTCATTTCCTTTCATCCTTTACAAATCCTAGAAATCAAGACAAGTCCTATTCTTTGTACTCTTTGTACAAGTCTCATTTTAGTTTAATTTTCATATTTATTTTAGTTTAATTTTTATTTTTCAAAGTTAAGTGTTTATTCTAGATAAATTCTGAGATTAATATATGTGGTTTAGAACATGATTCTAATAGTTTTTCGTTAAGGTGACACCCATATGAGGCTTGGACATGAGATAGAACTAGGTTCATATATGTTGAATTCGTTCCTACGGTGCAGTATTTTTTCGAGTCAGTTTTCATCTATTAAACCCTATCATAATTTAATTATTTATAAACAACAATTGTTGAAAATTCGATATGCTTTCCAATGGTATAGGTCGTGCAACAGAGGAGAATCCTGGAATTAAAATCTCGAACATATGTACATATATTTTTGTGTATGCCAGATTTGACCTATTAAACTTCTTCAAAACTAGGATATGTTTGAACAAAAATCATTGAAAATTTGATACGTTTTCCAACCATATAAGATATGATAGCATTTTGGTGTATTTAATAGAAGTTATTGGCCGTACACCATCAACGTAAAATTTTGGAAACAAAATCTGGGTTATTGTATACCTTATTTCCTAGATTAGTTTTGACCTATTAAACTTTTTCAAAATTCGATTATGTCTAAATAGAAATCAAAGAAAATTCGATAATCTTTCCAATGGTATATAATTTGATGGTATTTGGATTTATATGTTAGGAGTTATTCTCTGTACAAACTAGGGTATACATGCTGAAATTTATTTACAATCTAGTTTTGTGCTTTTATGCATTTTCTATCTATTCTATTAACTGCGTTGACTAGTGTAGAGTTTTTCTATAGAAGGGGATTTAACCCATGTCAATTATATGGAAAGTTGCTCCGGCTCGGATATATTACTATGTTTGGAGCTTAAAATACAAAGGAGACTCTGTCCAAAATCCTAATAATTTCGAAAGATAGCCTAATTTTGAAGCTTAAATGTCGTGGTATCGTACCGAACCCTAAACCTGGGTAACTGTATATTGACTGGAGATAGACTAACTATAATTCTATAAATATCTAGAAGTTAACTTTCTAAGTTCGGATTCGTACGGACATGGACTTGTAAACGCGTAAATGATCTAATTTTTAATTTTTGTTTCCTTGGTTCTGGAATATCCTGTTGATTGTATTCTCGTATTATATGATATTAACATGTATAGAGAATTAATTAGTGTCATTCAAATAGTTGAAAGTATTTCTGCTAAGTGATATCCATATTCCAGAAAGACAAATCAAGATGTTTACTTGAGTCAGGAAACAAAGTTTTAACTATTAGAATGGACTTAAGATTGGTTGTGATTGTAGAATAAATCATTGGGCAGGGGAGAACAATTTGGATCACATCGTATAAATTATGGCCAATATAATTAATAAAACTGATCAGTACCTATAGCTCCTTCGCAAGGCCTTGCATTGAGAGTAGGTAAATGCATATATCACCTACCTACATGTATCTCGTGTTATCTGTAAATGTTTACCCTAATTCGTTAAAAATTCAAATTTGGTAGTAAATGATGTTATGATTATTGCTTCCGAAGAAGTGTGGCCGAACTACTAAGTATCATGCCTACCTGCCACCACCTGATCCCTGATAACGGGATTATTGCCTAGATAGTGCTCGTGACAATGCGATTGTGATATCCAAACATATTCTCTAAACTTTATATCATCATATAGGAAAAATTATCTTGTGACTGTGTTAGTGACTTTAGGACTTAAGAAACATTTTTGGATACAATTATTGTACTAGATTAGGACCATTTTAGAAGTTATTTCAAAGCAATATTATATCGTGTACTTAGTGTTACGTCTCAATTTCGTGGAACCGATAGTCGTCCCCCTGGTGTGATGTCGTGCGTGCCTAAATTCTGCGACCCACAAGGCCATGGTATTCGATATAACGAGCTTATATTCAGAGTATGCAGATAATTGAACACAATATTGAAATAAGAAAACGTTTTCTCTATCGATAATGAACATCACTTACAAACTCTTGAATAAGTACAAAAAGTTGTCATACGGGCTTACAAAATGGACGCAAAATGAGATAGTGGTCTGATACATCACATCTTTATACTAAAACTTCAAAATCTATAGACACCTTCGAGTGAAGCTATCGCCTTGCCACGGAGCTGCATAAGGTATGTGCACGAGCTCCGAAAGTAGAACACGCTTTAAAAGGGCACAAACAGGGTGCACCGGTAGGTGGACTGGATTGAGAATTTGACTTAACTCCTTGCAGGATCACCTTGGCGCTGAGAACCTGTTGTAACAAGGGTCAGTACATCAAAATGCACTATACAGGCAAGCTAACCCAACTATACCAATAAACACGTTATTTAAGTTAAGCATGCAACAATTTTATTATGTGGTCTTTCTATCTTTCCTTAGTGCAAGTTGCAAACATACAATATATAGGAAATTGACTGAAATAAACATGCCATCGCTTGGTGACTTTACCTATCCGTCTGAACCACCTGCACAAAACTTACCATATCCTTCCCTGCCACGAAGACATAGTTAGCTTGGACAGTTTAAATATACGAGGGGGTTACTGGAACGATTCCATTATGGATGAGTTATAGTCTCGAGACAAAAATAGTATGTAATATAGGTGGTGAGCTCCGCTACACGCCATTCCGTCCATAACAGACGACTATTCAGAATGTTTCGTCTGGATTGAATCGGTCCTAGTGCCCCGACGACCGTCCGCAGGAACTAGAAATCTTGTGCACAAGTTGTCCGTGACCAAACGACGTCTAAAATACTAAATTATCATATGCAGCACTTCAAGACATCATAATGAATGAAACTACTTAGCATAGTGCAATGGCATAGTCTTCTTATTCAGTCGATCGCATAGTAAAGTGTTCCACCCTCGGCACAATAGCAAAAGAATATATTCTAACTAGAGTTGAAGCAAGATAAAAGGATATTCTAAGCGAACTAGCATGCAACAGTGAATCGTTCACAAGTTGGTTTAACAAGCATAAAGTAGTCCAAGTCTATTCTATTTTATCTTGATATCTTTTAGTTATTATGGTATCATTTGATCAGAACAATCAAAAGAGCAAGATTATAGGTGTGAAGACTTGGAAGTAGGATGGTAGACACAAGTTGGTGGAAAGAGGAAAAAGAAAGAGGCACTTCAAGACTCTGCTCGTGCAATACCTACTGTACGATCACCTGCATTGTTATAAACAGACGATCAATACCTCTTCTTCTCATTCTCCAAGGTCAAAAAAAGCGTAGTTCAATGAATAAAAGCAATAAAATCCATCAAAATCGTTCAAGAAAATGCAAACTTGAAAGAATGAAAGCAACAATGTGACAATGAAAACTAGGAAAAAAAACTTGCATCAGAGATATTCCTCTTGACTCTGCCGCTAAGTCCGTCCTTGGGACATGGTCCACTGAATATTGAAATCAATTCTAAAGAATCCAATCCATAACGAGGGAAGGATCTTGATTCAATCTTTCCCGATCGAACGATACCGAAAGTATTTCTTAGCCGAGAACAGGACAATATATCCTAACAAACTAATAGGAAGTTTCGTCCTCGAAACTTAAGAATATAACCTACCACTATAAAAAAATAAAGGAAACTTTCCTTCATATCAGACTAAAGCTCCCATGTTAACTCTTCGATCGAATAATTTTTTCAAACCATGCGAACGAGAGGAACCGAACGACTTCGAAGCAGCTTCTCCTTTCGATCCAAGATCTGTACAGGTTGTTCGACATATGACAAGTTCGCCATCAAGTCTAGTTGATAAAAATCTACCACATGATTAGGATCGTATACATACTTCCTAAGTTATAAAATATGGAAAATATTGTGCACCTCTGATAATGATGGTGGCAGGACAATCTGATATGCGACTGGGGCGAGTCGTTTGAGTATTTCGAACGGGCCGACAAATCTTGGACTTAGCTTCCCTTTTGCTCAAAATCTGGTGACTATTCGCATGGGAGAGACTTTAAGAAATACATGATCACCTTCTAAGAAATCAAGAGGTCGACGATACACATCTGAGTAACTCATTTGACGGCTTTGTGCTACCTTCAGCTGCTCGCAGATCAAATGGATCTTCTGGAAGGTTTGCTCTATGAGTTTCGGGCCAAGAATTTGTCGTTTGCTAACTTTATCCTAGAAGATAGGGGATCTATACTTCCTCCCATACAATACCTCATACGACGCTATTTGAATGCTAGACTGATAACTATTATTGTATGCAAATTCGGCTAACGGTAGATTCATATACCAACTTAACTTTAAGTCCAAGGTTTAGAGTCGTAGCATGTCTTCAAGGATCTAGTTTATCCGCTTTGTCTGGCCATCGGTCTGAGGATGGTAGTGGAGATGAACCTCAACTTTGTCCCTATTGCTGACTGAAGACTCTCCCATCAGCGTGATAAGGCTCGTCCATCTCGGTCGGAGATAATGGATACGAGCACACCGTGGAGTCGAACGATCTCATCGAGGTAGATCTACGCCAGACGATTAACACTTCTCGTATTCGGCCTTTACTCGCTGACATGCCATGCATTATGACACAAACAACGCCATGTCCCTCTTCATGCCGTGCCACCAAAATATTATACGGACGTCTCGATACATCTTCGTGCTTCCTGAGTGTGAAGTATAACTCGTATAGTGGACTTCAGTGAGTATATCTTTTCTGAGGTTCGTATCGTTAGGAACACATAATCTTCCCTTCACCCACATTATTCTATCCTCACTAATCACAAAGTCGGCCGCCTTTTCTGTTAAGACAAGCTTTCGTATCTTCTCTAGGAATATATCGTCATTCTTAGCGGTCTTGACTTTCTCCAGTAGGTCCGGTTTAAGGCACAATTGAGCCGACTGTGCCTTTTCGTATTCGATTCAGAGTATAATGCCCAAACTTTCCAGATCCCTTTGCATCCTTTCATCGATAGTTAAGCTCCCTGCAAACACTCGACTCAGTGCATCAGCTACAACATTGCCCTTATCCGGTGTACATCTGATCAATAATTCAAAGTCGCTAAGGAGTTTGAGCCAATATCGTTGCTACAAAATAAGATCCTTTTAAGTATAGAGGTACTTAAGGCTTTTATGATATATAAAAAATTTATACGGTACGCTATAGAGATAATATCGCCAAAACCTCAACACCGCTGCTAGTTCTAGATCGTGTGTCGGATAGCTCTTCTCGTGAGTCTTTAATTGCTTCAATGCATAGGTTGTCATCTTGTCCTTTTTCATAAGGACACATCCCAAACCCTTGCTTGAAGCATCGCTATAAATCTGAAAATCATCGGGCCCGTCAGGGAGTGTAAGAATCGGTGTTGAGACGAGGTATCACTTTAATTCTTCGAATGAAGCTTCACAGTCGTCTGACCACGCGAACGTTACTCCCCTTCCAAGTGAGATAAGTCAGAGGCAAAACAATCTTTGAAAAATAAGTAGCCCTCTACTCTAAGAAAGCTTCAAATATCGCTGGCCGAATCAGGTCTCTTCTACTCCATGATGGCTTCAACTTTCTTTTGATCGACTAAGACGCTCTCCGTAGAAATAACGTGCCCAAAAAAAGATATATTGTCCAGCCAAAATTCATACTTACTCAGCTTCACGTACAACTTATTATCTCGAAGAGTTTGAAGCACCATCAGTAGGTGTCCTGCATGTTCTTCTTTATTCTTCGACTATACTATGATATCGTCTATGACCACCACAAACTTATCAAGGAATGGTTAGAACATACGGTTAATCAAATCTATAAATACGGCAGGAGCATTTATCAGTCCGAACGACATGACATAAAACTCATAGTGGCCATAACGGGTGCGAAATGATGACTTTGGCACATCCTCTGTCTTGATCTTCAATTGGTGGTAGCCAGAGCGAAGGTCTATCTTTGAAAACATCGATGACCGCATAGGTCATCGATCTTGGGAAGGGGGCACTTATTCCGATGGTGACCTTATTTAGCTTCCGGTAGTCTATGCAGAGCCGCAACATCTCATCCTTCTTCTTCACAAATAGCACATGCACATCCAAGGAGACACGCTCAGACGAATGTACCCACGGTCGAGCAGTTTTTATAGTTGAAACTTTAACTCCCTTAATTCTGCAGGGGCCATTTGGTACGGAGCTTTAAAAATTGGTCGGATATTTATAAAGGTATCGATAGTGAACTCGATTTCTCGGTCCGGTGGCATGCCAAGTAGTTCATTCAGAAATGCATAAGAGAATTCTGTCACAACGGAAGAAGACTTGACGTTTGCACAATCCCACCACTTGTCTTAAACAGACTCTAAGTATCACTCGCATCCAAAGTGTAGCATCCGTCGAGATGACATCGCAAAATTACCATGCAGGTCTTCGATGCTTCTTCGCTGAACCACACGACTAGAAAATTTTGGTCTCTCCAGGTAGACAAAAGATGACTCATTTCTTTGCACATTCAATAATGGCTATGCAAGCGTTGAGCCAATCCATTTCCAAGATGATGTCGTAATCCCGAATATCTAGGACTACAATATGGAGTGACAATTTTCTTCCTCCGATACAGACATGACCGCCCTGACATATTAAACAAACATGTATTTTTGTGCTCGACGGGGTACTAATAATAAGGTCTAGACATAACAGTATCATCACTAGCTTTTTTTCATGAAAAAATTCACGGATATAAAACTATGTGTAATGCCCGAGTCCCAAAATACGTAGGACCAGGAATACGCGATATGCCAGCTAGGCATTCAACCAGACTCTGGTCCGACTCGTATACGTATAAGCTGTAATAAAGGGCACTATCTAAAAATCCCGTAAATGTAAACATCTATGTCTCAATCCACAATGAACAGAAATATACAAGAAAGAGCTGCATGTGCTAAAGTTGGCTGTCCAATAACACACAAACTCGAATAGTCTCGAGAAAATATGAGTCTATAAAAACTAGGATACAATAACAGATGAATAAACAATATAAAGTAACCATAATGCCGGTAGAAATGATCTGAGTACCTGGTACCAATGCCAGCAAGACAAGCAACTCCATCAGCAACTCCAAATGCTCCATAATCGTCTATGCTACAAAACTGGCAGGGAACCAGGTCCTCAGAGGGACGTAGCAAGGTACAAAAATATAGTATGCCAAGTATAACAGAAAGTACAAGTGCAACGACGGTGTAATCTAGCATAACCACCTAAGTGAGACACGGTTTGAAGACAATGTTCGACGCGTGGGCTGTCCAAAATAAAACCGTAGCTCCGGATACAGAAACACACGGAACGTACCGCAGCTCCGGGCAAAGAGTCACAAGGGTGAAACAACTACTTTAGATACAAGATCACTACAGAAATAGTACATATACATATATAAGCTCATGCAGAGGAGCCCAAACGTCTAGTAACTGTCTTTTCCATCCCAAGCGGTCAACGATTGTGCATTGAACCTGAATCTCTATCTAACAGTCGCATCACACAGAAATAACTATCAACAGAAGCGACCCTAAGGTCGTCCCAGTCTCCGATCATGATGTCAGTATCAGGATACAGGAAATCTGGCACGATAATAGTATATGGACGTGTCCTAGGGTTATGATATACACAGGTACGTACATTAAGGTATTGTGAATCATCTATCATTCGTTACTAGACGTTACCAACGTACGTCTGCACCCGGCTGTGATCCGGATGGAAAGTAACGATTCTAATCAAATACGCGCATAATGTATATAATAAATCAATAAATATCTGGTAACTGAAATACAAGGTGGCAAGGTACACTTGCCTGCGTCCGACTGCTGATGATGGGCATCCGGTACAACGCCCAAGTCCACAGGTCCTGTAGTACCTAGAGACGAGACACAAGCTCAAACAACAACTATCACAAGACTAAAATAAGAAGTGACACACGTCTAATCATATGTTTAACCTTAGTTACAAGTCACATAGACACGAAGCTAGAGGGTTGACCAAGGTTGACTAAGGTACATTACGTCTGTTACGTTCAATCACATATATAATATCACCAAACAAATCCCCAATCCCACTACATTTATCGTGGTACTTTCAGTAGTTCAAGTATGTTCATTCCTCATATTTTACCCTAGTCTTCACAGAAGTTATCAAGCATGTTTACACATATCATCCTCAAACAAAATAATTATCCTCGAGTAAATAATTATTAATAATTATTTAAACCCTCAGTTATAAATACCGTCAATAGCCACTCCTCAAATATATTCATCATTAATTATTAGCTCTCAATATTAACCAATGCTTTGATATCACAACATTATTCTACGATAATTAAATCTGCACCTCAGTAATATTCAATATTTTTAGTATCGCAACATCATTTTCACAACCATTTAAACTTATCATCATCAATAAACAATATGCATAAATTAAATGAAATACCCTAAAATCCCATACCTAACATTCAATAGACCTTAAACACATTAGCATCATTCACAACCCTAGAGACCATGTAGCATATAACCCTTAATTTGCACATTAACAAGCTATTAAACCCTAAAATCTCTATTCAACATTTAACCATTAATTTGTATTTATTAAGATGTAATAAACCTTATAACTCATGCATTCCAAAATCCTAAAATCTCAATGTATAGCAACCCTTAAGTAAATCTATATCATTTACCACCATTCATGTATATTATATCATATAATATACCCCAAGATCTCACATGGCATTTAAAACTCCAAACTCAATATTTAACCATAAATTCTAACTAGGTTATGTGCATCCCTAAACAATTATGTCACCTTGGCGATGACGATGGTGATGATGAAGACGAGGATGATGAAGAGTGGTGGTGCTGGTTGTCACGCCCTAGTCCCAAAATATCGAGGGACTAGACACGTGGCAATGGCCAGCAGCACACACTGATGGACAAACCCAATTTAATGGATCCACCAGGGCGTACTTAAGCTGTAACAACAATAAATAGGTCCAATGATACAAGTCATAGTCTATTCTAATCTCATCCATAATAGATAATCACAGATCAAATGCCAGAATAATGTAAATAAATATAAACTAACATATCTCAATAAAAGTGTCTCGGGGAACAACTCGAGAATAAGTCTGATACATCAATGCAATAGACAGGAAATAAAATAACTAGGAACAGAAATAACTGAGTATAATAAGCCACTAATCAGGAGAAGTCCTCTGGCACAATCTCGTCCTCGGGTTCGGTACTGCTCCGATGTATGCACCTGTTCTTGCTTCTGCTAATGCTCCGGTCCGTATCTAGGTCCTCAGGGGACATAACAAGGTACAAAATAATACAAGCCAAAATAAATACAGTGCAATAGTAAATGAAATAAATAGGGTAAGTATGTAACCATCTATGTATAATGCAAGTGAGAGCATCACTAGTACTCAGGCTGAGACCACTACAAGCTCTGTGTCGGGGAGCCGGTAGCAGTAATATCACTAGTAGAGTGCCTAGCTCTGATATAGAGTCTGAGGCCTCACAATAAATATAACACTAGTAGAGTGCCTAGCTCTGATGTAGAGTCTAAGGCCTCACCATAATAAATATATATAAATCAGCCTGTAGCCTGTGTGTCTCTCCCCACCCAATGTAATCACACGTCTCATATCCACGATACCTCATGTCCATGTCACGTAAGATCATATCTAATACAGAAAGTCATATAATGTCTATGAATATAATGTCTATGTCATAAAACCTGTATCCTATTCAGAATCACCTTGAATATTTTAGGAATATTCTATCACATGAATAGTGTCCAGTGTCCTGGGTTATGATGTACTTGATAAGACAAGTACGAGAATGTAAAGGGTCACGATATCCATCTCTAGGTGACGTTACACAACTCCGCGTACGGTGTTGGCACCCGACTATTAATCGGACGCTAAGTAAGTCACACGGTCCTAGGTCAAGCATGTAAAAGATGTAAATAAATCAAGAAAATATTGTAAGCCCCCTGATTTTCAGAATTATTAATTTGGATTTTTTTGCAATTTTTTGAAATTTTTCTGTAATTAAAACCTAGGCCTTTGGCAATTTAATGATTTTTAATTATGGTTAATTCATATTAAAATATTATGGAAATAATATTTTATGGTGTAAAATGGGAAACCGGACATAGGGTAATTTTCCGGGAATTTATTGGACTCCGGAATCCTTTTAAAGCCCTGAAAACCGATGTAGAGTTAAACCGAATTAAACCCGTGCCAAGCGCCCAACATCCCCATGAGAGCCGAAGCCAAGCCCAAGGAGCGTTGACCCAGCCCAAATCCTAGGTCAAACCCTAGTCCAATTTCTGCATGTATAAATACATGTTTCCCTAGTTTTCCTCCAGAAACAAAAAGAAAAAAAAGAAAAGAAAAGAAAAATCCCAAAATCCCAAAATTCCCAAAAAAAACCCTAACCCTAACCTAGCCGTCGGCTACCCCCCCCCCTCCCGCCGGAGCAGCCGACCTCCCCCTCCCCCGTGGCGAGCCGACCCCCTGCCGGCCTCGACCTCCTCCGCCACTCGCCACCACCACCATCCTCATCACCAGCACCTCCGCTCTATTTAGAACCCCCCTCCGAGTCTCCCCTCCGATCATCTCCCCCAATCCGCCGCCTCCGCCCTAACCCTAGTTCCTCCGACCACCATCCCTCACCCGACGCCGCCACCGCTCCGCCCGACGCCGCCGTGCCCAGCCCCGCGTCCCCCGGCCACCTCCGCTCCTCCGGCGCCCCGACAGCACCCCGCAGCAGACCCAGCAGCTCCCCTCCGGCCGCCCGACGCTGCCTCCGCTGCTCAGCGCCGCCGTACGCCGCCGCACGCCATGCAGCACTGCCCCCAGTCCCTCCGGCCGGCCGCCCCTCTGCCTCGGCTCCGACAGAACCCCCAAAACCCTAAAACCCTAGGTTTCTGTGTCGTGTCGGACACGTGTCGGACACGGTATATTTTGGGTTTTTTGGACCCTGTTCAGGTACGCGTATCTCCCTGCTCGTTTACCCGTTTTCGATTCCGTAAGTTGCGTTGCGTAGCCTGCATGACCCCTCGGTGCCCGTGTAACCCGCTCGGGGCATCGCTTCCTGTGGCGATCGCGAACCGCGATCCAAAAACAGGAAAAACAACGTCCTGTTTTACCCCGGAACTGAGTATGCCCCGCCAAACGGGACGACTTGGTCGCACGCGGTCTTTACTGAAACGTGCGCGACGATGATACGGACGTGTGGAATTTCGCAGAAGTTGATTTGGATGTGCACGCACACCGGAATCAACGCGTATCCGCGGACAATGCCCCGTATCCGTCGGTTCTGGAATACGCTGTAACTTGGTGTACACACGTCGGATCGAGACAAAACTTGCGCCCTCAGACTCGTAGCAATACGCTGGTCCTGTGACCCAAGTTTGTTTCGATTCTGAGAACGTTGACAAAATCGCGTATCGTGGGCCCCACAGGCTCCACTTGACGGGCGATTTTGTGATCGGCTCATAGGAATCCAATTCTGGAAGTTCCATTGGGTTCGTATCATCGTTCCTGTCTTATAGACACTGAGTTTGAGGAATTTGGAGACCTTTGACCCTGACACGCTTTTCCCCCGCTTTGGCCCAAAAATGTCATTTTTGCCCTTGTGTCCAAATTGGACTCAAGGACAGGCGTTTCTAGCTATTTGATATTTTCTGAATCAAATGGTGATATTTATTGCAGCAACCTGAGTAGTACCTACAGATCACACTGAGACCAGAGCTGTCACACCCCGATCCCGAAAGGGTCGGTCGTCCTCGCTTGATCCTTTACGGAACCGATTCGTCCTCGCTTGGGGCGTGATGCCGTACGAGCCTGGAGTTGCGCTCGTACAAGGCAAGAACTTGCAGTTATAGGAACCCATTTTTGAAACACAATTTATAAAACACATTCACAGAGATTTGAACACAGTGCAGGAAGAAACATGCTTTTTCATTGATAATTCAGAGTAATTTACATAGAGTTTACATTGATGCGCCTCTCGGCTACTTGATTGCATTACAAAAGATAAACTCAAAAGGCAGGGCGCGCTCCATGAGATAGTCCACGTCGTTCATACATTACGCCCTTGTATAGGTTGAAAGTCCAAGCCTCCAAAATGATCTGACTCCAACTATACTTCAAAATAGAGGTGCTCCTAACGCCTCCTCGTCTATCCACTAGCGTTGCACCGTCTGAGTGCCTGAAATAGTTGCCCACAACGTGGGTCAGTACTCAACTTGTACTGGTGAGCGGGATGAACCCACTCGACTAAATCGATACTAGCTTATTAGGGGCGAGCATGCATTAAGATGACTTCTATAAAGAGGCAAGTGAATTCAATTCATATCAGTTGCATGTTTTGATAGGAATGAAAATAATAGCGAATCCAACCAGTGCATCGATTGCTTACTCAACCGATGCACGCCTTCCCTGCAACGAAACACAAGTATACTTACCATCTGCACAAGATAATAGATTAGCATGTGTTCTAGTCTATGCGGTCATTGGTGTGATCGACACCTTAGGGACATATTCAAGCATTAGCGGCGCGCCCTATCAGCCCGGGTAGCAAGCCCTGCTGGAGGTCCCGCAATGCATCGTGACGAGCACGAATCAAATATTTCCCTCCGGATCGATACGGTTCCAGTGCCCCGGAAAGCCGTCTCGAGGAAATGATAAACCTTGTGCACAAGTTGTCCCAGACCATGCAAATGCATGAACAATTCATATATCATACAATGCATCGATTGAAACAGAAAGAAGTTAAGCAGCAATATATATCTCATGCAACAGTTCATATTTTCTCAATGCGGTGTTCCGATTTTGATGTCCCATTGGTCCAAACTCCGTCCGAGGCACTAGGCCACCACCAACAACCAATCCCCATTATAAACAAACTCAGTTATAAGGTGTGCAAGCATATAGAAATATTAGTCTACAAAAATCCCCTGTTCCTTTCTTAGTGGCTGGCATGCATTGTGGCAAGGATTTCCTAGGCGTCCAACCGGGCATCATCGAGTGAACGTTTGAAACATTAAAGATGTTGGCGTGAAGAAGTAGGAAAGAAGGGTCCAAACCACTCACTGGTTAAGGAAAAGGTAGCTGAAACAAAGATTCCCGCCTAGCGACGATCAAACGTCAATTACGCGGACCTGCACAGCACGAGCACCAATTAGAATCTTGCCTATCCTTCCTTGCCGAACTCCCCAAGAATCAAAGCTCCAAACGATAAAACCAGCAGCGAAAACCAAGCAAATCGAAAGCAACACCAAATCAAATCCCAAAGCGGCAATCAAGAAAACCAAGCAACCAAACACGAAAACTATTGGACTCGTTTCAATAGAGGCCTTTCCATGAGTTGGAAAGGATCATCGCATTTCGTCCGTGGCAAGAAGATGCCGAAGTTCTAAGTTATGACTCAAACGGACTAGCCACAAGCCCAATTACGTAGTGCACATCCCGGTCGGATCGGGATTTGAGGCACTACATAATATACCACTAAGAAAAAGTTTCGACCCGAAACTTAAGAACAAGGCCGACCCGAAACTTAAGAACAAGGCCCTACGTCCGACTGAATGAACAATGAAGGGTACTTCTCCTTCATCTCCGATTCCATTTCCCAGGTTGATTCCCCAGCTGAATGGTTCCGCCACAGCACGCGAACCAAGGACATCGTACGGTTGCGAAGTACTTTTTCCTTACGATCCAGGATCTGCACCGGTTCTTCTAAGTATGACAAGTCCGCGCGCAGTTCCAACTGTACAAAACTAACCACATGACTTGGGTCATGCACATACTTTCGTAGTTGGGAAACATGGAATACGTCATGCACTTCTGCCAAGGCGGGAGGTAGTGCTATCCTGTATGCCACAGCTGTAACTCGTTCTAGTATCTCAAAGGGGCCGACAAACCGGGGACTCAGTTTGCCCTTCACGCCGAAACGCATCACACCCCGCATCGGCGTCACTTTCAAGAAGACATGATCCCCGACCAAGAATTCCAAGGGTCTTCTATGTGCATCAGCATAACTTTTCTGTCGGCTCTGTGCTGTGCGGAGTCTTTCCCGAATCAAGCGAACTTTTTCAACTGCCTGCTCTACCAGCTCTGGCCCGAGTACCTGCCGCTCGCCGACTTCGTCCCAACAGATTGGAGATCGACACCTTCGCCCATATAGTGCTTCGTACGGTGCCATCTGGATGCTTGATTGGTAGCTGTTGTTGTACGCAAACTCTGCCAAAGGAAGATGCGTGTCCCAACTAGTCTTTAAATCAATAGCACACAGCCGTAACATATCTTCGAGTATCTGATTTGTCCTCTCTGTCTGTCCATCAGTCTGCGGGTGGTATGCGGTACTGAACTGTAGCTTGGTTCCCAAAGCAGCTTGTAGACTAGTCCAGAAACGAGATAAGAAGCGTCCGTCACGGTCAGAGACGATTGAGGCAGGTACTCCGTGTAATCGGACGATCTCATCTATGTAAATTTGTGCTAACCGATCGACGCTCCAAGTAACTTTTATGGGAAGAAAGTGGGCTAATTTGGTCAAACGATCAACTATGACCCAAATCGCATCGTGCCCCCGTGGCGTCTTCGGAAATCCCACAATAAAATCCATAGTGATGTTGTCCCATTTCCACTCGGGAATAGCGAGGTTCTGCAGTTCCCCGCCGGGCCTCTGATGCTCAGCTTTCACCTGTTGACAGGCCATGCACTGTGACACAAAGGTCGCCACATCCCGCTTCATACCGTGCCACCAGAAGGTCCCGCGCAAGTCCTTGTACATCTTAGTGCTCCCCGGATGTAAAGAATACTTCGCGTAGTGTGCTTCCGCCATAATTTCCCTTCGGAGTTCTGGGTCGCTAGGAACACATAGCCTTCCTTTCATCTGTAAGGCCCCATCTTCGCCTGCCACAAAGTCAGACGTCTTCCCCGCCGAGATCAATTCGCGCACCTTCGCTAAGAACTGATCGCCCTCCTGAGCTGATTTGATTCTACCACGTAAATCCAGTTCAAGATGGAGTGGTGCCAGCTGCACTCCTGGATGCCGAACTCGAAACTCGATGCCCATCGCCTCTAGATCTCGAAGTAAACGGTTGTCTATAGATAACGAGCCCACGTGCTTCCGACTCAGAGCATCAGCAACGACGTTTCCCTTGCCCGGAGTATACGCGATCGTTAGGTCATAGTCCTTAATAAGTTCTAGCCAACGCCGCTGCCGGAGGTTCAATTCCCGCTGGGTAAAAAGATACTTGAGGCTCTTGTGATCTGTGAAGATTTTGCAAGCAACACCATAAAGATAATGCCTCCACAACTTCAATGCAAATACAATCGCCGCCAATTCCAGATCATGCGTTGGGTAGTTTTTCTCGTGCGGCTTCAGTTGCCTGGAGGCGTACGATATTACCTTGTCCCTCTGCATGAGCACACACCCTAAGCCGAGTCCTGAAGCATCGCTGTATATCTGAAACTCTTCTACCCCATCTGGTAGTGCAAGGATCGGAGCTGAAACAAGACGCCGCTTAAGTTCCCGAAAGCTGGCTTCGCAGTCATCACCCCATTCGTATGCAATCCCTTTCTGAGTAAGGCGAGTCATAGGCGAGGCCAGTTTAGAGAAATCCTTCACGAACCTACGGTAGTATCCCGCAAGGCCCAAAAAGCTTCGAACTTCGCTGGCTGACGTAGGTTGCTTCCAGTCCACCACCGCTTCTATTTTCTTCGGGTCTACGGCGACGCCTTCGGCCGAGATGACATGACCAAGGAACGCCACGCTGTTCAACCAGAACTCGCACTTGCTGAGCTTAGCGAACAACTGATGGTCTCGTAATGTCTGCAGCACGATCTTCAGGTGTTCTTTGTGCTCCGCCTCATTCTTGGAATAGATTAGTATGTCGTCTATGAACACGACTACAAACTTATCCACAAACGGCCGAAACACGCGGTTCATCAGATCCATGAAAGCTGCAGGGGCATTCGTCAAACCGAACGACATCACGAGGAACTCATAGTGTCCGTAACGGGTTCTGAAAGCAGATTTTTGAATATCCTCTGATTTGATTTTCAACTGGTGATACCCTGACCTGAGATCAACTTTAGAGAAAACTCTTGCACCTTGCAACTGATCAAACAAGTCATCTATTCTTGGCAATGGGTACTGATTCCGCACGGTCGCTTTATTCAGTTCTCGGTAGTCAATGCACAGCCGCATGGATCCATCTTTCTTTTTCACGAACAGCACCGGAGCGCCCCACGGAGAAACGCTTGGACGAATGTATCCTCGGTCCAACAGATCTTGCAACTGAACTTTAAGTTCCTTAAGCTCTGCTGGGGCCATGCGATAAGGTGCCTTTGATATCGGTCGCGAATCCGGAAAAGTGTCAATGCTGAATTCGATCTCACGATCAGGAGGCATTCCAGGCAGCTCGTCTGGGAACACATCGAGAAAATCTGCAATGACTTCAGCCTGAGCTGCATCTGCACATTCCCGCCGGGTGTCTCGAACAGAAGCTAAGTACCCTTCACAGCCCGAATGCAACATACGCTTAGCCGAAATTGCTGATATCACCATTGCCGTCTTCGGTGCAGCGCTGCACGAATAGTAGAAGTCTGCCTCGCCGGGTAGACGGAATACGACTCGCTTCTCTGCGCACTCGATTGTTGCATGGCAAGCACCCAACCAGTCCATACCGAGAATAATATCATAATCCTTGATGTCTAGTACAATGACATCTAAGGAAAGCTTCCTACCTCCGATGCAAATGTAACCATCCCTACAGATCGCATGGGCGGGCATATCGACTCCCGAAGGGGTACTTACGCAAAGGTTCATATTTAAAGCAGTAGAAGCTAATTTATGCTCAACAGTAAAATCAGCAGATATGAAACTATGCGTAGTACCTGAATCGAATAAGACTCTAGCGGGTAATTCTCGGTATAGTAGAGTACCTGTTACAACAGTGTCGGATACAGATGCCTCATCCCGAGTCAATGCATAGACTCGGCCCTGAGCACCCTGGCGTTGTGGATTCACTGGTACAGCATTGGCATCACTCGCTAGAGGCCCTTTGTTTTGATTTCCATTATTCTGATTCGGCTTGCCCTCTCTGCAGTTAAACTGTTTGTGACCCAGGCGACCACATTTAAAACATCCTTGAACCCGACAATCATTCACTTTATGCCCTAATTTGCCGCACCGGCTGCAGTTCAGTGATTGGGATTGGCCCCTATTATCAGACGTATGCGAACGCTTGTGTGCTCCAGACCCTCCCGTTTCATGAGGACGCTTATTGTTATTGGTACGGGGGGTTTGCACCTCGGTCTTTGGGAGAGGGCGCCCAAAGATCCGTTCGCTGTTCAGAGCCGCTTCATAACATTCCCTATATGTTTGGCATCTTTGGTTGATGACGTCCCTACGTAAATCGTCATTCAAACCTTTCTGAAATCTATAGCACCACGCCTGCTGATTAGGCAAGAATTGCCCAGCAAACTTTGCTAGCTTAGCGAATACTGAATCATAATCATCCACAGACAGACTTCCTTGGACCAGATTGCTGAAGTCGTCTTCCTTTTGCTGCCGGACTGCTCGGGGAATATACTGTTCAATGAATGCAGATTTGAACATTTCCCAAGTAATCTTGCAGTTGGGATTGGCATCGTAAATTCCTTGCTTCGTTGCCTCCCACCAATCATGCGCACGCAGTTCCAGCTGAACCGATGCACAGGCAACTCGCTTGGATCCCCGGATGCCAACCAGGTTGAAAAGTCCTTCCAGCTTAGCAATCCACCCCAAAACCACGTCCGGCTCCGCTCGTCCGTTGAACGTAGGGGGATGCATTTTTGTAAACTCAGCTGCTCGGCAGGAGTTCCTTGCTGTAGGCTGAGTCTCTTCTGACTCATCTTCTACCGCCACGGCTGGAGGCGTGACAGGCGTTGCTGCGGATGTTCCGTTGCTCGGTACCAGGGATGCAATCAGTTGCATCATTGTATCTATTTGCTTCTGTTGAGAAGCAAACTGCGCTTGTATGTTAGCTTGTTGGGTAACAGCTTGTTGTTGCTGCGCCTCCATGAGGTGCATAAGCCGTTCCGCCATTCCGGTTGAACCCGCTCCTCCGGATTCTCCAGAGCTTGCTGGATCGCTCTGAATGGGTTGAGCACTGCTGTCAGTTGCAGTGTTCTTCTTAGCCATGGCTACAAAAGAGAGTAGCTTGTTAACACTCCAAAAACGATAGATTTTATATCTATGGGCTCATTGTATAAGCGACTCTTCCCATGCAGCGGACGCCGAACGCAACTCAATTGAGAGGCGCATCAAACTCCTTTATAATCTTTTGAAATCCCGTGGAAGTAAAGCCTAGGCTCTGATACCAATATGTCACACCCCGATCCCGAAAGGGTCGGTCGTCCTCGCTTGATCCTTTACGGAACCGATTCATCCTCGCTTGGGGCGTGATGCCGTACGAGCCTGGAGTTGCGCTCGTACAAGGCAAGAACTTGCAGTTATAGGAACCCATTTTTGAAACACAATTTATAAAACACATTCACAGAGATTTAAACACAGTGCAGGAAGAAACATGCTTTTTCATTGATAATTCAGAGTAATTTACATAGAGTTTACATTGATGCGCCTCTCGGCTACTTGATTGCATTACAAAAGATAAACTCAAAAGGCAGGGCGCGCTCCATGAGATAGTCCACGTCGTTCATACATTACGCCCTTGTATAGGTTGAAAGTCCAAGCCTCCAAAATGATCTGACTCCAACTATACTTCAAAATAGAGGTGCTCCTAACGCCTCCTCGTCTATCCACTAGCGTTGCACCGTCTGAGTGCCTGAAATAGTTGCCCACAACGTGGGTCAGTACTCAACTTGTACTGGTGAGCGGGATGAACCCACTCGACTAAATCGATACTAGCTTATTAGGGGCGAGCATGCATTAAGATGACTTCTATAAAGAGGCAAGTGAATTCAATTCATATCAGTTGCATGTTTTGATAGGAATGAAAATAATAGCGAATCCAACCAGTGCATCGATTGCTTACTCAACCGATGCACGCCTTCCCTGCAACGAAACACAAGTATACTTACCATCTGCACAAGACAATAGATTAGCATGTGTTCTAGTCTATGCGGTCATTGGTGTGATCGACACCTTAGGGACATATTCAAGCATTAGCGGCGCGCCCTATCAGCCCGGGTAGCAAGCCCTGCTGGAGGTCCCGCAATGCATCGTGACGAGCACGAATCAAATATTTCCCTCCGGATCGATACGGTTCCAGTGCCCCGGAAAGCCGTCTCGAGGAAATGATAAACCTTGTGCACAAGTTGTCCCAGACCATGCAAATGCATGAACAATTCATATATCATACAATGCATCGATTGAAACAGAAAGAAGTTAAGCAGCAATATATATCTCATGCAACAGTTCATATTTTCTCAATGCGGTGTTCCGATTTTGATGTCCCATTGGTCCAAACTCCGTCCGAGGCACTAGGCCACCACCAACAACCAATCCCCA
The DNA here is from genome assembly GCA_036927795.1 of Iris macrosiphon. NCBI lineage: Eukaryota > Viridiplantae > Streptophyta > Magnoliopsida > Asparagales > Iridaceae > Iris > Iris macrosiphon. Next base: position 53,995,138 of record JAYESA010000012.1, on the reverse strand, counting down.
TTATAAACAAACTCAGTTATAAGGTGTGCAAGCATATAGAAATATTAGTCTACAAAAATCCCCTGTTCCTTTCTTAGTGGCTGGCATGCATTGTGGCAAGGATTTCCTAGGCGTCCAACCGGGCATCATCGAGTGAACGTTTGAAACATTAAAGATGTTGGCGTGAAGAAGTAGGAAAGAAGGGTCCAAACCACTCACTGGTTAAGGAAAAGGTAGCTGAAACAAAGATTCCCGCCTAGCGACGATCAAACGTCAGTTACGCGGACCTGCACACCACGAGCACCAATTAGAATCTTGCCTATCCTTCCTTGCCGAACTCCCCAAGAATCAAAGCTCCAAACGATAAAACCAGCAGCGAAAACCAAGCAAATCGAAAGCAACACCAAATCAAATCCCAAAGCGGCAATCAAGAAAACCAAGCAACCAAACACGAAAACTATTGGACTCGTTTCAATAGAGGCCTTTCCATGAGTTGGAAAGGATCATCGCATTTCGTCCGTGGCAAGAAGATGCCAAAGTTCTAAGTTATGACTCAAACGGACTAGCCACAAGCCCAATTACGTAGTGCACATCCCGGTCGGATCGGGATTTGAGGCACTACAAGAGCTACAGTTGGAGCCAGGACCCCAGGCAAGTGTACCTTGCCAAAACTTGCAGTCCTTGTTACTTATTTCCTTGGCTTATATATATGTATATATTGTGGTTCATGCTTGACCTAGGGCCGTGTGACTTTACTTAGCGTCCGATTGATAGTCGGGTGCCAACACCGTAAGCGGCGTTGTGTATTGTCATCTAGACATGGATACCGAGACCCCTATTTCTCGTACTTGTCCTATCAAGTACATCATGACCCAGGACACTTGACACTATTCATGAGACAGGATCTTCCCGAGATATTCGTGGTGATTCTGTATAGGATACAGGACTAGACAGAGATACTATATCCATAGATATTTATGACTTGTTGCATTTAGATATGATTGTGCGTAACATGGACATGAGGCATCATGGACATGAGACGCATGATTATATTGGGTGGGGAGAGACACATGCTACAGGTTGAATATATCATGCCGTCGTCGTAGTCTCCCTTTTGAGCTAGACAACCCACATGATATCACTGCTACCGGCTCCCCGACATAGAGCTAGTAGTGGTTTTAGCCTGAGTTCTAGTGTGGCTCTCATCTTGCATATCCCTTAGTTGGTTATATATTTACCCTATTGTTTTATTATTGCTGGAGAGACACACAGGCTACAGGTTAATTATATCATGCCGTCGTCGTAGTCTCTCTTTTGAGCTAGACAACCCACATGATATCACTGCTACCGGCTCCCCGACACAAAGCTTGTAGTGGTTTCAGCCTGAGTACCAGTGATGTTCTCTCTTGCATTTCACACAGATGGATACATATTTTGTCACGCCCCAGTCCCAAAATACGTAGGACTAGGAATACGTAACACGCCAGCCGTATGTATACGAACTCCAATATATGGAAACCATATACACATGTACGATGTACATGAATATCCAATCCACAGTAGTAATATATGTCACAACAAGTCACACGCAGTTCTATATCTCATCCACAGCACAAATAATAGAATAATAGAAATCAATAAATGAATATCAAAGAAGCAGTCTCAAATAGTAATCTCAAAGTGTGATAGTCGGGTGGAAACAAATCCACTGCAAATCGACTATAATAAACTACTAAAGAGAGAAGGGAATAAACTCTAATATAAGAATAAATGTCTCAAAAAGAATAGCAACTAAAATCTCTAAACAGCTGCAATGAATCACATATAATCAGAAGGTAAGATCTCCTCAGACTGATAGGTAGCGTCAGGTCCAGGTCCATACTCCTGCGGGTACTCCTGCTCATCTATATCTGGAAGGAGACCAGGTCCTCAAAGGGACGTAACAAGATACAAAAAGTACAAGCCAATAAAGTACTGAAAATAAACATCCATTGGGTCGCCTAGCCGTCTAAGTGAATGCAGTTAAGAACACCTTTCCCCACAAGTGAGCTATCTGGCTGAAAACTGGGATTTGGCATGGTTCTCTTTTGAAGATCCAGGGGCCCAAAGGCACGTCGTCTTTTTGAACGGCAGAGGCCCGCCAATGTATATATATGGGTCATCACCACTCGTATCTCCAGCGGAGAATCCGGGCATCACAGAAAAAGTACAAAGGAGCTCAAATGCGGTACTTGTTATTCTTCCCACCCAATGCTCTAAGCATGTCATGTCCATGACACGATAAACCTCTAATAACCGCCAGGTCTACTAGCATGCAAAATTTCTATTGGCAGTTATCCCTATCCGTCGCACGACCTATACGTACCAGTGGCCAGCCGAGTACGCAAGTTCGTGTCCTACATGTGACTCACACTCGTGTAAGAATAGTGTCATGGCCAATGAAACATAAATGTCTCATAAAGATGGGGTAGTCTCATAAAGTAGGTCTAATGCATATACATAAATAAAAACATAGTACGACGACACCGTCGTTGCACCCAAGTTTCCTTGGACGCGCAGTTTATATAGCAGTTAAAATAAATGAACTAAATAAACAGAAAATAAACATGCATGCCTCATATGGAATGTAAAAACAGTATAATGGCAAGGTATACTTGCCTGGCAAGAAATCTGTAAAGTGTACGCGCCCAAATGTCAAGGACACTGAACCTGGAACTAAGGACTCCGAACAAACATCTCCGGATGCTGAAATAAACATCATCAACATTTTCGGAATGAGCAAAATAGCTAAAAAGCACATCCCTTTCGTCCAATTTGGACATAGGGGCAAAACAGTAATTTCGGGCAAAAGTGGGATACCCGTGTGGCCCACTTTGCACCGAAAAGCGTGCCGAGGGTAACAGTCTCTAAATGGAACAAACTATAGGTCAAACAACTCTAAATGTCAACAAGAACCCAATGGTATGTCCAAATGTGGATTCCGATGGGCCGAACAAAATTTTGTCCAAAAAGTCAACTGTAGGGCCCACCAATTGGCGATCTGGTCAACCGTCTCAGAAATGCATGAAAATTGGGTCACAGGACCGACGCATTACCACGAGTCCAGTGGCACAAGTTTCGTCGCAATCTGACAAGCGTGCACAAAATACGCGCGAGTTCCACAAAAGTTGCGACACGGTGTGTGTCCGCGAATACGGTCTTATTCCGGCGCGCACACGAGTCCGAATCAGTCTCCACAAATTTTCACATGTCCGGTTACGCTGCGTGTACCATTCAGTACACTTGGTATATGGCGGGGCGGTCCCGTTTGGCGGGGCGCGCTCCGTTTTCCAACTTTTGGAAATCTGGAAAAGTGGATGCGCGCAGTTTTGTGACGAATATAATTCTGTCCACAGCAACTAATAGCATAGGGTTATTTAACAGAAAATAAACTAGGTCAAGTATTCTACAGGTATAAAAAAGAATCACCGAATTTGGATCTCTGTGGTGGGAGATACGAACTCGGCAATATAGGTGCTCACCGTAGTTTTCTGCGATTTCAGAATTGGGTCTGTTCTGCCCACTTTAGACGCTATTTTTTACCTAGGGGCACACGTTTTTCGAGGTTGGTTATAAAACAAATATGGAAGAGGGTTAAGGGGTGATCATACCGGTGAAGACGGAACAGCGTTTGGTTGAGCGAGTCGACGAAAAATTACTCCAGAGCGAAGGTGCTTCGAGTGAGATTCTGCAGGACGCGAGGTCGGAGTCGTCGGGATGGTTGGATGGCTTGGCGAGGCTTCTCTGGCTGTGGTGACGGCTCTAGATGGGAAGAGGAGGTCTGGAGATTTAGGTTAGAGTTTTTGAGAGATAACTATATATATATATATATATATATATTATAAGAAGAGGGAGGGGGATGGAGCGGGTTGGCCGCGTGCAAAGGGTCGGGCAAAGGGGGTTCCGCTGAAGTGCTGAAGGGTCTGGGCTTGGAACAATGCTAAGTTGCTTAGGGGGCGGGTCAATTGGAAGCATATGTGAAGGGGGCTTTCTATCAGCAAGTTTGCTGAAGAGTCTAGTATAGTAGTTATCATTGTTATTATTATTACTATTATTATTATATTAGTAACTTTCTTATTTAATTAAATCTTTTTCTTTCTTTCCTTTTCCTTTCTAAATATACATATATACATATATACATTTGTGTATACATATATATTATATATATACTCATAAGAAAATTTATGGATTAGAATAATGCACATCGTTATGCTAGCAACTGCTCAAGGGGGTCTCCTACATGGAAAAAATTCTGAAAAATTCCTGATGGTCCCATAAGTCATCTAAGTGCCCGAACACCTAAAATAAAATTTATTAAAAATATATTTCTCCTATTTAGACCTAATTACTATAATTTAATTAATAATTAATAAATAAAAGGGTATATACGATTTTTTTTTGAAGGGGGTTTTACATTCTACCCAACTTGTAAAAATTTCGTCCTCGAAATTAAAATTAAGCCACGATATAATGCAATGATGGTATAAGATATAAACTAACAATGTAAATTCATACCTTGGTCTGCGAATAGGTTCGGAAAATGCTTGCGCATGTCGTCCTCGCGCTTCCAAGTTGATTCTCCTGACGCGCCATGCCTCCATGCTACGCGAACCAAGGGAATAGACTGGTTCCTCAACACTTTTTCTCGACGATCAAGGATTCCCACGGGTTGCTCTTGGTATGACAAGCTCGGCCCAATGGTGATCTTTGAATGGTCGAGAACATGACTGCTGTCTGCCACATATCGCCTGAGCTGCGACACATGGAATACGTTATGTACTCCCTCCAGTGAAGGTGGTAGCGCAAGTTGATATGCCACCTCTCCAACTCTCTCGAGCACGTCAAATGGTCCAATATACCTTGGACTCAACTTGCCGCGCCCTCCGAATCGGATGGTGCCTCTGGTCGGTGATATCCTCAAGAAGACGTGATCGCCTCTTTGAACTCCAAGGGACGACGATGAAGGTCTGCCCACTGCTTCTGCCTGTCTTGCGCTGCTCGCAAGTGTCCTTGAATCTTCTTGACTGTCTCTACAGTGTTGACCACCAACTCGGGTCCCAAAATCTGACGTTCTCCCACGTCACTCCAACACACAGGAGACCTACATTTTCTTCCATACAATGCTTCAAACGGAGCCATCTGAATACTCGCTTGATAGCTATTGTTGTAAGAAAACTCTACAAGATGTAGGTGGTCCTCCCATGATCCTCCGAAGTCTAACATGCAAGCCCTCAACATGTCCTCCAAGGTCTGAATAGTACGCTCCGACTGCCCATCTGTCTGCGGGTGGTAAGATGTACTGAACTTCAGACGAGTACCAAGACTCTCCTGCATGCTGCTCCAAAAGTGCGATCTGAAGCGCGAATCTCTGTCCGATACAATGCTGACTGGTATGTCGTGAAATCTCACGATCTGCCTCATATATAAATCAGCTAAAGATTCTGTAGATTGACCCACTCTAAAAGGTATAAAATGGGCTGACTTGGTGAGTCGATCCACTATTACCCATACTGCATCTCTCCCACTTGGACTCTTGGGAAAACCCGTGACGAAGTCCATAGTGATGTGCTCCCACTTCCACTCTGGAATCAGAAGTGGTTGCAATAATCCTGCTGTCCTCTGGTGCTCCGCCTTCACTTGTTGACATACCAGACATTTAGCTACAAAGTGAGCTATCTCTCTCTTCATCCCATGCCACCAAAAATGCTGTCGTAAGTCACGATACATCTTGGTGCCTCCAGGATGAATAGAATAAATCGAACTATGAGCCTCTGTCATCAGCTCCTATCGAATCTCTCCATTTGGAACATAAAGACGATCACCACATCGTAATGTCCCATCCTCATGAATGCGTAATCCTGTCTGCTCTCCGGCCTCTGTCCTTTCCTTTAGTCTCCTGAATCTGGCATCTGTAGGCAAAGCTGCCTTAATCCTCTCTACCAATGATGATTGAACTTGCAAGTTGTCTAGTGTCCCATCTGCTCCGGGTAATATCACTTCAATGCCAAGCTCTTGCAAGTCCTCCAATAGTTCCCTCTGTGCTGTCAAGAAGTAAGCTGCTGGCTTCCGGCTTAACGCGTCTGCTACCACGTTAGCCTTGCCTGGATGATAATGTAGCTCTATCTCAAAATCTTTTATCAACTCGAGCCATCGACGTTGCCTCATATTTAACTCCTTCTGCGTGAAGACGTACTTGAGGCTTTTGTGGTCTGTATAGATTTCCACTCGTTCTCCGTATAAGCAATGTCTCCATAGCTTCAGAGCAAATACAACGACTGCAAGTTCCAAGTCATGAGTCGGATAATTCTTCTCACGTACTCGTAACTGCCTAGATGCATATGCAATCACCTTGCCATGCTGCATCAATACGCATCCTAACCCTTTTCCTGATGCGTCACTGTAGATCACATATCCTCCTGATCCTGACGGAATCGTCAATACTGGTGCTGTAGTCAGTCGTTTCTTCAACTCTTCAAAGGCTGCTTGACACTCGTCAGTCTATATAAATTCTTGATCCTTACAAGTCAAACAAGTCATAGGTGCCGCTATCCTTGAGAAGTTTTCCATGAACCGTCGGTAATATCCCGCAAGTCCAAGGAAACTCCTCACCTCTGCTGCTGATTTAGGAACATGCCATGTCTCAACTGCTGAGATCTTCTCCGAATCAATAGAAATACCATCTCCTGTAACAACATGTCCAAGAAATGAAACTCTGTCCAAGAAGAACTCATATTTGCTGAGTTTAGCATATAACTGCTCCCTCCTCAAAGTCTCTAGAACAATCCGCAGGTGCTCCTCGTGCTCCTCGTGGCTCTTCGAATAGACAAGTATATCATCTATGAAGACGACCACGAACTGGTCCAAGTACTGGTGGAAGACTCGATTCATCAAGTCTATGAAGATTGCTGGAGCATTGGTCAATCCAAATGGCATGACCAAAAACTCGTAGTGTCCATATCTTATTCTGAATGCGGTCTTTGGAATGTCCTGCTTCCGTACCTTCACTTGGTGATATCCCGATCTCAGATCTATCTTCGAGAATACCTTAGCTCCACTGAGTTGATCAAACAGGTCATCAATGCGTGGCAATAGATATTTGTTCTTCACTGTCACTGCATTCAAGGCTCTGTAGTCAATGCACATACGCACTGACCCATCCTTCTTGGGTACAAACAACACTGGTGCTCCCCAGGGTGATGCACTCGGTCGGATGAAACCTTTCTCCTCTAGCTCTTTTAACTGTGCCTTCAGCTCGTCCATCTCCTTCTTCGCCAGTCTGTAAACATGCGATGCTATAGGTGCTGCTCCGGGTGCTAGTTCAATTGAAAACTCTACGTCTCTGTCTGGGGGTAGTCCTGGCAAATCCTTTGGAAAGACGTCTAGAAATTCTGAAATAATAGGGTGATAGACCACATCGTCCATTGCGAGCTGCATACCATCAAGGATTTCTGTGGATCCTCGGGCAAACTCAAGTTCAGGCTGGCCTGGTACCTTAAAAAGAATGCTTCCTCCAAAGCAATCGAAGAAAGCATGGTACTTGCTTAGCCAGTCCATTCCAAGCACAATGTCAAAAGACGGCATAGGAAGGACTAAGAGTTGGGCGTTCATCTCTCTGCCACGTATCACTATAGGGCCCGATCTACAAACTCGACTAACTGGTACAACTCCTCCTCCGGTTAAAATTCTAACACAACTAGATAATGGTGTAGAAGCAATGTTGTGTTTGGCAATAAAACTAGATGATATGAATGAGTGGGTGGCTCCCGTATCAAATAATGTCACAGCGGGAAAAGTAAAAGCAAGGATAATACCTGCTATGACATCCACCTCATGATCCAGGTCATCTACCTCCAATGCAAAAGCTCGCACGTTCCTCTGCGACTGTCCATGTCCAGTCCTCATATACTGCTCCTCCTGAGTAGGTAGCGGTGGTCCTCTCTGAAATCCTCCTGCTGCTGGGGGTCGAGGTGCTCCCGGTCCGGTCATCTGCTGGGCTGGCTTCGGTGCTGGAAGCGCTAATCTCTGAACTGGCGGTGGAAGTGTCTGCTACATGTGGCAGTCTTTCACCATGTGCTGTCCAGAGCCACATCTCCTACACTGACCCAAGCGGGTCCGACAATCTCTCGCAACATGTCCGATCCTCCCACAATAATTACATTGGGGTTTCTCCGAAATCTGGTACGGTGCTGCTTGGCGTTGCTGATGCTGTTGTGCCAAGGGACGTCTGATAGGTCCCCCCTGTTGTGTCCTGGCTGGTTCCTGCTGTATCCTTGCTGATCCTTGTTGTGTCCTCAGCTGACCTCCTTTTCCTCTGCTAATGGTTTCCTAAAATCTGGCCTCTGTCAGTAGTTCAGCATAAGAGACTCGGGACTGCGAGCTTGTATAATGTTGAAGCTCCTGGGTCAGTCCTCGATGAAACCTCTTAGCCTTAGCCAAGTCATTTGGTATCAAAGCAGCGCCATATTTGCTGAGTCAACTAAACTCGGCATCATACTCGTCCACTGTTCGGTTTTCTTGCTCCAAGTGAAAAAACTGATCATACAAGGTGTCCCTGACAGTGTCCGGGAAGTACTTTTCCTCAAAGAACTCTAAGAACTGCTCCCAAGTCTGGTAAGTACCCAACTGACGCTCCATGGATTCCCACCAGTGATGAGCATTACCATCTAGAAGCGTCCGTACACCCGTCATCCATAGGTCCGTGGGTAACTGCGATGCCTCCAGTAGCTTCTGTGTGTGAGTGATCCAGTTGGTAGTCTCCTCCGGGCTCTCAGTACCCTTGTACTGCCTTGGGCCCATCTGAACAAAATCCTTTACTGATCCAACCCTAGCTCGAGGTACTGGAGCTAGTGCTTGGGCTGGTACAGTAGCATGTGCAGCCATCCTCTCCAGTGCTGCCAAAAATTCTTGTCTCTGCTCGACTGCCTGCTGCCTCTGCTCGGCTGCCTGCTGCCTCTGTTCCTGTATCATCATCTGAAAGAATTGGAACATCTGTGCTTGGCCATCTTGCGGTACTGGGACAGGTGGAAGGTTCCCAATAGGTAAAGCGGGAAGATCAGATGGAACTGGGGTGTGAGTCTGTCCATCTGGCCTCGGAAGCCTAGGAATCATTGCGGTCCCTCCTTGAGTCTGACCATTGACTCCAGAAGTTGTGTCGCCATCGGCGGCAGTACATCCATTCTGCAAATCCATCTCTCTGCAGTTGATGTACGAAACGATTAGAAAAAGTACAGGAATCAAACAGGATGCAAGTATTAAATAGGGAGGATGAGTTCAATCAAGCGTGGATGAGATCCTTATACTCTATTCCTATACGCAGGCTTGTTCGGTACAGTTACGTAACCGAGACAATATATTCTAGACCTGCATGGGCCACCACAAAAACATGTCACGCCCCAGTCCCAAAATACGTAGGACTAGGAATACGTAACACGCCAGCCGTATGTATACGAACTCCAATATATAGAAACCATATACACACGTACGTTGTACATGAATATCCAATCCACAGTGGTAATATATGTCACAATAAGTCACACGCAGTTCTATATCTCATCCACAGCACAAATAATAGAATAATAGAAATCAATAAATGAATATCAAAGAAGCAGTCTCAAATAGTAATCTCAAAGTGTGATAGTCGGGTGGAAACAAATCCACTGCAAATCGACTATAATAAACTACTAAAGAGAGAAGGGAATAAACTCTAATATAAGAATAAATGTCTCGAAAAGAATAGCAACTAAAATCTCTAAACAGCTGCAATGAATCACATATAATCAGAAGGTAAGATCTCCTCAGACTGATAGGTAGCGTCAGGTCCAGGTCCATACTCTTGCGGGTACTCCTGCTCATCTATATCTGGAAGGAGACCAGGTCCTCAGAGGGACGTAACAAGATACAAAAAGCACATGCCAATAAAGTACTGAAAATAAACATCCATTGGGTCGCCTAGCCGTCTAAGTGAATGCAGTTAAGAACACATTTCCCCACAAGTGAGCTATCTGGCTGAAAACTGGAATTTGGCATGGTTCTCTTTTGAAGATCCAGGGGCCCAAAGGCACGTCATATTTTTGAACGACGGAGGCCCGCCAATGTATATATATGGGTCATCACCACCCGTATCTCCAGCGGAGAATCCGGGCGTCACAGAAAAAGTACAAAGGAGCTCAAATACGGTACTTGTTGTTCTCCCCACCCAATGCTCTAAGCATGTCATGTCCATGACACGATAAAACTCTAATAACCGCTAGGTCTACTAGCATGCAAAGTTTCTATTGGCAGTTATCCCTATCCGTCGCACGACCTATACGTACCAGTGGCCAGCCGAGTACGCAAGTCCGTGTCCTACATGTGACTCACACTTGTGTAAGAATAGTGCCATGGCCAATGAAACATAAATGCCTCATGAAGATGGGGTAGTGTCATAAAGTAGGTCTAATGCATATACATAAATAAAAACATAGTACGACGACACCGTCGTTGCACCCAAGTTTCCTTGGACGCGCAGTTTATATAGCAGTTAAAATAAATGAACTAAATAAACAGAAAATAAACATGCATGCCTCATATGGAATATAAAAACAGTATAATGGCAAGATATACTTGTCTGGCAAGAAATCTGTAAAGTGTACGCGCCCAAATATCAAGGACACTGAACCTGGAACTAAGGACTCCGAACAAACGTCTCCGGATGCTGAAATAAACATCACCAACATTTCCGGAATAAGAAAAATAGCTAAAAAATACATCCCTTTCGTCCAATTTGGACATAGGGGCAAAACAGTAATTTCGGACAAAAGTGGGATTCACGTGTGGCCCACTTTGCACCGAAAAGCGTGCCGAGGGTAACAGTCTCTAAATGGGACAAACTATAGGTCAAACAACTCTAAATGTCAACACAAACCCAACGGTATGTCCAAATGTGGATTCCGATGGGCCGAACAAAATTTTGTCCAAAATGTCAACTGTGGGGCCCGCCAATTGGCGATCTGGTCAACCATCTCAGAAATGCATAAAAATTGGGTCACAGGACCGGCGCGTTACCACGAGTCCAGTGGCGTAAGTTTCGTCGCAATCTGACAAGCGTGCACAAAATACGTACGAGTTCCACAAAAGTTGTGACACGGTGTGTGTCCGCGGATACGGTCTGATTCTGGCACGCACACGCGTCCGAATCAGTCCCCACGAATTTTCACGTGTTCGGTTACGCTGCGTGTACCATTCAGTACACTTGGTACACGGCGGGGCGGTCCCGTTTGGGGTGGCGCGCTCCGTTTTCTAACTTTTGGAAATCTGGAAAAGTGGGTGCGTGCAGTTTTGTGACGAATATAATTCTGTCCACAGCAACTAATAGCATAGGGTTATTTAACAGAAAATAAACTAGGTCAAGTGTTCTACAGGTATAAAAAAGAATCACCGAATTCGGATCTCTGTGGTGGGAGATACGAACTCGGCAATATAGGTGGTCACCGTAGTTTTCTGCAATTTCAGAATTGGGTCTGTTCCGCCCACTTTGGACGCTGTTTTTCAACTAGAGGCACACGTTTTCCGAGGTTGGCTATAAAACGAATATGGAAGAGGGTTAAGGGGTGATCATACCGGTGAAGATGGAACAGCGTTTGGTTGAGCGAGTCGACGGAAAATCACTCCGGAACGAAGGTGCTTCGAGTGGAATTCTGCAGGGCGCGAGGTCGGAGTCGTCGGGATGGTTGGATGGCTTGGCGGGGCTTCTCTGGCTGTGGTGACGGCTCTAGATGGGAAGAGGAGGTCTGGAGATTTAGGTTAGGATTTTTGAGAGATAACTATATATAACTATATATATATATATATATATATATATATATATATATATATATATATATATATATATATATATATATATATTATAAGAAGAGGGAAGGGGATGGAGCGGGTTGGCCGCGTGCAAAGGGTCGGGCAAAGGGGGTTCCGCTGAAGTGCTGAAGGGTCTGGGCTTGGAACAATGCTAAGTTGCTTAGGGGGCGGGTCAATTGGAAGCATATGTGAAGGGGGCTTTCTATCAGCAAGTTTGCTGAAGAGTCTAGTATAGTAGTTATCATTGTTATTATTATTACTATTATTATTATATTAGTAACTTTCTTATTTAATTAAATCTTTTTCTTTCTTTCCTTTTCCTTTCTAAATATATATATACATATATACATTTGTGTATACATATATATTATATATATACTCATAAGAAAATTTATGGATTAGAATAATGCTCACCGTTATGCTAGCAACTGCTCAAGGGGGTCTCCTACATGGAAAAAATTCCGAAAAATTCCTGATGGTCCCATAAGTCATCTAAGTGCCCGAACACCTAAAATAAAATTTATTAAAAATCTATTTCTCCTATTTAGACCTAATTACTATAATTTAATTAATAATTAATAAAAAAAAGGGTATATACGATTTTTTTTTGAAAGGGGGTTTTACATATTTTGCCTATATTTACTCATTTATTCTCTGCACTGCATTTATTTTGGCATGAGCTTTCTTGTACCTTGCTATGTCCCCTGAGGACCTGGATCCGGATTATGTCCCCAGGATTAGCAGAGGAGATCCACCCAAAGTTATATAGTACAGGAGCATTAGCAGGAGCTGATACAGGAGCTGTACCGACACCCGAGGACGAGATCGTGCCAGAGGACTTCTCCTGAGTATTGACTAGTGATACTCATTTATTTCTATTTCCAGTTTTTTTATTTCCAGTCTATTGCATTGCTGTATCAGACTTGTTCTCGGATTGTTCTCCGAGACACTGTTATTGAGATTGTTAGTTATTTCTATTCGCATTATTCTGGCATTTAATCTGTGATTATCTGTTATGGATGAGATTAGTATAGACTGTGACTTGTAACATTTGATCTATTTATTGTCAAACTACAGCTTAAGCATGCCCTGATGGATCCATTAAATTGGGTTGTCCATCGGTGTGTGCTGCTGGCCAGTATCGCGCATCCAGTCCCACGGTATTTTGGGACTGGGGTGTGACAAATATGTAACAAGAACTGCAATGTTGACAAGGTACACTTGCCTGGGGTTCTGGCTCCAACTGTAGCTTTGGCAGTTGTGGGATTTGCAGGTACTACTCCGGTTGCTGAAATAGACATCACCATTAGATTTAAAAAATATCAAATAGCTAGAAACGCATGTCCTTAAGTCCAATTTGGACACAGGGGCAAAAATGACAGTTCCTGGCCAAAGCGGGGTCCACATATGGGCCGCTTTGCACCGAAAAATGTGTCAGAACCAATGGTCTCCAAATTCATCAAACTTAGTGTCAACAAGTCCAGAACGATGATACGAACCCAACAAAACTTCCAGAATTGGATTCCGATGAGCCGATCACAAAATCGCCCGTCAAGTGGAGCCGCGGGGCCTACGATACGCGATTTTGTCAACGTTCTCAGAATTGAACCAAACTTGGGTCACAGGACCAACGTATTGCTACGAGTCCGATGGCGCAAGTTTTATTTCGATCGTGTGTATACCAAGTTACAATGTGTTCTAGAACAGGCAGATACGGGACGTTATCGGCGGATACGCGTTGATTTCGGTGTGCACGCACATCCAAATCAACTTCTGCAAAATCCTGCACGTCCGTATCAATGGCGCGCACCTTTTGGTGAAGATCGCGCACGACCAAGTCGTCCCGTTGGCGGGGCATACTCAATTCCGAGAGAAAACGGGGCATTATTTTTCCTGTTTTTGGATCGCGGTATGCGATCGCCACAGGACGCGATGCACCAAGCGGGTTGCACGGGCATCGAGAGGGTTATATAGTCTACGCGTCACAACTGACGAAACGAAAAACGGGACAACGAGGAAAGAGAAAATGCTACCTGAACAGGGCTCCGTGGAACGAGGTTTCTTCGTGTCCGTGGGTCGACACGACACAAACTGTGTCCGGGTTACTGTGCTGCTGTGTCCGGGTTCTGAGTGCTGCTGTGTCTGAGTCAGGGTTCAGCGGAGACTCGCCGTGGCTGCTCAGGCGGAGGCTGGCCGGGGTCGGGGTGGCTAGGGCTCGAGGCAGCGGGGCTCGTGGTCGGCGGAGGTGACAGAGGAGGGAGGCGATAGTCGAGGGACAGGGCGGAGGAAAGAGGAGGGAAGGCGAGGCAAGGTGGTTCTGAGAGGAGGAGGAGGAGGGAAGTTAGGGTTCAGGGCGTCAGGGACGGCGAGGGGAGAGGGGAGTACTGTCGAGGACTGCGGGGACTGGAGGGTGGTGGAGCTCGTCGGGGGATCGACGACGATGGAGTCGGGGTGACAGGCGGAGCGGGGCTCAAACGAGGAGAGGGAGGTTAGGGTTCTGGCGATCGGGTTTCTGGAGGAGGAGGAGGAAGACGAGGGAGGACGGGGTTCGGGTCGAGGGCGACTGAGGGTGACCGGAGCGGAGCTGCGGGCGGAGGAGAGAGGAGTTAGTCTAGGTTTCCGGCGGCAGAGCGTGGGTTTCGAGGTAATTTTATTGTGCCAGAACAGTAATTTTATTGTGCCAGAACAATAAATTCCCGAAAAATTATCCTATGTCTAATTTTTTATTTTACACCAGAAAATATTATTTTCATAATATTTTAATATTAATTAATATTATTTAAAAAATTATTTAATTACAAATACCTTAGTTTTAATTACCGAAAAATTCCAGAAAATTACAGAAAATTGTGAAAAATCCAAATTAAAAATTCCTGAAAAATCAGGGGGTTTACACTGGTGGTGTGGAAGAGGTGGTCGTAGGGTGGTGCAAAGTGGTGGCCGGAGGTGGTGTGAAGTGGTGGGGATGATGGTCGTGGGGTGGTGTGAAGTAGTGGTGCGGCTAGTGGTGAAGAGTGGTGGCGTGGGGGAGATGGTGACGAAGGGTGGTGATGGAGACCGGCGGAGAAGGAGGAGGTGGTCGAGGTCGGGTCGACTGGAGTATTGGTCGAGGGGGGTGATGGTGCTGGTGGCGTATGGTGGTGCGGGTGGAGGTACTACTGGTTCGAGATAGTGGAGGTGGCATTGGTGTGTGGTGGTGAAGTTGCTGACGAAGCCGCGGGGAGTAGCAGCCGGCCGAGGGAGTGGTGGAGGCAGCGGGGATGTTGCTGACGAAGCCGCGGGGAGTGGCAGCCGGTCGAGGGAGTGGTGGAGGCAGTGGGGATGTTGCTGACAAAGCCGCGGGGAGTGGCAGCCGATCGAGGGAGTGGTGGAGGCAGCGGGGATATTGCTGGAGCTCGCCGGAGTTGACTGGAGTAGGGGTGGTGGCCGGGTGGATGGGTTAAAGAGGAAGAAATAAAGAAGAAGTAGAAAGGAAGAAGAAGAAAGGGAAAAAAAAGCTACGGTTGGAAATTTGAGGAGGGAGGAGAGAGAAGGTGGGGGGTTTTCCAAGTGTGGAAATTAGGGCCTGCTTGGGGAAGTGTGTATGAGGAGACATTATATCGGGAAAGGTGATAGGGTGTGTGGGGTGAGGATGCTCCAATTTCAAATGAGTGGTTATGATTGATCATGGAGGATTTTTCATTCAAAAGAGAGGGGTGTTGACTAGTCAAAGAATGGAGGGTTTCTTCATTTGGCTTGAACCAATGGGGTGTTGCCACCTAGTGCAACTTTTGCAAATTAGTCCCCTAAATTTGGGTATTTGCACAGACACATAAAATGAAAAATTTGTGGGAGAATTGGTCTTTGGTGTTTTGTAGGATGAGAATCTGGTCCCTCGGTGTGCTAAAAAACATTATTCTATATGCTAGATATTTACAAAGAAGTCTATAAATTATCTAATCCACCTCGGTGTGCTAAAAAACATTGTGCGTAATTGGGTGGGTCGGATTTGGATGTGGGCTAGGTATATATAAGAAAAAAAAATTATATGAGAATGTTTACATGTAGAAAATCTCATAGAAATTCGTTATCCTACATTAGTGCCACGTAGAATAAAAATTCAGAAAGAAATTACTGTTGGAAGTTTTTTTTTTTTTTTTTGAAAATAATTTCTACCATAGAAATAGAGAAGATTGATATCTCCAGTAGAGGTGGCCTTAAGTTAATATGTCAATATGTTGTTACTCATTGTTCATGTTGTCACTTATGGTTATTGTAGTCTATTTAACTTGTGATATGATAAATTATTATCTTTTGTTCTCTTTGTTTGGTGAGCCTTCTAGCATGTATAGGTTTTGCTATAAAATATTGACATCGGATTAATGACAAGTTAAAAATAGTTTAGAAGATTTGTGCACTATGAATGAAGAACTTTACACAAATAATTTATTTTACTAACAAATGTTAAATATCTTGCCAAAATATTTTATTGCAGTTATTGTACATCGATTACTAAATAATGTTCAAATAACTATATATTTTTTATTGAGAATAATTATCATAAAAGGCTGAGAAATGTATCCATTCTTTCTTAGATCTCTTTGGTTGGCATAATTTTTTTCTTTCTTTAATTGTCTAGTAGTCTTGAAATCACTTGAATTTTTTTTGTCTATATTTTTCTTTCCCCTTTTAACTATTTATTATGATTTACTTAAGCTTATGGTCACTCTAATTTCAATTTATCCTTAGATTGATGACAATGATGGTAAAATACACTTCATCTTTAGTTATCTTCAATATTGGGTCTAATCTCATTTACAAATTTTGAATTATCATATTTGGATTATGATAAAAATAATTTTTGACAAGTTATACGCTATCAAAGTTTCTTTGTAGCTTTGATACCTTGTGAAGCTAGAGTGTAATTTTGAAATGAGTGGTCGGATGTGAAGGGATTCCTAAGAGTGCTGAAATTTGTAGTGCTCCCTCTGAGTCAAAATAGCAATCAAGTGACCAACTTCAATTGGATAAAAATTATCAAGGGCAACCCACAAAGTGATAGGGGCTATTACATATTAAGGGACAACACATTTTGAGAAATTATTAGGGACAACACACAATTTGTTAGGGGCAACCCACAATTTCAAACACCTAAATTTCTCTTCCTCTTAAACAACTTGCTCTTCGTTTTGCAACATTTTTCTCTTTCGAATATCATTATTGGTGGTTTCAAATCACATTATAGGAGTTTGGAAGCTTTAGAAATCGTAATAGTTGGTTTGGGGACTACGAAAGAGATTTTGACAGTCCTAACTCTTTTTTAGGGTTAATTTTGTATCTAAAAATAATCATATTTTAAAAAAAATGTGATAGTTCTATCACTTTGTGTGGTACCCCTAATAATTTCTGATCTCATGTGTTCACTGTGAGCACCTAGATTTGTTACAATCCTTTATATTCAAGTGCTAATGATGTCCTATTTGAAGAAGTTATCTTCTTTGTGCTTGTTGAGCAAAATTTATTTCTTATGTGATACTTTGATTGGATCATCTAAATTGTAATTGATATTATCGGTTAATGTAGGAAGGAAGCAAAGAACAATTTTGATTAATATGGACAGGTGATTTTTTGCTTAGTTATTTGGTCAAAACTTGAATCATGTGGGCCAAACCAAAGACCAACATCGAATCACAATTTAGTAGTTTAATTTGAAACCAATGCGTGAGTATAACAGTGACAATACAAATGATTTAAGCCTTGGCTAAAAATTAAAATTATAAGGAAGAAGAAGAAGAAAATTTTAAGCCTTATCTAGGAAGGGTTATTGGTATTTTTTCAGCTCTTAATTCAGGTGTATTCTTTATTTCTTTCAAATCTTCAACAATTTATCAGCCATATTTTCTTTTTCTTACTTTTGGGTAAAGGTTCTATTTCATCATTATTTTTTTATCGTTTCAACATTAAAACCAGGAAAGGTCTACCAATCTCTCAATTGAACTTCTAAATAAATGTCCTAATAATCATTCATGCTATATTGGCGAACACTTCGGCAATAACACAAATGGTTGACGCAATATTCATAGACTGTTCTTCCCGTTATAAATAACCAATCTTATTATTTTGATTGAAAAATGCTTGGATGATGATAAGTAAGAACTCGAGTTACGTAAAAATTGCAGGGTGTATAATTCTACCACAAGAGGTGAATAAAAGGTAAATTAGAAAAATGTTGTGTTAATTAGGAACAAGAATTTGGGGAGAAAATGTAAAAGCGTGAAAGGGAAGATGAAAAAAAATGAGTGTGGAACCTGAACTGCACAATCCTTAATACACAATCAATACAACAAATATTCCTTCCACAATGTGAATTCATTATTGTTGCAATGATTTCAGGTTGGTCTCACTAAAGCTTCGTGTGTGAAGCCCAAAGAACTACTTAATTTTTTTATGATCCAAGCATTGCCTTCCCTATGCAAATTTGGCTAGCAAATCTCTTTCCATTTCTTCCGCCATAGTAATGAACATTGAGTATATATAGGATTTAATAGACAAGATGTTTCGACACTTGGCTCAAAGATTAATATCATATAACATTAAACGAGTGAAGATGAGAGTAACCACGCACCACAAAATATATTGCCCCTAGAAAAATCATATCACACTAACCGTAAAGTATGTAGAAAATAAATTATTGTTAACCACTATAAAGCCTTTATGCTAACTACATATATGTATATATACATTGATGTTCATATATTCACAGAACCTATAGAATAATCGTTATAGTTGTTTAATAATTTTGCAATGGTCACATTCCTGACCATCTTTTGTGTAGGCGCTCACAACTGCCTATCCTTACTATAGAAGGGCTTCGTCCCATCTTTGCTCCTACTATTTGACCAGTATGGTTGAACCCATGACTCACCGAGACACCAAATGCAATCGCAGTATTTTGATTCTTGGCAATCAAGTCCTTGAGCTGTTTCCGTAATAATATAGCCTGGAAAGAAAGACAAAAAGAACAAAACTAGTATGAGCATACATACATTAAAATGTCAAAACCTTTCATCCAATAATCTGACAATTCGATTCCAGAGAATAGTTTAAAGATAAAAGGGCGATTGCAGACATGATGAACAATCTAAACCCAAAAAATATAAATGGGACCTCAACATGTAGAGTATGAAGCAATATCCATAACTGTTTTTTTTTCTTAAATACCTCAAATCACAAGAAAAACATAATCTTGATTAGTTCTCTCTTGCAATAGTGATTGCTAAGCTAATTCAGTAGCAACCAAATTTACATATCAATCTAGAAACTGTTTTATCAATGAATTTGTCTCCACTTTTACATGTATTAAAAATCTAGAAGTGGGAAAACTATAAAAGATAATAATTAAACAATCAGCACCAAATGCAAGATATATAAGAAAATGTTTAACTCTAACAACTTATCGCATATGTTAAGCTTCCAGTATCTAATATAAGTATATTGCATAACAAAGGTTTCACTTTATTGAAAAGATTCTCCTATATTACGCATTCTCATTTTTAGAAAAGTATATACCATAATAAAATAGTAATTCATTGGTAAATAAAGAAGTGTTGACGACAAACCATTGCTTCAAGTTCATTTACATGTGTTTTCCTTTTTTTCTCGAGATAGGCGAAAGATATTCACTAAGCCCATATTGTCACATCCTCTAATCATATCGACAGAGCTAAGTCCCTTGTTCAGACTGTCTGCTACCTGATCCTTGGTTGGAATGTGTCATTACTCCAGTAGTCACTTCATGAAGAACCTATCGATCTCGATGTGTTTGGTCCTATCATACTGCACAGGATTATTGGCGATACTGATGGCTGACTGGTTGTCACACCACAGCTTCATTTTGGCTCCTTGATCCAGCTTTAGCTCCACCAGCTCTGCAACTCCCAAGGCTATAGCTCTGTACTCCGCTTCAGCTATCGATCTGGCCACCATTGACTGCTTCTTACTCCTCCAAAGACCAAGTTGCCTCCTATAAATATGCATTGGCCTGAGGTAGACCTCCTGTCATTAGCACAGCTAGCCCAGTCAGAGTCACAGTAGCCCTCGATGCTCACATAATCATTCTTCCTGAATATCAACCCATTTCCGGAGGCACCCTTCAAGTATCTCAGAATCTGGTACACTGCGTCCATATGACCCTTCCTTGGGTCATGCATGTAACGGCTCACTACACTCAGTGCAAAGCAGATATCAGGATGTGTGTGGCTCAAATAGATTAACTTGTCCACCAGTCTCTGCTATCTATCCCGGTCAACTAGTTCTCCAACCTCAGCACCCAGCTTAAACCTCTGTTTGATCGGTGTCGTTGTAGGTTTGCATCCCAATATTCCTGTCTCTGTGAGAAGGTCCAGCGCATACTTTCTCTGAGAAAGAACAATCTCCTCTGCTTCTCGAGCAATCTCAATCCTAAGGATTTACCGAAGAAGGCCAAGGTCTTTAACCTTGAACTCCTTGCCAAGCTTCCCCTTGAGTCAGGCAATCTCCTGCTCATCATCTTATGTGATAATCATATCGTCCACAAACACTGCAAGCATGGTGATGTAGCCTCTACTCCGACAAAAAAATACAGTATGATAAGCGTTGATCTGCTGATATCTCATCCCTATCATCGCCCTCCTAATTCTGTCAAACTACGCTCGAGGAGACTGTTTCAGTCCATAGAGGGACTTCTTCAACCTGCAGAATCCTGGTGGTATCTCCATGTACACCTCCACTAGATCCCCATGAAGAAACGCATTCTTCACATCTAGTTGGTGTAGCTTCCATCCACCATTCACTGCCAAAGAAATCAGGGTCCTGACGATGCTCATATTTGCCATTGGTGCAAAAGTCTCGTCGTAGTCAATGTCGTACGTCTGACAGTATCCTTTTGCCACCAGTCGAGCCTTGTAGCACTCAATATGTCAATCTGGGTTCTGTTTCACAGTAAAGACCTACTTGCATCCGACTGCCCTCTTTTCCTCTGGCAGTTTTACCAGTTCCCAAGTGTGGTTCTTCTCAAGGGCCCCTAACTCCTCGTGCATCGCCGCTTTCCACTTTGGAACGTTCTTGGCAATCTGCCAATTGTTAGGTACAGTAATACTATCCAAAGACGCAATGAATGCTCCATAAGAAGAAGAGATGTTATCATATGAAACAAACTGAGCAAGGTCCCAACCATATCTATCAGGAGGATTTCTCGTATTGCTGCGAGTGGTCCTCCGTACTGATAATGGTGTGGGAGGGGTAGGAAGAATGATATCACCTAAAGAAAAATCTGGTGGTGGTGGTGGTGTAGGTGTCTCAGGAGTCGAGACGGACGCAAGCAAGGGACTTGGCACTATAGGCACTATAAGAACTGGTCCTGCAGTTTTCTTTCCTTTCCTGTTGTAGGTAAGTAACTCCCCCTGAGCCGTGGGCCTAACACCTCTTATCTCCTTCCCCTGTTTCTCTTCACTCTCCTTCTCAACCGTTCCTCCATGCCATACTCCTAAATCGGTTGCCAAGCTCTCAACAATCTCCCTCTCTCGCCTCATACTCTCAATGTCAGGACTTGCCCATGGATGAGGTTCCCTCATGATGGTAGTATGGTTCAAGCTCCCTGAAGTGAACATCCATGCTCATAAACCTCTTCTTCTATATTGGGTTCCAGCATACGTACCCCTTCCGAGTCGCCGAATAGCCCACAAAGACACTTGATTGCTCTAGGGTCAAGTTTCCCAACAGAAGGTCTGTTGTCCTTCACAAAACATATGCAGCTAAACACCTTCAGCAGGAGTATCCCACTATTATTTTCTTACAATATCTCACATGGAGAGTTCCATTCCAGTACTTTCGAGGGCATTATGTTGATCAGTTGACCTGTTGTCAATACTGCATGCCCCTACAGACTCTGTAGGACATTCATGGAGATCATCATGCTCATTGCCAACTCTAGAAGGTGTTTGTTCTTCCTTTTTGTCACTCCATTATGTGCTGGTGTGTATGTACAGGTGGTCTGATGCTGTATCCCTTGGGCTGACAGATATTTCTCAAGTGCTTTGTTGGTATACTATGTCCTATTGTCAGAAATTAGTACCTTCACCACTGCTTTGTACTGAGTTTGGACATGTTTATGAAAGTCCCGAAAACAGGCAAAGACATTACTCTTATTCTTCATCAAATACAGCCAGGTGACACTAGATGAACAATCAATAAAAGAAACGAAATATTTGTAATCATTCATAGTATTTATGGCGTACGACCCCCAAACATCAGAATATATAATATCAAAAATAGAAGAGCTCATATAGCCTGCACTAACATATTAGCTCTTAGTAAGTTTGCCTAAATCACATGCATCATATACTAGTTTCTCCTTATTTGCTTTCTCATAAATATATGAATATAATCTACTCAAAATACTAAAAGAGGAGTGTCCCAACTGCTTGTGGTGGAGTATCAGTGTATCATCGGCACTCATCTTTGGTCCTCCCATTCATGCCCTCTCTGCCACAGACACCAATGTCGAATCTAGTCCTTCTCGATCCAGGTAACACAGTCCATCATGCCAAGTGCTAGTCCCAAGTCTTTGTCCCGTCTCCTTCTCTTGGAAGATCACCTTAGGAATATCAAAAGAGAGAATGTATTTTAGTTGGAGGATTATAGAACTAATGGACAAAAGACTGACTGAAAAAGAAGGAATATGCAAAACACTGAATAATTTTACTGAACCTGTACAATCGACAGTACCCTTACAGACCACTGGATGGAAAGTACCATCGGCTGTTTGAATGATATTCGCCGATGCTAGGTGTGTAGAAAGAGAACTCACTAGCATTCCCTGTCACGTATCGAGACGCACCCGAATCGACAATCCAGTCCGACGATCTAAGGGAAGACAGAGATGTAAGGGCGAGTGAGTCGTCAGTACCTTCCGATGGATGGACATACATGACAGCGTTGCCTCTGGCGAAGACTGAGGTGGACGCCTCCTCAGTCCCACTCCTCATGTCTCCATCGCTTGATGCTCTGTACTTTCTCTTGAGTACCTCTAGCATACCCAGCAGTGCCTGATCCTCCTCAGTATAGGCATCATCAGTTCCCTCCTTGCCTTCTGCTACTAGCAGGTTTGCCCGATAACCTCCTCGACCACCCCATCGACCCCCACGATCACGACCATGTCCTCCAAACTGTCCACGTCCACCACCTGAATCTCCCTTCTTGGGTGATTTGGTGCAAGCATACCTCAGATGGTCCACATTTCCGCAATTGTAGCACTACCGGGGGTCTCCCTTAGGTCCTATGCCGCCTGAATTGGCAACCGCCAGTGCTGACTTCACTTCAGGAGGACCACATGTCCCTGCCTGCACCTAGATGCGAGTCTCCTCCTGGATCATGGTCGAGATAGCCTCCTCAAGTGTAGGGATCTTCGGTTGGACTAGAAGTAGTGTTGTCCTCTGAGCAAACAATGTGGTCAGTCCCTTAAGAAACTTCGTCCTCTCCTGCAGACATACATGTCTCTCCTTACACTTCGGGTCCTCGCAGCTCGTCCGATCTGAGGAGTGATCATAATCCAACCACAGACGCTCCAACTCTGTGGCATACTCCCGCACCGTCTTCTCTCCTTGTACGGTGTCATTGATCTCCCCCTTGATCCGAAAAATTCTCAAGTTATTTCTCACACCATTGTAGGTTTTTCTCAACTTCTCCCACACGCCATTTACCATCTCAATACCATCTACTGTGGCGACGATCGACTGGACTAAAGGATTGAGGAGCCAAATATATATCACCATATGAGTGGACTTCCACTCGTCGCGTCCTGTCGAGCCCTCATCCGACTCTGTCTTCTCTCCTGA
This sequence comes from Iris macrosiphon, assembly GCA_036927795.1. NCBI lineage: Eukaryota > Viridiplantae > Streptophyta > Magnoliopsida > Asparagales > Iridaceae > Iris > Iris macrosiphon. The sequence goes on along the minus strand of JAYESA010000012.1, from coordinate 53,971,436 downwards.
CAAGAAATCCTCCAGGTTCTTCCCTGTGAGGGTTCTTCTCACCCATAGTGACCAACTCAGGTAGGTGGCCGGTCTATCAAGCTTCAGATCGATGGAGGAAAGCTCCAACTTGGCCGGTGTTCGTGTCCCGTTCTCACCAGCCGACAGTTTTATCAGCTTTATCAACGTTGCGACCTCCACAAGGTCCAACTTCTTGATGATCTCCTCCATCGATCCTCCTCTTCTCCGATCACCTCACACTCGTCCCACGATTCACGTTCGTCCTCTTCTATATCCGATCATGCCTCTCTCCCATCGGATCTAGACCTTCGATGTCAACGTCCGGAATGACCCCCGGGAGACATCGGGAACGTCGGAAACCACGACAGAAGGCTCCTACGGGCTCCGCAGGAGTCGTGGCTTCGCGGTGGTGGCAGAAGTGTGGTGGTGGGCGAGCGGTGCGACGGCGGCAGCGGTAGACGAGCGTTGCGGCAGCTGTGGTGGTGGACGAGCGGTGTGGCAACGGTGGTAGCGGGTAGGGTTTGGCGGCTAAGGTTTGTGCTCTGATACCATGTAGAATATTTGGAGTTCTTTATTTCCTTATAATCTCTTGGTTATATATATATATATATATATATATATATATATATATATATATATATATATATATATATATATATATATATAGCCTTACAACCCTCCATCTTACATAAAAATCCCTAATACATTATAATATACCAACAACACCGAACTCATAACTTAAGCACGGAGTCAAGATTTTACTAAATCATGTACAAAAAATAAATTATTATATAAATAGCTATATGGCTTGTTACTAAAAATTATCACAAAATTTGTAATCTAAATTTAAATTTTAGCCTTGATTATTTTTCATGAGATTTGTAATCTAACTTCAACTCCTATATGGGTTGTTTGGCAACCAGAAACTAAATAAAACTAGGAAAGTTAGTTTCTTAGGAGTTTCTAGAAAGAAGAGAAGGTTCCAAAACAGAAATGGATGTTTATATGTTTGAAACTAGAATACAGAAAGTATGACATAACTCGATTAAAATAATATATTTAGAAAAATGTGTCAAATAGAAAAAAACAGAAAAAGGGATGATAAACGAGTCCTCTCTAGTTTCTTGACTTTCCATCCTTTGAATGGAAATTAAATGGAGGCCTAGTTTCCATTTATGATGATGTGACATGGAGTTTCTCCAACAAGTTTCCTGTAGACAAACTATATCTTGGATGGAAACTTTTCTTTTACTTTCCTACTTTTCTTCTAACTTTCCCGTTTCCAAACATGGAAAATCTGAAAATTGGTGTCTTATTTGAGTTGTATCGTTTCTGACACGCCATTAACACTCCAAAGTATATATATATTACGGCACACCAAAATCAAAGTTGTGTCATGTCAATGTCAAACACATATCAGACGCGTTACAGACTTTGGAATACTAGGACACACTAAAGTAATATTAAATATGATCTATATCCTATTATTCTTGTCCGTGCTTGTCATGATTAGTTATCTCCTTGTTCTGGGCATCAAAATCAAAAGGTTCCTCTGAATAGAGAACATTTAGAAATTCAATGATTGAAGAACCCTCATAATCTAAGAAAAAATAAATGTCACCTTTCACTATTAGTATTAGCCACATATATGAAATCTTAGTCGCCGTAATAAATTAGTTGTAATCAAGACTGACCCTTTCAAAGGTTGTATTATGTCCCAAAAAAAAGGGGATTTGATCGCCTTTACATTTGCACGCAACAAACTATTTTTTCCACGTGGATACTATAACTATTGATCGAACTCGAAGGGACACTGGCTTCATTTCTATCCCTGAGTCAAGATCCAAGCCAAGGTTGACGAAGGTTGGAGGGAGAGTGCTAATATGCTAAGACCAATAAATCTTAGGACAATTTGTCTTTGACTTCCTTCTTCTTCTTGCATCTCAAAGAGCTTTCTTCTACCGAGGATATCTATTGATTAAGGTGCCAAAACCATGCAAACAATCTTTCTTTGTCCTCCTGCTAACATGTCATTTTTCCTTCCTTCAACATAATTCGATGCCATCATATATTATTACCAATCAATTGCTTATTTTCTTATTTTGCTTTGTTGTGCTAAATAGTAGATTAAGCTCAACAAATATGATAGTTTTACTTGTTTTAGAGAAAAGAATGAACCATAAGTAAATCTAAATGACCAAGTACAACTAAAAAAAATCAATACCTAACACTAATCAAGCGAAGTTGAGCATCCACTAAAATTGAGAGGGTGATGACAAGAGAAGTTTCACAAGGCTAAAATGGCTACCATCAAGAAGCCTAGTAAACTACATAAACAAATTCAACAAGTAGGTGTGCCTGAAATTATCGGAGAATAAAAAAGGAATGTGGTTGATTCCATGTGACAATTCCGATAAATTATTTGCAATTTAAAAGGACCAGAAGAAGATATAAAGCCTAACATGTCAGAGCAATTAAGAATAACAAAATATTGATTTGCGTTTAGCACATGCTTATTTTTCTTATATTCTTACTTTAAAAGCTACGTTAGTCACTAGGGAAGATAAAATAGTGACTTCATTACCATTTAATATTTACCTGCACACAATATCTCAAATAACTACAATGGTGAACTATAAATACCTGCGCCAAGCTTAATTCATGATTGGTTATCTTCTTGTCCTGAGCATCAAAATCCAAAGGCTCCTCTGAATATGGAGTATTTAGAAAGTCCTCTATTGTAAAAATCCTCGCAAAATACCAAAATATTACAAAAACAAAATAATGTCACCTTTCACTATTAAATGAAAATTTACCCTCAATTTTACATAATTTAGTTATAATCGAATATCACACAATTAAATCATATATCATAACTGATAAACGACTAGTTTCTCATTTTGCTTGTAAATATATTAATGCTAAAAGTAGTCTCCTGGAAAGATTACTTGTTTACTTCTTTTAGGAAAAAACTTAAATCACTAACACATTAATAACCAATATGTCTAACACTAATCAAGCCAAGTGGAGAATTCACTAAAACTGAAAACACCACGTGGAAGAGCATTTGTGCATAAAATGGCTACCATCAGGAATCTTATTTACTACCTATGCTACATAGGCACTAATACAAGTAAGGACATGGCGACACCAATCTAAAAGAACCAGAAGAAGGTATAAAGACTACAAAATGTCCTAGCACTTTCAATTAACCAAATTTCAGCTTGCCTAAATGCAATGATGTTTTTCAAAACATTGGAAGGAAGAGAAAGACTAGCCTATGTTCTTTTCTATTGAATTCCAATGTAATCTCTAAAGCAAAATATAATTAATTATTGTTAGCTAACCATTGAAATCAATATATTTTCTGGATATGTAATATAGTGTCTTCAAGCATTGTATACAACTGAGATTATGATTACAAACATTGCATTAACACAAAATATTGAATAAATTACAATACAAAGGGCCCTAAAGAAGCTTGGAATGCATCTCTCCCTTTATTCATAATAAAATAACCCTATGGTACAACTAGGCTGAGTTCCGGTTCGATGAATTTATTATGAGTAAAAGTAGTTCTATCATGGGATTCTATTATAAATAGAAACGTTGCGCAAGTGCGTCACACAACAAAACTACATCATGAATCAGAAAGAAACATCCAACTCTACCAGGCACTAGCATGTCTGTGATTAGTAGCACATTAATATTTGAATTCAGACCAGATAATTGTGCTCAGGTGGCAGCAATGTTCACATACAACTAAACTAAACAATTATTTATCATTTATCTAGGCAACTTCTTAGTAGATGATAATACATGTCTACATACACAAGGTCTTTGCTCCAATCTCTTTGCCTGAACATATGTCCGGATATAATGTTCTTCATTATATGCTTAGGCACTAAACAATTTTGGGGAATATGTTTAGTTACCCTTGGCATAATGCAAATTAACATTGAAGGAGTCATGCAAACTAATTCAAGTCTTAGCGTATATAACGTAGAGATATAGAAAGTTTAGTTACCCCGGAGCACAACTCCCTCGACGAGGTCGTGTACCGGTCCTAGTCCGGGCCGTTCCTCGACGTCCAGCACGATCTCGATGCGCTCAAGAAGTTCCCGGGGGAGTACTGGCGCAGTCTCTTCGACTCCCGCGTGGGGCGCACCACGTGGCCCTTCGGCTTTAGAGTGTGGAGCAAGAAGGAGTTTGTGCTCCCGGAGACCGATCCCGACCACATTGTTTCGCTATTCGAGGGGAACTCGAACCTCTTCTGGGCAGAGAGGCTCAGGATCGACCATCTCAGCGGCATGAACGACCTCCGGGTCTGATTAACATTTTAAAAAAGTCGTTTTTCCCCCTTCTTTTGATTGGGCAAAGTAGCAAACTTTCGTGCTGTATGATGATCAATCCACAAAAGTTGCACTTTTAATGTACTTGGGTTCGAAAGCAGCCGAAATTCGGGCTTTCATGCAACACTAATTTGCTTATAAGAATCACTCCTTCCTTCGTACTGGTATCATCGATGCATAGCCTAATTAACAACAACAAAAGAAAAAAAAAGGAGCTATGATGGAAAGCACGGCGCAGAGTTTAATTTGTTCAAGAAAAGTTCGAACTTTTCTTGGAATATAGGAAAACTAACCTGTTGCTGCTGATCCATAATAAGCACAGCTTGCAATAATAAGGAAAACAAAATCTGTAGTAAATATGCAATAAATAAAATCTTTATCAGATTGTGTTGATACTTAGGCTTATCCAAGTCTTAAATCATATAGAAACAAATATTGAAAGATGATGATGCAGTATTGGGGGGAAAGTGCTGACCTATGGAGAATTTTGGCTGTGTAAGTCCACCTCCACCTCCACCTCACCATCACCGACTCTAAGAAGCAATGCTGATTGTTTTCTATCTAGCCCCTCCTAAAATTTTATTTTTGTCATCATATCTACTTTTGAACACTTTTTTTTTTTTTTGAGGCCTCGTTTTTTAATTTTGCCGATTTTGTGTTGATGACAGTATTCTAATTTAGGAATTCTCCAATAATCCTAACATGTCCTTGGTGGTAGAATAATTTGGCTCAAACTCATTATTACCTGTCTAGATTGTTGGTAGAATAAATAGAATTAAATATATTGTTACCAATAATCATATTGATTCTATCATAAAATAATTTGTATTAAAAAAAATAATGAACAAAAGATAAATGCTTCATCCATTCATATCAAACACTCGTATGTTTATCCATATTTGTTTAAGTATCCAATTCAAATTTTGGTAATTACATATGATGGCCACTTTCCACTTAAAAATGACAAACTATTAAATTTTGGCAATTAAATATAGGATACTTTTTTATACTTAATTATTGAGATTGGAAAATAATGGGTTGATTATATTAAATAATGAGTAATTATACATACATGATGAGATTGAATATATTTTTAAAATATTCTAAATCTAACTAATTATATAATCTATAGAGATTGAGTACATTTTTAAAATATTCTGAATCTAGATAATTACTTAATTTATGGGATTTGTTGTCAATTCAAACTATGTAGTATTTTTTTTCTGTGTACAAATGGTTATCAATATGTATATAAAGAAAATTAAATCTATTGTTACCAATAATCATATTGATATATGTTAGTCCCGAGGCTTAACTAAAGATGAAAGAACGTGTGGTCGAGATCAGAGGTTCACACAAAAGTTCTCACTCTAACTATTCTCGATTTCCACGAAGAACTATATAAAGATTCTGTTTACAACTTGCTCTCAAGATTACAAAACAATCAGAATAAAAACAAACTTAACGTTCTTCCTTGCACTCGCAGTTGCAGACGGACAGAAAGGAATTACAACTAGCAGAAGAGAAGAGAAAGGTAAAGAAGGAAAACTGCTTGCTGGGGTGATGAAGATCATAGTTGCTCAAAGCAAGGTTCGCCCCACACGATCTGCTCCCAAGAACCAGCAAGTTCACGTAGAACTTCTGGAACGCTCGTTGTCACCTTCTTACTTGGACTCGTACGAACTTCCTGGACTTTAATGACGGCTCCAGTAGCAACTCTCTTCCTCTCTCAATTTTTGAAGTAAGTCCTCAAATGGGGTTTGAAGAGAGTATTTATAGGCATAGGGAGGAATTCATAATCCTAATCCTGGTCATCCATCAATTACAAAAAGATTGGAATAAATTTAATTCATATCCCACAAGATTGGAATAAATTAAATTTAAATCCCATATGATTGATTTGAATTAAAATCAAACCCCACATGATTAAATTTAAATTCTACATGATTGGAATGAATTAAATTCAAATCACACATGGTTAATTTGAATCCTACATGATTGGAATGAATTAAATTTAAATCCTACAAATATAAGATTTAAATTAATGACTCAATCTTTTCATAACTGATTAAATCTATCTGATAGCAACGGCCCTGCATGAAACCGCTCATGCGGCCCCGTAAGCAACCGCGCCTGCCGTAGTGCATGCGGTCGCCCATGCGGCCACTCATGCGGCTCACGCATATCCGAGCGCATGAGCGCATCAAATACGCACAAGCGCCATGCGATGATGCTGACGTGCTAAGTATAAAGTGTGCCAACAAAGTGCCACTTTGTGCCCTTGAGTCTGAGTCCGAGTCGCTAAGCCCCTTTGGAGCTTAGCTCATATAAAAATAATTCCAAAAGCATGAAAAAAATTATAAATACTTTCATGAGGAGTTAATCATTTTTTCTCCTAAAAAATACCTCCACATGGCACCCATGTGCCTCACTACACCCATGTGCATATCTCAACTCATACAAAGTATTATATTGAGATACCCACTTGGTGGTATAGCCAATGTGGGACTATTTTTCTTAGTCCAAAGGCAAAAACACCAATAATCTCCCACGTATCTCAATATATGGGTTGAGCGTTCCCCACAGTGACTGCCCATCATGCATTAGGATAGATGTCGCTTCGACTTGAATCTTCCCGCATGGGTGAAATAACAGTATGATACAAGAATGGACTAAGCCTTGAATTCTGCACCATAGTTACAATTCTTTCCACTCACATAATGACATTAGTTGTGCTTCTGGTTGCACATTAAAGGCCATGTGCTTGCCTGGTTTCGGTGTATATATTTTGGACGTCTACAAGTTTTTCCTCAAGAGATGGCATGTATCCCTTTCCATACACTATAGGTGATATCTTTTAAAGAGTCCTTGGCATAAAGCATTGCGCTTCCTTGCGGTGCTACGCCGCTATGACATGGTGTCACGACCCGTACCATGATATTCGGGCATGAGTACGTGGTTACGCCCAGCCTACGTCGCAGAATCGGCGGTAGAACGCTGTCTGGGTCATTTCTAACTATCTAACATCTCAACAATATAATATGGTACCTGTCAATCATCTCAACTCCAATCGGAGGAGCAATATGGTATCTCACAAATATATTAATCTCAAATCACAAAACAAACTAAGGAGGAAATAATGCACGAATGAAAATAGCGAAGAAAAAAAGATACAATCCACAATATGAAATAATAGTACATCTGTGAATCTCCACAAAATAATAGTCTAAAATAACATCTAAACAAAACTAGACCTCCTCGGTCACTGCTACTATGTCCTTTGACTCTAGGGGAGTGTCCTCTAAAGTCTCACCCTCCTGAGGTCCGTAATGTGTGGGACACAGCTCCTCTAGCCAATCATTTGGAAAAATATATCCAGTCAGGATTGGAGCGAAGTACATACCTCTGAAAGCAGTTCCAATAACATATTCGAGCATATATAACAAGCAATAGAAAAATGATACAAGATGCACAAGTAGAAAGAATAAACTGTATAAGTGAACAGGCAATAGGCACAATAAAGCTGAAAGTAAAATACAAGATTAACTGCAAATAGAGAACAAGAAATACTAACTATGTGTTTTAGAGTGAGTTCGTTATGTGATCGGTTTAGGTTGCACATGAGGTATATAGGTAACTCCATTATACGTGAGGTGTATAATCGACATGCACATGAGATCAAGAGGGCTTTGATCACATAACCAACTCCTACTCCCCCTCCCCAACCAATACTCATGGATCCAATCACAACACGTTACGTACATAATCACGATAGTCACACTAGCACACGAAATAGTGGATGCACAAGAAGCACATGAAAGTCAATACCCGATGCACACGATGAAATACATGTCATTAGGTACCCGTTGCACACGGTAGGGGATAACACCTCCTGACGGGATCCATATAGCACTAGTCCGTGAAATCACTGTGTCGGGAATCAATGTATACTAATCTAGAACATGCATATATATAATATTATGAATTGAAAACAAACAGAGAAATGTACTCGCCTGAAGTCCTGAGCAAAGTGTGTCTCTCGATGCCCAAGCTGGTGTCTCTCGATGCCCAAGCTGGTGTCTCACAACCTATATATGGTATGTTGCATCAAAACAAGGTTAAAGATGGAAATAAATGAAGTTGAAGAAGTTCTAGGTCAATATGCCGTTCCTAAGTCAAACCAATGCATTTCTAGGTTGTAAGAGTCTAATGCTAGTCACTAAGTCAATATACTAGGAAGCTATGCTATGCTAGCTAAACTAATACACAATAATGCATTCAAAGAGCCGTATCTTACGATACACAAGTTTTCTAATATCAAAATAGGTTTTTATATATATACATAAGTCACATATAGTAACAATATCTCAAAACAATATAAATGGGATACCTTGGCCTTGTACCATGCGTATCGCACTCAACTCGATACCCAATCTCAATACCTTGGGTATCGGCCCGATACCTTGGTATCTCAAGGTAATCTAAAACTAAACACAAAAGATATAAATAGATACCTTAAACTAGATGCTAACTATACACTAATATCTTAAACTAATTAACCAATACCTTAACTAAATAAACTAATTGTTTTCTAACAAGTATACTAACTAATATATTACTTATACTAATATACATATCTAACATAATCACCTAGTACCTCTACTACTCACTAACCTCTAGTATACATAGTTATAAACATACTAACTACACCATGACCAAGATACCTGAAACTAAAACTGATAATAATAACAACTATAAAGTTCATATATATACCTATAGTTAACTAGTTACTAGCTAACTTAATAAATCAACTAATAACTAAACTGGATACCTACTGATACAGAGAATAGTGGCTGCCACTGTGCTGCCTGCAGTTCTTCATTGCAGTGTGTCTCTAGCCTCTGTGCAGATCAGTCCAGGTGAGTCTTCAGTCTCAAGTTGCTATGCAGTTCATCCTTGCTGTGTTCAGTGTTCAGGTGATCTTCAGTCTCAATTCCAGTGTCAGGTGAGTATCTGTTCAGTTGAAGTTGATGTGTTCAGTTCTTCAATCTCAATTCCAGTGACAGGTGAGTATCTGTTCAGTTGAAGTTGCTGTGTTCAGTTCTTCAATCTCAATTCCAGTGTCAGGTGAGTATCTGTTCAGTTGAAGTTGTTGTGTTCAGTTGTAAGCCCCTGATTTTTTTCAAAAATATTAAAATTGGAATTTTTCACAATTTTCAGGAATTTTCTGGGAATTTTTTGAAATTAAAATCAGTGTTTTGAATTGTTACATGATTTTTAATTGATATTAAACAACATTAAAATATTGTGAAAATAATATTTTTGGATGTAAAATGGAAAACTGGACTTAGGGCAATTTTTCTGAAATTTATTGGACCCCGGACCTATTTTTAAATCACCTAAAACTATTTAATTATTTATTATTATTTATTATTATTATTATTATTATTATTATTAGTAGTAGTTATTACTTAACCCCGGCCCAGCCCAACCGAGCCCGAGCCCGGCCCATCCCTAGCGGGTCGGGTCGGATCCGCCCGACCCTACCCGAACCCACTAGCCCGCCTAACCCAGCCCCCCCCCCCCCCCCGCGTGACCCGCTCCGGCCCCGCGTCTCCCGCCGGCCGCCCTCCGCGCTGCCTCAGCCACGCGCCCCCGCCCCCGCGCTGCCCGCCGCCTCCCTCGGCCCACGCTGCCGCCGTTCCCCTTTTTAAACCCCCTCGATCCTCTCTAGCTCCCTCGCCCTCCTCCGCCACCGCGCCGGAACTCCGCCGCAGCCGCCTGCCTTAGCCTCCCCCGCCACCACCAGCTGCGCCTCCGGCCACCTCCCTCCCCGCCAGCAGCAGCAGCAGCAGCAACAGCAGCAGCAGCTGTTCGCCCCCCGCCACCGGCCGCCTGCCGCACGCCGCTGCCCCCGCCAGCGAGCCCGGCCGCCTCCGGCGAAGCCCCCGACCGCCTCTAGCCTCCCGCCGGCGAGCCTCCGGCCGCCGCAGGGCTGAGCCCCAAACCCTAACCCTAACCCTAACCCTAGTTCGATTTCTGTGTCCGACACGAGTCGGACACGAATCGACCCCGGTTTTTCGGGTCCTCTTCAGGTGCGTGTAACTTTTTGTTCGTAGCTCTGTTTTCGATTCCGCAAATTGTGTTGTGAAGCCTGTATGACCCTCTCGGTGCCCGGACAAACTGCTCGGGGCATCGCGTCCTGTGGTGATCGCACACCGCGATCCAAAAACAGGAAAAAACCAGACCCTGTTTCACCCCGGAACTGAGTGCGCCCCGCCAAACGGGATAACTTGGTCGCGTGCGGTCTTCACAGATACGTGCGCGTCGTCGATACGGACGTGTAAGATTTCACGGAAGCTGATTCGGGTGTGCGTGCACACCGGAATCAACGCGTATCCGCGGACATCGCCCCGTATCCGACTTTTCTGCAATTTGCCCTAACTTCTTGTACACTCGTCAGATCGAGACGAAACTTACGCCATCGGACTCGTAGTGATACGCTGGTCCTGTGGGTCAAGTTTGGTTCGATTCTGTGAACGTTGACGAAATCGCGTGTCGTGGGCCCCATAGGCCCCGCTCGACGGGCAATTTTGTGTTCGGCTCATCGGAATCCAAATCTGGAAGTTCCGTTGGGTTCGTATCAGCGTTCCTGACCTGTTGACACTAAGTTTGGTGAATTTGGAGACCTTTGACCCGAACACGTTTTTCGGTGCAAAGCGGGCCCACTGGCGGACCCCGTTTTGACCCGAAACTGCCGTTTTTGCCCTTGTCTCCAAATTGGACCCAAGGACAGGCGTTTCTAGCTATTTGACATCTTCTGAGCATGATGGTAATGTCTATTTCAGCTTTTGGACTCATCCCTAGAAATTTTCTTCAAGAACCAATTTAATCAGATCCAAACAACAGGCAAGTACCTGCACTTCAAAATAATCTTTATATTATGATAATTAATTCCCTGCTTTACTAGTACCATTGATGATTACACATAGTGCTAGAACACTGGAATTTATGTCTTGAATATTGGAGTTCATGTCTTGTTTTTCATGTCGGGTGGGAGAATACTAAGAAGGCATGTAGTTTACCCATTTCCCCTGTCGTGTTTAATAGCTGTTGGTACGCAACTGTACCCTCAGCCGAATCTCGATTATTCCTGTTTAATAGCCGTTTATGACGGTCGGATTAGCCTTACAAACCCCTACATGCCAACTATGTATTCTAAAACAAATACAAGTTCACACAGCTAGTTTCTAGATCTTGTTATATTTCTTGCAGACTGTTGTAGTTTCATTTCCTATCTCATTTACTTCGGGTTTTCTCATATTCCTGTTTACAGCTTTAACTCTGAGATATTAATGTTCTTTTATGCAGTTTCTCAACATGATATTCAATTAATTGTCATAAATATTTAGTTTAATCTTGTTGTGCACTGTGTACTTTGCTCCTTTTCTGACTGGATCTGTTGATTTAGGCGATGATGAGGACCTTGCCCCTACATATTATGGCCCCTATGAGGCAGCAGGTGACACAGTTGCAGAGCCAGTTCCCGCACAGGAAGCTACTCCTGCTGAGTAGTTAGCAGTAGTTATCTTAGTTTTTGCTCTTTATCTTAGTAATCGGGTTTGTCCCCGATTTCATTCTGAATTTCTGTACTAAAACATTTGAATCTGTGGTCACATTTATTTCAATCGCAATCTTAAGTACATGTTTCTCATTATTATCTTGCCTATGTTAATTGTGAATGAGCTAGACTAGTTAAATGTGGATATGACCTAGACAGCGTACTACCGCCGACTCTGCGGCGTAGGCTGGACGTACCCATGCACTCGTGCTCGAATTTCCGGGTGCGGGTCGTGACACGTTTTTATGGTGGCCCATGCAGGTCCTATCCTTAAATAGGGTAATACCCTAGTGTAACCTCCGATTTCCAAATTTCCGAAATAATTAGATTTTAATTTAAATACCAAGTTATAAAATATTTTCTCCTTGAATTCTTGTATTTGATTTTTGACAATATTTGATTTTAGAAGGTGATTTAAAAATCTTTTATAAAAATTATTTTTTCTAAATGTCGCTTTCTTATAAAATAAATAGATGAATGATGATGTAAATATGATACTCTAGCTTCGAATATTTATTGGCTTGAAATTATAAAATTATTTGTTTAATAAAATTTTTGAAGGACTAGTTGTTTCATAATAAATTTTCATATCCATTTTGGAATAGTAAATAAATAAATTACATATTTTCTAGGGTTTTGAAATATGGGTTGATTAGTAGCTAATTTAATCAGTTAGCCTGGAAGCCTCTTAAAACATTTTTATAAATTATATTTTTCTATTAAATTATAAGTTTACCATCTTCCATTTACACCCTCATTTTTTTCCACATGAAAAACTCATTTATATATGATCTGGGCCATCCATTATTGGGCCAATCCTCACCCTTCATCCCACACTCTCTCTCCCTATTTAAGTCCCTCATCACCATTCCCAAGAAACCCTAACTAGCCCTCACAAATTTCCACAAGCCACAACCATCACCATTTTTGTGTGCTCGTGTCCGTGTGTCCAGCATTACCGTGTCAGCCGTGTTGGCCTCGGGTCCGACCCCGGGTGTCCTACCGTATCCATTCATTTCCTGTGTCCAGATTTACAACATTACAATCAGATTTTTGTGTCCGACACACCCGGACACATCCACCTCCACCACAGCAAACACCCAACCCTGTGTCCGACACACCCGGACACGTCCACCCCCATACCACACAGCACCACAATCGTGTCCAGCTCTGGACACGAACCAAAACCCTGACACATACAGAGAAACCCTAACCCTAGATTTAGCCTCGTCGAGCCGGTGGCCGCGGATCACCCCCTCGTCGTCAAGCTCCGGTGGCTGCAGGACCTCCCCCTCAGCATCGACCACCGCCGAGTTCGAGCACCCGCCGCCTCGAAGCCGCCGCCGCTCTCGAATTCCACGCCGCCGCCTCAGATCCGGAGCCGACGCCGCCGCCGAGTTCGATCGCCGCCTCAGCAGACCGCGCCGACGCCTTGCCGGCCGACCCCGGCGAGACCTCCTCCGCGTCGACGGGAGACTCCCCAAACGTGAGCCCCTCTTTCTCTTCCCCCTTTTCTTCTGTTCTGTGAAGTAATGGTTAAGTTAATTAGTTATATATTAATTAGTTAGTTAATAGATAATTAGTTTAGTTAATATCTGATTAGATTAGTTAATTAATTTATTAATCAGTTAATTATTTATTAATCGATTAATTATTTAATTAATCAGTAATTAATTTATAATTAGTAGTTAAGTATATAATCAGTAGTTAATTTATATTAGTTATTAATCAGTATTAATTTATTAATCAGTAGTTATTTGAAATCAGTTAATTAATTTCATAATCAATTAGTTAATTAATATAATTAGTTTAGTGATAATGTAATTAGTTTAGTATATGTAAATAGCTAGTTTTATGTAATTAGTTATTTAGTTATGTAATAATTAAAAAGGGTTTTTGATTTTGTAAAATATAATAAATCTTGGGGTTTATATTGTTAATAAAAATATAGTTTCAACAATAAAAAAAAAATTAGTTCAAAATTTGTTTATTGGACTAGTAACCAATTTTTGCTATAGATATAAAAATATATGATAGCTTTTACATAAATTCTAGATTTTTTATAAATAAACTTTTAATTGTAATTATTGTTCAAAATAATTTTGAAACGGTTTTCATTAAACTAAGGTGTTACCTTAATTACAAACAAACGACCATTTCTCCTATTAGCCTGGTATCCTTATCTCGGTTTTCGTGTCGAACTCCGATCATGGACTTCTTTATATAGTTTCTAGCTATTTGGACTGCTCCGGACCCATTGGAACTAACTACTACTTCATTGGGATCACCTTGAGAAGTGTGGTATTATGTACGTTCTTGATTGTTAATATACATATATAAAAATGTTTGATTGACATATATACACAAATATGTATTTTGGTATAAAATATATATATTTATATACCTCTATTTAGTGTATATACACATACACGTATTTTGTACAACTACTAATAGACACTTATATATATATTATATACGTTTTATTGGTATATACTCTGAGTGTAAATGTGTATTATATACGTATTCCTACTAGATGACCCTAGTTGACTAGAGCCATGCCTGGCATAGCCCTGAGACTAGGGTATTGCTATTGTGTGTTAGTGTAGCATCTGATACAAGTGATATTGTTATATGTTTATAGGACTGTCGGATTCTCCAGACGATACTCTGGGACAGGACATTGGTATTAACAGCTAAGGATCCAAGGCGAGTACATTCTTTGATTAGTTTCTAATTTATGATATCTCCTATGTTCACTGTATCTAGTGTAAATATCCATGCTCTTGACACGCTGGTTACACGGATTGGTATACACGGATCTCGTCATGAGATGTTATTCCTTATTCATGGTGTAGCTTGTACAAGACTTGTTTTCCTTGTTATCTTGTGCATGTACAGACACTGATTCCCGGGGAGATTTGCTACCTTCCTAGGGAATCCCGTGCCATAGCGTACCATGATTGGATCTACTATACCAGTCGGGGGTGGGGAGTATTTTAGTGTAGATATGTGATCATACCCAACTTTTCATGCATCATAGCTCACCCCACATCTCACGTCGGGTGCGGCCTGACCATCTCCATGGTTCATAGCTGTTACGTGTGATTAGCCTGACCTATACATGCATCATAGCTAACCAACGGTTAGCCTGACCTTCGTGAATCATAGCTAATCACATGTAACCAGCCTGATCAAGTTCCCAAGCCGATCACATGTTAAAGCTAGTACTCACACACTTAGTCATAGGTTCTTGCTCATGGACATATTGTTTCTTCTCCTGCATTTACTTACAGTATTTCCAGCATTTCTTTTATTTCTCGTACCTATACATGCTTCTGGTATATTTCCATCTAGAACTGCTACATAGTTTATATCATTAATATAGAACTGCTATTTAGAGATGTACTTTGCTCCTTCCTGACTGAAAAATATTTTTCCAGACTGTGACCTTAGTAGACTGGTTTCTGACACACTTGGGGATTGGAAGTTAATGATTGCAGGTATGATTATCTTGTCGTTAGACTTGTCTTGTATTTCTTGCTTGCCTTGATATCTCATCGTGCTTTAGTTTATGTGATTGAGTATTTCTAGCATTATTCTATGATATCCACGTCTCCTTATGGAGTTGGGTATTCACGTGAGTATGAGTAGATAGTTACATGACCTAGACAGCGTTCTACCGCCGATGCTGCGGCGTAGGCTGGACGTACCCACGCACTCGTGCCCTAAATCGGGTGCGGGTCGTGACACCTAGGACAGGGTATGGAATAAGATTGAGGATTCTAGAAAAAGCTCATTCACAGTATAGGGTCCATATTTCAATTCTTGATATCATTTCTGCTCAATTTTCCTATCGCCCTTGATTTCCAAGTAATCTATTCTTATCTTCCTACCCCTTAATCTTTCAGAATGGTCCAGACAAGGAACACAGTAGGAGGCACATCAGAACCAGCTGAGCAGAATGTGTCCGAAACTCTTGCCCTCCCTCCGCCTCCATCTGTCCTGGCAGTTACTCTAGATGGGGCACAGCTACTTGGAGTGTTCCAAGGACTAGTGGAATCCCAGAAGGAACAAACTGCCCTGTTACGGACCAGCCTTTCAGAAGCTCTTCGGACCCGGGAGTCACCACAAAAGAGGCCAGGAGGTGCCAAGGACTTTAAGAACCTTAGACCCTGAAATTCTACGGAACTGAAGGCATTCTCTATGCCGATGAATGGATAGAGAACGTAGAGAGACTCCTGAAGACTGCTCGGGTTCCTGATGATCTCAAAGTGGAGTCCGCAAGCCTGCAACTGTTCGACATAGCTCGGACCTGGTTCAGAGATGAACCCCAACTATCTGCTCCTGATCTCACCTGGGAGGACTTCAAGAGGCTATTCAAGGAGAAATTCTACCCCGAAGTGGCTCGGGAAGCTCTCGAAAGCCAATTCGAGAGACTGGAACAAGGTAACCTGTCTGTTGATAAGTATACTGCTGAATTTAGCAGGTTAAGCCACTTTACGGAGTACATGGTCCGTACCCCGGAGGACAGAGCCCGTAGATTCAAGAAGGGATTGTCCCCGGATATTCGCCTTGCTGTCACCACTAGCCGAGCTCGCACCTATGAGGAAATCCTGAGCGTGGCACAAGGCGTTGAGAGAGACATGGGGCATAAACTAAAGCGAGAGAGAGATACCGGAAATACGGGACCCAACAAACGCCCATTTCAACAACAACCACAGCAGAGGTCCCCGCAGCAAACCCAGCGTCCTCTCCCTCGAGCTCCAGCACCCCAACACCAGGCTCAAGGACAGAACCAACAAGCGGCTGTTTGTAACTTTTGCCAAAACTAAGGCCACACCTGGCAAGTTTGTAGGAAGAGACTGGGTGCCTGTCTATATTGTGGATCAACAGAACATCAAGTGAGGGACTGCCCCACTGCTCCAGGACGCGGACAAGCTTACGTAATGACCGTGGAGAACGCGCAAACTCTGGAAGCAGCTAATGCGCATAAGTGATTCGTAGATACCTTTTTTAGTATTATTTTCGTGCCTGTTGGTTCGTGACCTCAGCCCCAACCTAGTAATTTTGAACTTGCTAAATAACCTAGTGTGCTTTTAAATTTGATAACTGTAGAGATTTTTAGAGGCTTTTGCTATTGTGCTTATTTTGTGTTATTCCGTAAACTTCAATAATTTGTACCTCCTTTTCATCATCTAGCGCATTTAATTTTTGCTGAACTCGACTGATGCTGCTATTTTATAGCCTAGTTTTGCAAGCTTACTCTTTATCGGGCTTGTTCATGACACCTGTATTATTGAGGCCTGATCAACCCCACTAATACAAGTGTCTACTCAGAATCAGTGTACTACGGTCTGATCAACCTTAGTGCATTTTGATTCGCACTTCGTACGACTACTTTATGTGGATTGAGATATATAGTTGACTAGTATACTTGCCCCTAAATACGCCCGAGCATATCGTATCAGTTACATAGCTGTACTAATACGAGCATGCGAACAAATAATTACCAGAATAGAATCTCAATCCATAACCGCCTGACAATTCCTATTAGAATTCCTTAAAACGCCTTGATCCCTCTACCTCTGTTCTACCACCTCGCCCTTAAACTCTTTATTATTTGATCCTCGTCTTCCCTTATTTCGGAAAGACAAAATCCTGTGTTTGGTATAAGTTGATTTGTAGTGCTAGATGTACCCCTCAGACCGGTCGAATTGATGATAACCTCTATGACTAAGGGAATACTATAGATGGTGTGTTTGTGTTAAAGACTTAAAGATTCAATACCATAATTTATTTGAGACCTAGCCTCACTGGTTGTACGGCCTTAGCGGATATATGGGTAAAACTATAAGTTGGGTAGCGACCGCAATGTCCACCTGAGAGAAACCCGTTAGTGAGTTTAGACAGAGAGAACCCTGCCATAATTTAAATTTCGAGGACGAAATTCTATAAAGTTGGGTAGATTGTAAGCCCCTGATTTTTTTCAAAAATATTAAAATTAGAATTTTTCATAATTTTCTGGAATTTTCTGGGAATTTTCTGAAATTAAAATCAGGGTTTTGAATTATTACATGATTTTTAATTGATATTAAACAACATTAAAATATTGTGAAAATAATATTTTTGGATGTAAAATAGAAAACTGGACTTAGGACAATTTTTCTGGAATTTATTGGACCCCGGACCTATTTTTAAATCACCTAAAACTATTTAATTATTTATTATTTATTATTATTATTATTATTATTATTATTATTATTACTTAACCCCGGCCCAGCCCAACCGAGCCTGAGCCCGGCCCATCCCTAGCGGGTCGGGTCGGATCCGCCCGACCCGACCCGAACCCACTAGCCCGCCTAACCCACCCACCCCCCCGCGTGACCCGCTCCGGCCCCGCGTCTCCCGCCGGACCCGCCGGCCGCCCTTCGCGCTGCCGCAGCCACGCGCCCCCGCCCCCGCGCTGCCCGCCGCCTCCCTCGGCCCACGCTGCCTGCCGTTCCCCTTTTTAAACCCCCTCGATCCTCTCCAGCTCCCTCGCCCTCCTCCGCCACCGCGCCGGAACTCCGCCGCCGCCGCCTGCCTTAGCCTCCCCCGCCACCCCCAGCTCCGCCTCCGGCCACCTCCCCCCCCCCCAGCAGCAGCAGCAGCAGCAGCTGTTCGCCCCCGCCACAGGCCGCCTGCCGCACGCCGCTGCCCCCGCCAGCGAGCCCGGCCGCCTCCGGCGAAGCCCCCGACCGCCTCCAGCCTCCCGCCGGCGAGCCTCCGGCCGCCGCAGGGCTGAGCCCCAAACCCTAACCCTAACCCTAACCCTAACCCTAACCCTAGTTCGATTTCTGTGTCCGACACGAGTCGGACACGAATCGACCCCGGTTTTTTGGGTCCCCTTCAGGTGCGTGTAACTTTTTGTTCGTAGCTCTGTTTTCGATTCCGCAAATTGCGTTGTGAAGCCTGTATGACCCTCTCGGTGCCCGGACAAACCGCTCGGGGCATCGCGTCCTGTGGTGATCGCACACCGCGATCCAAAAACAGGAAAAAACCAGACCCTGTTTCACCCCGGAACTGAGTGCGCCCCGCCAAACGGGACGACTTGGTCACGTGCGGTCTTCACAGATACGTGTGCGTCGTCGATACGGACGTGTGAGATTTTGCGGAAGCTGATTCGGGTGTGCGTGCACACCGAAATCAACGCGTATCCGCGAACATTGTCCCGTATCCGACTTTTCTGTAATTTGCTCTAACTTCTTGTACACTCGTCAGATCGAGACGAAACTTGCGCCATCGGACTCGTAGTGATACGCTGGTCCTGTGGGTCAAGTTTGGTTCGATTCTGTGAACATTAACGAAATCGCGTGTCGTGGGCCCCATAGGCCCCGCTCGACGGACGATTTTGTGTTCGGCTCATCGGAATCCAAATCTGGAAGTTCCGTTGGGTTCGTATCAGCGTTGCTGACCTGTTGACACTAAGTTTGGTGAATTTGGAGACCTTTGACCCGGACACGTTTTTCGGTGCAAAGCGGGCCCATCGGCGGACCCCGTTTTGACCCGAAACTGCCGTTTTTGCCCTTGTCTCCAAATTGGACCCAAGGACAGGCGTTTCTAGCTATTTGACATCTTCTGAGCGTGATAGTAATGTCTATTTCAGCTTTTGGACTGATCCCTGGAAATTTTCTCCAAGAACCAATTTAATCAGATCCAAACAACAGGCAAGTATCTGCACTTCAAAATAATCTTTATATTGTGATAATTAATTCCCTGCTTTACTAGTACCATTGATGATTACACATAGTGCTAGAACACTAGAATTCATGTCTTGAATATTGGAGTTCATGTCTTGTTTTTCATGTCGGGTGGGAGAATACTAAGAAGGCATGTAGTTTACCCATTTCCCCTGTCGTGTTTAATAGCTGTTGGTACGCGACTGTACCCTCAGCCGGATCTCGATTATTCCTGTTTAATAGCCGCTTATGATGGCTGGATTTGCCTTATAAACCCCTACATGCCAACTATGTATTCTAAAACAAACACAAGTTCACACAGCTAGTTTCTAGATCTTGTTATATTTCTTGCAGACTGTTGTAGTTTCATTTCCTATCTCATTTACTTCGGGTTTTCTCATATTCCTGTTTACAGCTTTAACTCTGAGATATTGATGTTCTTTTATGCAGTTTCTCAACATGATATTCAATTAATTGTCATAAATATTTAGTTTAATCTTGTTGTGCACTGTGTACTTTGCTCCTTTCCTGACTGGATCTGTTGATTTAGGCGATGATGAGGACCTTGCCCCTACATATTATGGCCCCTATGAGGCAGCAGGTGACACAGTTGCAGAGCCAATTCCCGCACAGGAAGCTACTCCTGCTGAGTATTAGCAGTAGTTATCTTAGTTTTTGCTATTTATCTTAGTAATCGGGTTTGTCCCCGATTTCATTCTGAATTTCTGTACTAAAACATTTGAATCTGTGGTCACATTTATTTCAATCACAATCTTAAGTACCTGTTTCTCATTATTATTTTGCCTATGTTAATTGTGAATGAGCTAGACTAGTTAAATGTGGATATGACCTAGACAGCGTACTACCGCCGACTCTGCGGCATAGGCTGGACGTACCCACGCACTCGTGCCCGAATTTCTGGGTGCGGGTCGTGACATCAGTTCTTCAACTGTATTCATTCAGTCTCCTTGCTGTGCACATGACTCAGTCTTTGCTGAGAACTGCTACTGCACCTTGCTGTGAACTTCAGTCCCTGTATTTCAGTACAGGTAAGTCTTCAGTTCTCAGCTAGGTGTTCAGGTCTTCAGTCCTTGCTGTGTTCCTCTGCAGGTAGCTGTGTTCAATCCTTGCTGTGTTCAGCAACACAGTCTCCTTGCTGTGTTAACACAGTCTCCTTGCTGTGTTCAGCAACACAGTCTTCCAGTCTCCTTGTTGTGTTAACACAGTCTCCTTGATGTGTTCAGTAACACAGTCTCCTTGTTGTGTTCAGCAACACAGTCTCCTTGTTGTGTTAACACAGTCTCCTTGCTGTCTTCAGCAACACAGTCTCCTTGCTGTCGAGTCCCTCCCTTCCTCACTCTAAGCACACACACATACATATATATACTACACTCTCAAACATATCTAAAAATGCCCAGCTATACGTCTATATATATATATATATATATATATATATATATATATATATATATATATATATAGACTCCTCATCTATGCATCTCCCTATATAGATCAACACACATACATTTAAATACATAAGCTTACATGTATATATGTATAACTATAGACACCAATATATATATATATATATATATATATATATATATATATATAAATATATATATATATATATAAATATACACATACTTATATGTATTTATTTAGATACCCTCATATATATACACATAGGCATACGTATATACCTAAAATCCAAATTCCTCTATTATACTCTCCATATAATACATAGATAGTGTATGCATATATAAATACATATGCACGCATAGGGAAATGGGCCAAAGAACAAACACATGGGGTGCACCGCACCCGTATCACACTTTTCTATGATAGGCTTGCGACACGGCCCCCAACTCACAACCAAACGTATCCCGGAGGACATGTACAAGTCCAATACGTAATTTATGATCAATACATATATAAATTATAGTGTCTACGTGTCCGTGTCACCATATGATATGCACATGGCCCCGTGTCGGAGAAAAACCCCCAAAATTGACCGTTTTGTCAAATCGACGAGATTTGGCCTACACGTATCTAATTGTGGATACGACACAAGCTACAAACAAACAATCAATGGTCAATTAGATCTATTAGATCCATTGACAAACACTACATGTGCCAATTTAGAAATTCCCCCAAAATTGACACCAAAATGGACATAACTACCACCGTAGGTCTCCAAATGATTCCAAATCTAAACCTATGGGTAACCTATGCATGTGGGGTAGTTTCTTATGGTAAAAACTCAGATCTATAGCCTATAGGAAGGGGAAAAACTGATTTGTACCTATTGGGAGATGGATTCCCAATGAAAAGGTCCCAAATGACAAGTTGCTCCTCTCCTTGTGGATCTTGGCCTCCTCCTCCTTGTTCCTTGCTCCTTGCTTGTAGATCCTTGATGTAGAGGCTTCAATGATGAAATTAGGAAGAGATTTGAAGAGAAATGATGGAGAATTGATGGGGAATTGGAAGGGAAAAAACTAGATCTAGAATTTTGGGGAAGAACTAAAATGAGAGCACTCTCTCTCCTCTCAATTATGGCTGGTCATAAACCCCTCCCCAAGCAATGTACAAAGTCAAAAATATCCCTTGGGACCTCTCATGAAAAAATAATTAGGGAGGGAAGGTTCTAGTCTAATGGTTTCCCTAATTAATCATGTTTCCTAATCCATGGGCCTAATTCATGGGCTCAACTTAGACTAGTCCAAAAGTTTGTTCATGTCCCCTAATTAAAATGGCTAGGTCCACTACACAAGTCCAAAATAAGTCTACACTAGCAAAATTATTAATACAATAAAATAAAAATCAGTCATGCACAATTATTAATTATAATAATCCTAAAATAATTAATACCCATGATAATTACCAAACTACCCTTAGATGGAAATGTGAGGGTGACAAACCTACCCACCTTAGAAATATTTTGTCCTCGAAATTAAGGAAGAAACTATCTACCAAAGCAAACAATATAATGCAAGAAGGAATTATACCTCACGGCTCGAAAAGATACGGATATCACTCGCGCATCTCGGCCTCTCGCTCCCAGGTACTCTCTCCTGGCGAGTGATACCTCCACGCGACGCGCACCAAAGGAATCGTCTGGTTCCTCAGCACCTTCTCTCTCTGATCCAGAATCTCCACTAGCTGCTCTGGATAACTGAGAGTAGGGCCCACCTCTATCTCCGAATGATCCAACATATGACTGGGATCTGCCACGTATCGTCTCAACTGCGATACGTGAAACACGTTGTGCACTCCCTCCAGTGCAGGTGGTAAGTCTAGTCTGTAGGCGACTGCACCGACCCTCTCAAGAATGCTGAAAGGACCGATGAATCGCGGACTAAGCTTGCTGCCTCCACCGAAACGAATCGTGCCACGTGTCGGAGAAATCCTCAAGAAAACCAGACCGCCAACCTAGCACGAAACACAAACTTAGCACTCTAACAAGCAACAATCAAACACAAACAAGACAAAACTAAAGCTATACCTCAAACTCCAGAGGTCTCCGGTGGCTATCGGCCGAATGCCGTTGCCTGTCCTGCGCTACTCGAAGTCTGTCTCTGATAAGTTTTACCTTCTCTGCTGCATCCACTACCATCTCTGGTCCCAATAAAGCCCTGTCACCAACATCATCCCAGGACAATGGAGTGCGGCATCTCCGTCCATACAACGCCTCGAATGGTGATATCTCAATACTAGCTTGGTAGCTGTTATTGTATGAAAACTCTACCAAATAAAGGTGATCCTCCCAAGAACCTCCAAGATCCAAAACATAGGTGCGTAGCATGTCCTCGAGAGTCTGAATAGTCCTCTCCGACTGTCCGTCCGTCTGAGGGTGATAAGCGGTACTAAACTTGAGTTGAGTGCCCAAGCTAGCCTGCAAACTCCTCCAGAAATGGGACGTGAAGCGGCTATCCCGATCCGAAACAATGCCCACTGGAACACCGTGCAATCTGACAATCTGGCGCACATACATCTCCGTAAGTCTCTCCGTAGATGTACCCACTTTAAATGGCAGAAAGTGGGCTGATTTGGTCAACCTGTCCACGATGACCCAAATCGCATCCTTGCCTCCTGGAGAACGTGGAAGCCCTGATACAAAATCCATAGTAACATGCTCTCATTTCCACTCCGGAATAGGCAAAGCCTGAAGCAATCCGCCTGGTCTCTGTCTCTCCGCCTTGAACTGCTGGCAAACTAGGCATCTGGACACGAATCTAGCTACCTCTCGCTTCATGCCATACCACCATACATGCTCCCTCATGTCTCTATACATCTTGTTGGCACCGGGATGCATAGAGTATTGGGAACGATGCGCCTCCTGCATAATCTCCTCGCGCAATGCTCCCTTCGGTACGCACAACCTGGTACCGTATCACAATAATCCATCATCTGCGACGGTAAAGTCCTCTGCCAGCCCGACTTGAACCTGTGCTCTGATGCTCCTCAGAGACTCATCCTCATACTGTCCGGCTCTGACTCGGTCCATCAGCTCCGACTGAACCTGAAGTCCCCACATCTGCGCCGCGACTCCCGGAACCAATACCTCAATGACCAAACTATCGAGGTCTGCCAATAGATGCCTATCCCTAGTCAAGCACATAGCCACGGGATACCTGCTCAAGGCATCCGCGACTACGTTGGCCTTCCCTGGATGGTACTGTAAAGATATGTCGAAGTCCTTCATCAACTCCAACCATCGCCGCTGTCTCATGTTGAGCTCCTTCTGTGTAAACACATACTTTAAGCTCTTATGGTCTGTGAAGATCTCTACTCTCTGTCCATATAGATAGTGTTTCCATAATTTGAGAGCAAAGATAACTGCTGCAAGCTCCAAATCATGGGTAGGGTAGTTCTTCTCATGCGGGCGTAATTGCCTGGAAGCATAGGCGATTACCTTCCCGTGCTGCTGTAGTACACAACCCAAACCCTTCCTTGATGCATCACTGTAAATGGAAAATTCTCCTGCTCCTGATGGTAGTATCAAGATGGGAGCTGTAGTCAATCTTCTCTTCAGCTCCTCAAATGCTGACTGGCAATCCTCAGTCCAGACGAATTCTACGTCCTTCCTGGTCAGTCTAGTCATCGGCTCTGCTAGTCTGGAAAAGTCCTGAATAAACTTCCGGTAGTATCCTGCTAATCCAAGGAAGCTCCTGATCTCTGCTACCGAACTCGGGGTAGACCATGATTCAACTGCTGAGATCTTCTTCGGGTCCACCGAGACTCCATCTCCTGTAATGACATGCCCAAGAAATTCAACCTTATCAAGGAAGAATTCACACTTCGACAACTTGCCATACAACTTCTCCTTCCTGAGGATCTCCAGAACAATCCTCAAGTGCTGCTCATGCTCCTCCGGGGTCTTCGAATATATCAGAATGTCGTCTATGAAGACTACAACAAACTGATCCAGGTACTGATGAAATACCTTGTTCATTAGGTTCATGAACACTGTCGGGGCATTGGTCAACCCAAACGGCATCACCAAGAACTCGAACTGTCCATAACGAGTCCTGAAAGCCGTCTTCGAGATGTCTTCCCTCTTCACCTTCACCTGGTGGTACCCTGACCTCAAGTCTATCTTCGAGAATACCTTCGCTCTGCTCAGCTGGTTGAACAAGTCATCAATCCGTGGCAACAGGTATTTGTTCTTGATAGTGAGGTTATTAAGTGTCCTGTAGTTGATACACATACGTACCGACCCATCCTTCTTGGGTACAAACAGTACCGGAGCACCCCATGGTGACGAACTGGAATGGATAAAGCCTTTATCTTGCAACTCATCCACCTGCTTCTTTAACTCCGCCAGTTCACTGTTGTTTACTCTATAGACGTGCTGAGAGATTGGCTCTGCTCCTGGCACCAAGTCTATAGAGAACTCCACATCTCTGTTCGGCGGCAACCCCAGCAAATCCTTTGGAAAGACATCCAAGAACTCTGCAATCAACGGATGTGGCGGCTCCTGCTCTTCTACCAAAGCCCCACAGAAAATGCCCTCGCTCTGCTCTGCTCCTCGGACGAACTCGAACTCCGGCTCTCCTGGTGTCTGAAATAAAACTCTGCCTCCACGATAATCGATACTAGCGTGATGTCTACTCAACCAATCCATCCTGAGTACTATATCGTAACTCGGAAGTGGCATCACAAGTAAACATACACTCAGCTCACGGCCTCCCACATAAACCCTCTAGTTCTTGCAAACATCACTGACCAGGATGATGCCACCCCCGGTCGTGATCTTGCAAGTCCGCGCCAACGGTTCAGACTCAAGACGTTGTCTCAAAGCAAAAGATACAGATACAAAGCTATGAGATGCACCAGAATCAAATAAGGCATGAGCTAGAAAAGAATCGAGTAAGACTAGACCTGATATAACGTCTCCGACTGGCTCTGACTCCTCTACGGTCAGGGCAAAAGCTCGCCCCTGATGTGCACCCCTCTACTGGTGCTGGTGCTGCACGAACTTCTGCTGCTGGGGCTGTAAAGGAGGTCCTCTCGGCTATCCCATCGGGTGTCTCACGGGTATCCTCTGGATAGGGGCTACATCCTGAACTGTCCGAGCTAAGGTCTTGGGGCAATCCCTCAGCTGGTGATCTGATGAACCGCAAAACAAACACTGACCGAGCCTCTTCCTGCAAACGTCCCATCCGTGCCCTGCCTTCTTACAAAAGGGGCAAGCATGAGCTGTCTGGGCTGGTCTCTGCATCTGATACGTCTACTGTACAGGTGCTCGGTTAGGCACATTGGACTGCTGCCTCTGGTGCTGGAAATATGGCTTCTTCGCTGGACCTGTGCTGCTGCTGCCACCATAAACATCTCGGTCCCTCTTGTGCCTCCCACTCAGGTCTCTCTCGACCTTGCGAGCCTCCCTCAAGATGTTTGTATACGTCTCATGGCTCGAAGAAATGAGAGCCTTTACTTCCCAGTTCAGACCCTCTCTGAACCTACTAGCCCGGTTCTCTGGGTCTGCTCAACCTACCAAACTCGGCGGCATACTCCTCCACCGACATTTTCCCCTGGTAGAGGTTCTGGAACTGTCGCTCCAGGTCAAGTCTCTCAGTAGGCAGAAAAAACTTCCTTCTGAACAAGTCTCTGAACTCTCCCCATGTCAATCCTGGATCGGCGATCCGTGGCTCATTTCGGAACCACGTGCTGGCGATGTCCATCATCTGTAATCTCGCTGCCTCCACCATCAGGTTCTCCGCAAGGCGGGATAAGCGCATGATGCGCTCCATGCTCTCCAACCAATCATCCGCATAGATGATGCCCTCTGTCCCCTTGAAAGGTCGGGGATCCAACTTCTTGAAGTCCTGAATAGTGCCGGGCTTGGGCTGTACCTCCCGTGGCTGTGGTGGTGCGGTCTTCTCTACGGCGGTGATGGCCGCCTGGTGAGCACTCTCGATGCCCTGTCTCATCACCTCTGTCTGTCGGTGCTGTACCTCGGCTTGGGCCCTCTGGGCCTCCATCATCATCTGGAAAAGTGCAAACAGCTGTGTAGCATCAGCTGGTACTGGCGGCGGTGGTGGAAGATCCTCGGGAATAACTGGAGCAACCCTCTGAACCGGGGGAGGAGCACCCCCAAAAGCGGCTGCTGAGACTCCCACCTGGACCGGTGAGGCGATCCTCTCGACGGAAGATGTAATAGTAGCAGCTGCTACTCTATCCGCAGCAGGCGGAGAAGTAGCTGAGGAAGCTGCCGCTGCTCCTGAGTGATAGAATCTGACCTTCGGAGGCATCCTGAAGTCAGATTGAAAATACGAAATCAATTATTGAATATAATGCGATATCATCAAAGAAGGACAGAACTTAATTCAAAATGAAAGACAATATCAAATAGATAAAGATTTTGTAGAACAAAATATTAGAATTTTTCCTAGTTGTGATTGAGTAACTCTCTGCCTAAATCATGTATCCTAAAGCAGGCTCGTAGTAATACTCTAGTCGAGCACAACTACGATGTTTATCTAGACCTGCATGGGCCACCACTAAAAATGTGTCACGACCCACACCCTGATATTCGGGCACGAGTACGTGGTTACGCCCAGCCTACGCCGCAGAATCGGCGGTAGAACGCTGTCTGGGTCATTTCTAACTATCTAACATCTCAACAATATAATATGGTACCTGTCAATCATCTCAACTATAATCGGAGGAGCAATATGGTATCTCACAAATATATCAATCTCAAATCACAAAACAAACTAAGGAGAAAATAATGCACGAATGGAAATAGCGAAGGAAAGAAGATACAATCCACAATATGAAATAATAGTACATCTTTGAATCTCCATAAAATAATAGTCTAAAACAACATCTAAACAAAACTAGACCTCCTCGGTCACTGCTACTATATCCTCTGACTCTAGGGGAGTGTCCTCTAAAGTCTCACCCTCCTGAGGTCCGTAATGTGTGGGACACAGCTCCTCTAGCCAATCATCTGGAAAAATATATCCAGTCAGGATTGGAGCAAAGTACATACCTCTGAAAGCAGTTCCAATAACATAATCGAGCATATATAACAAGCAATAAAAAAATGATACAAGATGCACAAGTAGAAAGAATAAACTGTACAAGTGAACAGGCAATAGGCACAATAAAGCTGAAAGTAAAATACAAGAATAACTGCAAGTAGAGAACAAGAAATACTAACTATGTGTTTTAGAGTGAGAGTTCGTTATGTGATCGGTTTAGGTTGCACATGAGGTATATAGGTAACTCCATTATACGTGAGGTGTATAATCGACATACACATGAGATCAAGAGGGCTTTGATCACATAACCAACTCCTACTCCCCCTCCCCAACCAATACTCATGGATCCAATCACGGCACGTTACGTACATGATCACGATAGTCACACTAGCACACGAAATAGTAGATGCACAAGAAGCACATGAAAGTCAATACCCGATGCACACGATGAAATACATGTTATTAGGTACCCGTTGCACACGGTAGGGGATAACACCTCCTGACGGGATCCATATAGCACTAGTCCGTGAAATCACTGTGTCGGGAATCAATGTATACTAATCTAGAACATGCATATATACAATATTATGAATTGAAAACAAACAGAGAAATGTACTCGCCTGAAGTCCTGAGCAAAGTGTGTCTCTCGATGCCCAAGCTAGTGTCTCACAACCTATATATGGTATGTTGCATCAAAATAAGGTTCAAAGATGGAAATAAATGAAGTTGAAGAAGTTCTAGGTCAATACGCCGTTTCTAAGTCAAACCAATGCATTTCTAGGTTGTAAGAGTCTAATGCTAGTCACTAAGTCAATATACTAGGAAGCTATGCTATGCTAGCTAAATTAATACACAATAATGCATTCAAAGAGCCGTATCATACGATACGCAAGTTTTCTAATATCAAAATAGGTATTTATATATATACATAAGTCACCTAGTACCTCTACTACTCACTAACCTCTAATATACATAGTTATAAACATACTAACTACACCATGACCAAGATACCTGAAACTAAAACTGATAATAATAACAACTAACAAGTTCATATATATACCTATAGTTAACTAGTTACTAGCTAACTTAATAAATCAACTAATAACTAAACTGGATACCTACTGATACAGAGAATAGTGGCTGCCACTGTGCTG
The DNA here is from genome assembly GCA_036927795.1 of Iris macrosiphon. Lineage (NCBI taxonomy): Eukaryota > Viridiplantae > Streptophyta > Magnoliopsida > Asparagales > Iridaceae > Iris > Iris macrosiphon. The sequence continues at coordinate 53,942,102 of JAYESA010000012.1, read as the reverse complement.
CCTGCAGTTCTTCATTGCAGTGTGTCTCTAGCCTCTGTGCAGATCAGTCCAGGTGAGTCTTCAGTCTCAAGTTGCTGTGTAGTTCATCCTTGCTGTGTTCAATGTTCAGGTGATCTTCAGTCTCAATTCCAGTATCAAGTGAGTATCTGTTCAGTTGAAGTTGCTGTGTTCAGTTCTTCAATCTCAATTCCAGTGTCAGGTGAGTATATGTTTAGTTGAAGTTGCTGTGTTCAGTTGTTCAATCTCAATTCCAGTGTCAGGTGAGTATCTGTTCAGTTGAAGTTGCTGTGTTCAGTTCTTCAACTGTGTTCAGTCAGTCTCCTTGCTGTGCACATGACTCGGTCTTTGCTGAGAACTGCTACTGCACCTTGCTGTAAACTTCAGTCCCTGTATTTCAGTACAGGTAAGTCTTCAGTTCTCAGCTAGGTATTCAGGTCTTCAGTCCTTGCTGTGTTCCTCTGCAGGTAGCTTTGTTCAATCCTTGCTGTGTTCAGCAACACAGTCTCCTTGCTGTGTTAACACAGTCTCCTTGCTGTGTTCAGCAACACAGTCTCCCAGTCTCCTTGCTGTGTTAACACAGTCTCCGTGCTGTGTTCAGTAACACAGTCTCCTTGCTGTGTTCAGCAACACAGTCTCCTTGCTGTGTTAACACAGTCTCCTTGCTGTGTTAACACAGTCTCCTTGCTGTGTTCAGCAACACAGTCTCCTTGCTGTCGAGTCCCTCCCTTCCTCACTCTAAGCACACACACATACATATATACACTACACTCTCAAACATATCTAAAAATGCCTAGCTACACTACACTCTCAAACACAGTATATATATATATATATACTCCTCATCTATGCATCTCCCTATATAGATCAACACACATACATTTACATAAGCTTACATGTATATATGTATAACTATAGACACCAATATATATATATATATATATATATATATATATATATATATATATATATATATATATATATATATATATATATATATATATATTGAGAGAGAGAGAGAGAGAGAGAGAGAGAGAGATCTATACACATACTTATATGTATTTATTTAGATACCCTCATATATATACACATAGGCATACGTATATACCTAAAATCCAAATTCCTCTATTATACTCTCCATATAATACATAGATAGTGTATGCATATATAAATACATATGCACGCATAGGGAAATGGGCCAAAGAACAAACACATGGGGTGCACCGCACCCGTATCACACTTTTCTATGATAGGCTTGCGACACGGCCCCCAACTCACAACCAAACGTATCCCGGAGGACACGTACAAGTCCAATACATAATTTATGATCAATACATATATAAATCATAGTGTCTACGTGTCCGTGTCACCATATGATATGCACATGGCCCCGTGTCGGAGGAAAATCTCCAAAATTGACCGTTTCGTCAAATCGACGAGATTCGGCCCACACGTATCCAATTGTGGACACGACACAAGCTATAAACAAACAATCAATAGTCAATTAGATCTATTAGATCCATTGACAAACACTACATGTGCCAATTTCGGAATTCCCCCAAAATCGACACCAAAATGGACATAACTACCACCGTAGGTCTCCAAATGATTCCAAATCAAAACCTATGGGTAACCTATGCATGTGGGCTGGTTTCTCATGGTAAAAACTCAGATCTATAGCCTATAAGAAGGGGGAAAACTGATTTGTACCTATTGGGAGATGGATTCCCAATGAAAAGGTCCCAAATGACAAGTTGCTCCTCTCCTTGTGGATCTTGGCCTCCTCCTCCTTGTTCCTTGCTCCTTGCTTGTAGATCCTTGATATAGAGGCTTCAATGATAAAATTAGGAATAGATTTGAAGAAAAATAATGGAGAATTGATGGAGAATTGGAAGGGGAAAAACTAGATCTAGAATTTTGGGGAAGAACTAAAATGAGAGCACTCTCTCTCCTCTCAATTATGGCTGGTCATAAACCCCTCCCCAAGCAATGTACAAAGTCAAAAATACCCCTTGGGGCCTCTCATGAAGAAATAATTAGGGAGGGAAGGTTCTAGTCTAATGGTTTCCCTAATTAATCATGTTTCCTAATCCATGGGCCTAATTCATGGGCTCAACTTAGACTAGTCCAAAAGTTTGTTCATGTCCCCTAATTAAAATGGTTAGGTCCACTACACAAGTCCAAATTAAGTCTACACTAGCAAAATTATTAATACAATAAAATAAAAATCAGTCATGCACAATTATTAATTATAATAATCCTAAAATAATTAATACCCATGATAATTACCAAACTATCCTTAGATGGAAATGTGAGGGTGACACATGGCCTTCTGTCGAGGTTCACTCCCTCATGTGGTGTCATCCACTGTAGTATGAGGTTCACTCCCTCTTTGTAGTGCAACTACCCAGCACGAAACCTTGCGCTTCCTTGCGGTGTTACGCCGCTGTGACATTACTTTTCGTCGAGGATTTATATCTTTTACCTCTGTGGTGTCACACCACTGTAACATGAGGCCATCGACCTCTTTATAGTGCTGCCTACCACTCTTTATTCGACAACATTAGGCCAGCTGCCTATGCTCGATGCTACATTGCTGTAACATAACTTAATGCCGAGGATTTATATTATTTACCTCTGTGGTGTCACGTCACTGTAGAATAGGATACAGGTCCCTTGTAGTGCTGAAACTACGTACTTTATGTAAAGCACACAAGACATTCACTTTGTCCGAGAACTCATTAAGGCGTCAAAGCCATCCTCCCACGGGAAATATTCTGTTCAAAAACAAATAGTAGACCATAGTGGTTCCGGATACGTATCCCACAATGTCCCTGATGACTATCCACTGTTCCTGATATTCTTTCAGTCAATAATCCTCCCTTGAACCAATAGCTAGATGCCTAGTAGATTTCTCTTTAAACTAAAAGCATAAAACTAAATGGTAGGATTACAAATACACAATATCAGAGGTCCTCCAAGCCCATATATGTTGTGTCATTGACTATATGTGGTGTTACGTTGTTGTGACATGACCCGAAGTCGAGGTTCACTCCCTCTTGTGGTATCACTCTACTGTAACATGGAGTATTGCACTCCTTTATAGTTCTTGGGATCAACTGGTGTTGGAGGTCTTACATGAACTGATCTGCCAGACCCTCCTGGCTTCGATCATCAAACACTATAATAATCTATGCTAGCTACGCTCATTCAGTATCTTGTATTGGCCCTTGAAGCCTATCATGAATGGATTTGCCAGATTTGCCTGACTCCGATAATTAAGTACTGTAATAATCTACGCAATCTACGCTCATTAAGTTCATGTATTCTATCTACATAATTCTCTTCAAACCGTTGAAGAGATGAACATATGCCTCTGTTGCAGCTTCCTGGTTTTATTAGTATGTCGGTATCACCCGAATTTGTATACTAACCATAGAAAAATCATTTGAGAGCTTCCAAAGCTATTTTCTTTACTTGTTGCAGCTTGATAGTGCAAAAAACTCTGAGAGTAAAGACTGCTTCTTCGCCTTCCACGATATAGCAACAACATCCCTGAGGAAGTCACGTCCTTCTGTGGTTCTTTTATTTTTCGAGCACCAACTGGCATCACCAAAGCCTTTCTTCATATCTGGATAACTGTTGTAGCACATAATATATTACTGAGTTCTCCTGTGAATCTGACAAATATCTTCACAACTTTCAGTGTTCAACATATATACTGCTTGTGAACTGACTCAGCATCCCTATAGCAAAAGCTATGTTAGGCCTGGTGGTACACGCAGCTTGAATCATTCACCTGATGTTGCTCGAGTACACCAATTGTCTGTAGCTTTTCCTTGGATTTGGCTTCATATTCATGTCACACCTGAGGAGTATCGTTCCTGATACCCAAAGTGTGTGATCAATATTTTATGCTGAGAGCTTGTGACTAAGCAAGCCCACCTAACATCCGTATTATCTTATATCCTCAGGATGACATCCGCAATCCCATATCCTAAGTTTGGACAAAAATAACATCTTTGTTCTAGTGATACTTCTATGTCCACAATTAGGACTAGCAAGTCATCCACATAGATACAAACGACGACTTCTCCATTATCAGCGAACTTCGTGTACACACACTTGTCCATCTCGCTGATCCTGCGATAACTTTGACTAGATAACTTGTCAAACTACTGCTGCCATATCCTGGGAATTACTTCAGGTCGTATCGAGATATCACCAACTCACAGACTGTCTTCAAACCTGAATGACAATAATTTTAACCGTTGTCCATGAATCTCTCATATATGTCTTCCTCCAAGACTTGTTATCTTTCCATCATCTGATAAATAATCAGCTTGTGAATAGCAGCTACGGGAATCATTATCCTGATCTATGACATCCTCATCAAGGTGCCAAAGAACTTAATCCCCTATTGTCTGAGAAAACTCCTAGGCAAATAGCCTTGTATTGAACTCAACTATTCTGTCTACTTTCATCTTCATCGACTTGAAGATTTGATAAGTATTTGATTAGTTTAGCTCCTTCAGGCAGATTAACCAACACCCAAGTATGGTTGAAGGTTATTGAGTCATACTCATTATTTATGGCCTTTCTTTAGAAAATAATATCTCTGGTCTTCATCGCTTCAACATAGGTAACCAGATCTGCTTCCACATGATATGTGACAAAATCTTGTCCGAAGTCCTTCACTCTCCTTACTCGCTTAGATATCGGCTCTGCGAGTTCTGGTTCGATCATTGTCGTTGGGATAACAACTTCTTCTTGGACTAAATCTTCGTTGGAAGCTTCAGCCATCTGTGCACCTACAATATTTTTCGGAATATCCGCGATAATAATGTTCTTGAGTTGCAAATTTATCTTCGAAGAGTTCTGCGTTGCGAGATTCAATGATATGATTTAATTCGATATCAAAAAATCTTCGAGCATCACTCTTCTCAGAATCACCCTGAAAGATTATCTTCGTAGTCCTCGATTCTAGCTTCTGAATCTTCAATTCTGGAAGCTTCACAGACGCCAGACACCCCCACCCTCGAATGATGTTCAAGTTGGGTCTGACTCTGAACCAGAGTTTCTGAAGAGTGACATCAGAAGTTGCATATGGCACTCTGTTCAGAATAAACGTAGCCGTTAGTACAGCCTCTCCCCATAAGTAGTTTGGAAGTCCCGCAGTCAACAATATTGAGTTTATCATTTTTGTTAACATCATATTTTTCCTTTCATCTACTATATTTGATTGAGAAAAATACGGAGCAGTTGTCTCATTGACAATTCTATGTTCTTTATAGAATGATACGAATTCAATGGACCTATACTCTCCACCTTGATCATTTCTGAGTCTCTTGAGTTGTTATCCCATTTGACATTCAGCCTCAACTCTGAACTCCTTGAACTTCTCGAATGCTTCATCTTTTGACTTGAGCAGATATACGAATGCGTACTTCGAGTAGTCGTCGATGAAAGTAATGAAGTATTTCCTCTTGGTCTTTGTGGAGAACTGCTTGAAGTCGCAGATATCTGAGTAAACAAACTCCAGAAGATCTGTTCTTCGGTTTACTCGTTTGAACGAATTTTTTATGATCTTTGTCTGCGCACAGACCTTACACTTTTCTACCTCCTTACCCCCATATTTAGAGATAAATTCTAGAATAGACATCTTGCATTACGAAGTATATATCCTAGTCTGGTGTTCCACAACTCTTACAATGAGACTTTTCTTATAAGTAGAAGCTTGAACATCCATTTGATATTGAAAGCTTGATCCAAAATATGTCTTCTGCCAAGATATTATCATCTGGCGACTATGGATATTCACTTTCAAGTCTGCAATAGACTTCCTGAGATTAGGTCCTTGGTAATCACTAGTACGTTGATAAACGCACTCCTTTGACTGTAACTTCTCGAAGTTCAGAACCATTATCCCAATTTCCAGATCCTCGACTTGATCCTTTCTTGCCATCATGACCTTCACCACTGAAAGGTTCGACCTGGATCAACAGCTCTTCCTAAAGCACATGTGGCTAGATGCACCAATTTTTATCCACTGGTCAGCAATCACACCATAGGACTTAACCTGCGTAATCATAGCAACCAAGTTAAGTAATCAAAGGAACCAAGTTTAGTTATACTTTGCTATATTGGTTCGAATTGGTTCTACTCCCAAGTTCCAATTTTAGCCATACGTCAAGTCCTGTATAGGCAGAGACCTTCATGTGTATAGGCCACCATGCGCCAATCCATGCGCATAAGCCACCATGTGCTAATCCATGCGTATAAGCAACCATGTGTCAATCTATGCGCATAAGCCATCATACGTCAATCTATGCGCATAAGCCACCATACGCCAATCTATGCGCATAAGCCTTCATGCGCATCCTGCATGCGCAGAGACCATCATGCACATTGAGACACTATACGCCCAGCTTTGCCATGCTCCAAGACGCCAAGATTTCCAATGCGCTGCCATGTGCCAAGTCTTGCAAAGTGCCAAGTCTTGTCATGGGCAAAGGTCTGCCCCTTGTGTGCATACTCTACAATCCTTGGTCATCTTTTAATCTTCTTTCCAACTGGAATGTGCGTCCTTTAGTCGCTATCTCCTCCATTCTCGGGAATGGTAGGTACTGATAACTCACTTTTAATATTTGAGAAAGGACTCCTTCCTTCATCCAAATGTTCGAAGTGAATTCTGTCAATCTTCTTAAGTTTCTGAAAACTTGTATCCAGAAGACTTGAAAGGATGTTCCCCATCTTTCTTTGGATCTTGCTTTGATATGGTTAGTCCCGAGGCTTAACCAAAGATGGAAGAACGCGTGGTCATCATAGGTTCACACAAAAGTTCAAACTCTGACTATTCTCGATTTCTATGAAAAACTATATAAGGATTATAATTACAACTTGCTCTCAAGATTACAAAAGAATCAGAATAAAAACAAACTTTACGTTCTTCCTTGTACTAGCAATTGCAGACGGATATAACAGAATTACAACTAACAGAAGAGAAAGGAGAAGAAGAAAAACTGCTTATTAGGGTGATAAAGATCATCGTTGCTCAAATTAAGATTCGCCCCACACGATCTGCTCTCAGGAACCAGCAAGTTCACGTAGAACTTCTGGAATGCTCGTTGTCACCTCCTTGCTTGGACTCGCACGAACTTTTTGGACTTTAATAACGGCTCCAGCAGCAACTCTCTTCATCTCCCAATTTTTGAAGTAAGTCCTCAAATGAGGTTTAAAGAGAGTATTTATAGGCATAGGGAGGAATCCATAATCCTAATCCTCGTCGTCCATCAATTACAAAAAGATTAGAATGAATTTAATTCATATCCCACAAGATTGGAATAAATTAAATTTAAATCTCATATGATTGATTTGAATTTAATTCAAATCCCACATGATTAAATTTAAATCCTACATGATTGGAATAAATTAAATTCAAATCCCACATGATTAATTTAAATCCTACATGATTGGAATAAATTAAATTCAAATTCCACAAATATCAGATTTAAATTAATGACTCAATCTTTCCATAACTGATTAAATATATCTGATAGCAACGGACCCACATGCAGCCGCTCATGCAGCCCCGTAAGGAACCGCTCATGCGACAGCGTATGTGGCTGCCCATGAAGCCACGTATACGGCCAGCCCATGCGGCCAAGCACATGGCCAGCTCATGCGGCCGCGCATGCTGTCAGCCCATGCGGCTCGTACATATCTGAGTGCATGAGCGCATCAAATAAGCATAAGTGCCATACGACGATGTTGACTTACTAAGTGCAAAGTGCGCCAACAAAGTGCCACTTTGCGCCCTTGAGCCTGAGTTCGAGTCGCTAAGCCCCTTTGGGGCTTAGCTCCTATGAAAATAATTCCAAGAGCATGACAAAAAGCATAAATGCTTTCATGAGAAGTTAATCATTTTTCCTCCTAGGAAAATACCCCCACATGGCATTCATTAGCCTCACCATACCCCATGTGCACATCTCAACTCATACAAAGTATTATATTGGGATACCCACTTGGTGGTGTAGCCAATGTTGGACTATTTTTCTTAGTCCAAAGGCAAAAACACCAACAATAGAATTATAACAAATTTTGTATAAAAAAATTTAATAGACAGAAGATAAAATGCTTCATCCATTCATATCAAACACTCGTATCATGTTTATCCATATTTGTCTTAAGTATCCAATTCAAATTTTGATAATTAGATACGATGGCCACTATTAAATTTTGGCATTTAAATATAGGACTTTTTTTGTGACATCTAATTGTTAAAACCAAAAATGACATTAGACTAAAAGATATTTTGTTGATCAAGTATGAAACCTAACCTGACATTTGTTGGTATTTTTTACTTAGCTTTGGGAGTTTAGTCCCACATTAAAAAACCATCAATGTTTAAATCTCAATATATAGCTATTCTTAGTATTGGTATATGCACATGAGTCGGTGCCCCCATATGGGTTGACTTTCCTAAAGGGATTAAATGTGAACCCCTTTATAACAATCTTTATTTTATCACCACCTTTGGAAAGTTTCCTTTAGGAGATAAGCCTCGAAGGGATTCAGACTTCGGCTCGGGCTCAGACTCGGGCTCAAGGGCGCAAAGTGGCACTTTCTTAGTGCACTTTGCATTTAGCATGTCAGCATCATCGCATGGCGCTTATGTGCGAGTTGCATGCACGGTTGCTAGCTCGGGCGCTATGCGACCTGGAGCTATACGCTATGCGGCCAGCGAGTTCGTATAAGCGAGTCGCATGTGGAGGGGACATGGTATGCCATAGGCTGCGCATGCGGCACATGTTTATCCATGGCATCCGAAAAATGTGGCACATATGGCGGAAGGGGGTTTGTGTACAGCGATTGTTGCTTTTAGCACTTGGCGGCGTTAGGCGGCGCCGTACTGAGCTGCGTGAATGGCGACGGCACATGCGGCACAGGCGACGCATACGGATCTGACGATGCATACGACCAAGGCTACACATGCGGCTTGGTGTCTGGTCGGATAGGGCATATGCGGCATGAGCTTTCTCAGCCCGCATAGGTGCTAATTTTTTCACTATATATAGAGGAGCTTCTATTTCAATTGAGGGGTTTGAAGACCGAGAGCACCAGAGTGTATACGGCAACCCGAGCACCCCTCCCACATAGTGAATTTTGAGTGATCTAAAAGTGACGTAAAGCTTTTCATAAGTTCTCATGTGAACTTGTTGGATCCTTGGGGCACGAGTACGTGAGTACGTCCAACATATATATATATATATATATATATATATATATATATATATATATACTTGTCAATGATATCTCAACTCCAAATGGAGGAAAATATGCTAATATAATAATGGTGATCAATACTCAATCACAATGTCACTCCCCGATTCCCAAACTACGAAATCTGAGTACAGTAATACATCTCCAAGCTACGCACCTATACAACACATTGGTATCGTATTTGTGATTATGGCCTATAGGTTCTAGGATAAGGTACAGGACAATAAAGAGTACATTCCATAATATTCACATATTGTACATAAGCTGCTTATCAACTTATATTTACATAATCACATTACCAAGTTTTCTCCAAAAACCATAATTTACATATAACAGCTACAAAATGAGATATGTTGTCTTCCAAAAGCTAATTCCCTTACTCGTCCATCTCATCGACGTCATATAAGGGAAGTGTTTCTTCATCAGTTTCTTTATTTTCTAGTGAACAAAAACTAGGTCGTCAGAACGACAAGCAAGCCCTTATATCAAGAACGTTTAAAAAAATGAAAATGCAAGGATATATATATATATATGTGTGTGTGTGTGTGTGTGTGTGTGTGTGTGTGTGTGTGTGTGTGTGTGTGTATGTTTCATTCCTTATAAAGGTCATTACCACTCTTTAACTTCTAACTCTTCACCATACACTCTCATACTTTCTACTAAACCCTAGCTCTCATTTCCTTTCATCCTTTACAAATCCTAGAAATCAAGACAAGTCCTATTCTTTGTACTCTTTGTACAAGTCTCATTTTAGTTTAATTTTCATATTTATTTTAGTTTAATTTTTATTTTTCAAAGTTAAGTGTTTATTCTAGATAAGTTTTGAGATTAATATATGTGGTTTAGAACATGATTCTAATAGTTTTTCGTTAAGGTGACACCCATATGAGGCTTGGACATGAGATAGAACTAGGTTCATATATGTTGAATTCGTTCCTCCAGTGCAGTATTTTTCCGAGTCAGTTTTCATCTATTAAATCCTATCATAATTTAATTATTTATAAACAACAATTGTTGAAAATTCGATATGCTTTCCAACGGTATAGGTCGTGCAACAGAGGAGAATCCTGGAATTAAAATCTCGAACATATATACATATATTTTTGTGTATGCCAGATTTGACCTATTAAACTTCTTCAAAACTAGGATATGTTTGAACAAAAATCATTGAAAATTTGATACGTTTTCCAACCATATAAGATATGATAGCATTTTGGTGTGTTTAATAGAAGTTATTGGCCGTACACCATCAACGTAAAATTTTGGAAACAAAATCTGGGTTATTGTATACCTTATTTCCTAGATTAGTTTTGACCTATTAAAATTTTTCAAAATTCGATTATGTCTAAATAGAAATCAAAGAAAATTCGATAATCTTTCCAATGGTATATAATTTGATGGTATTTGGATTTATATATTAGGAGTTATTCTCTGTACAAACTAGGGTATACATGCTAAAATTTATTTATAATCTAGTTTTGTGCTTTTATGCATTTTCTATCTATTCTATTAACTGCGTTGACTAGTGTAGAGTTTTTCTATAGAAGGGGATTTAACCCATGTCAATTATATGGAAAGTTGCTCCGGCTCGGATATATTACTATGTTTGGAGCTTAAAATACAAAGGAGACTCTGTCCAAAATCCTAATAATTTTGAAAGATAGCCTAATTTTGAAGCTTAAATGTCGTGGTATCGTACCGAACCCTAAACCTAGGTAACTGTATATTGACTGGAGATAGACTAACTATAATTCTATAAATATCTAGAAGTTAACTTTCTAAGTTCGGATTCGTACGGACATGGACTTGTAAACGCGTAAATGATCTAATTTTTAATTTTTGTTTCCTTGGTTCTGGAATATCCTGTTGATTGTATTCTCGTATTATATGATATTAACATGTATAGAGAATTAATTAGTGTCATTCAAATAGTTGAAAGTATTTCTACTAAGTGATATCCATATTCCAGAAAGACAAATCAAGATGTTTACTTGAGTCAGGAAACAAAGTTTTAACTATTAGAATGGACTTAAGATTGGTTGTGATTGTAGAATAAATCATTGGGCAGGGGAGAACAATTTGGATCACATCGTATAAATTCTGGCCAATATAATTAATAAAACTGATCAGTACCTATAGCTCCTTCGCAAGGCCTTGCATTGAGAGTAGGTAAATGCATATATCACCTACCTACATGTATCTCGTGTTATCTGTAAATGTTTACCCTAATTCGTTAAAAATTCAAATTTGGTAGTAAATGATGTTATGATTATTGCTTCCGAAGAAGTGTGGCCGAACTACTAAGTATCATGCCTACCTGCCACCACCTGATCCCTGATAACGGGATTATTGCCTAGATAGTGCTCGTGACAATGCGATTGTGATATCCAAACATATTCTCTAAACTTTATATCATCATATAGGAAAAATTATCTTGTGACTGTGTTAGTGACTTTAGGACTTAAGAAACATTTTTGGATACAATTATTGTACTAGATTAGGACCATTTTAGAAGTTATTTCAAAGCAATATTATATCGTGTACTTAGTGTTACGTCTCGATTTCGTGGAACCGATAGTCGTCCCCCTGGTGTGATGTCGTGCGTGCCTAAATTCTGCGACCCACAAGGCCATGGTATTCGATATAACGAGCTTATATTCAGAGTATGCAGATAATTGAACACAATATTGAAATAAGAAAATGTTTTCTCTATCGATAATGAACATCACTTACAAACTCTTGAATAAGTACAAAAAGTTGTCATACGGGCTTACAAAATGGACGCAAAATGAGATAGTGGTCCGATACATCACATCTTTATACTAAAACTTCAAAATCTATAGACACCTTCGAGTGAAGCTATCGCCTTGCCACGGAGCTGCATAAGGTATGTGCACGAGCTCCGAAAGTAGAACACGCTTTAAAAGGGCACAAACAGGGTGCACCGGTAGGTGGACTGGATTGAGAATTTGACTTAACTCCTTGCAGGATCACCTTGGCGCTGAGAACCTGTTGTAACAAGGGTCAGTACATCAAAATGCACTATACAGGCAAGCTAACCCAACTATACCAATAAACACGTTATTTAAGTTAAGCATGCAACAATTTTATTATGTGGTCTTTCTATCTTTCCTTAGTGCAAGTTGCAAACATACAATATATAGGAAATTGACTGAAATAAACATGCCATCGCTTGGTGACTTTACCTATCCGTCTGAACCACCTGCACAAAACTTACCATATCCTTCCCTGCCACGAAGACATAGTTAGCTTGGACAGTTTAAATATACGAGGGGGTTACTGGAACGATTCCATTATGGATGAGTTATAGTCTCGAGACAAAAATAGTATGTAATATAGGTGGTGAGCTCCGCTACACGCCATTCCGTCCATAACAGACGACTATTCAGAATGTTTCGTCTGGATTGAATCGGTCCTAGTGCCCCGACGACCGTCCGCAGGAACTAGAAATCTTGTGCACAAGTTGTCCGTGACCAAACGACGTCTAAAATACTAAATTATCATATGCAGCACTTCAAGACATCATAATGAATGAAACTACTTAGCATAGTGCAATGGCATAGTCTTCTTATTCAGTCGATCGCATAGTAAAGTGTTCCACCCTCGGCACAATAGCAGAAGAATATATTCTAACTAGAGTTGAAGCAAGATAAAAGGATATTCTAAGCGAACTAGCATGCAACAGTGAATCGTTCACAAGTTGGTTTAACAAGCATAAAGTAGTCCAAGTCTATTCTATTTTATCTTGATATCTTTTAGTTATTATGTTATCATTTGATCAGAACAATCAAAAGAGCAAGATTATAGGTGTGAAGACTTGGAAGTAGGATGGTAGACACAAGTTGGTGGAAAGAGGAAAAAGAAAGAGGCACTTCAAGACTCTGCTCGTGCAATACCTACTGTACGATCACCTGCATTGTTATAAACAGACGATCAATACCTCTTCTTCTCATTCTCCAAGGTCAAAAAAAGCGTAGTTCAATGAATAAAAGCAATAAAATCCATCAAAATCGTTCAAGAAAATGCAAACTTGAAAGAATGAAAGCAACAATGTGACAATAAAAACTAGGAAAAAAAAACTTGCATCAGAGATATTCCTCTTGACTCTGCCGCTAAGTCCGTCCTTGGGACATGGTCCACTGAATATTGAAATCAATTCTAAAGAATCCAATCCATAACGAGGGAAGGATCTTGATTCAATCTTTCCCGATCGAACGATACCGAAAGTATTTCTTAGCCGAGAACAGGACAATATATCCTAACAAACTAATAGGAAGTTTCGTCCTCGAAACTTAAGAATATAACCTACCACTATAAAAAAATAAAGGAAACTTTCCTTCATATCAGACTAAAGCTCCCATGTTAACTCTTCGATCGAATAATTTTTTCAAACCATGCGAACGAGAGGAACCGAACGACTTCGAAGCAGCTTCTCCTTTCGATCCAAGATCTGTACAGGTTGTTCGACATATGACAAGTTCGCCATCAAGTCTAGTTGATAAAAATCTACCACATGATTAGGATCGTATACATACTTCCTAAGTTATAAAATATGGAAAATATTGTGCACCTCTGATAATGATGGTGGCAGGACAATCTGATATGCGACTGGGGCGAGTCGTTTGAGTATTTCGAACGGGCCGACAAATCTTGGACTTAGCTTCCCTTTTGCTCAAAATCTGGTGACTCCTCGCATGGGAGAGACTTTAAGAAATACATGATCACCTTCTAAGAAATCAAGAGGTCGACGATACACATCTGAGTAACTCATTTGACGGCTTTGTGCTACCTTCAGCTGCTCGCAGATCAAATGGATCTTCTGGAAGGTTTGCTCTATGAGTTTCGGGCCAAGAATTTGTCGTTTGCTAACTTTATCCTAGAAGATAGGGGATCTACACTTCCTCCCATACAATACCTCATACGACGCTATTTGAATGCTAGACTGATAACTATTATTGTAAGCAAATTCGGCTAACGGTAGATTCATATACCAACTTAACTTTAAGTCCAAGGTTTAGAGTCGTAGCATGTCTTCAAGGATCTAGTTTATCCGCTTTGTCTGGCCATCGATCTGAGGATGGTAGTGGAGATGAACCTCAACTTTGTCCCTATTGCTGACTGAAGACTCTCCCATCAGCGTGATAAGGCTCGTCCATCTCGGTCGGAGATAATGGATACGAGCACATCGTGGAGTCGAACGATCTCATCGAGGTAGATCTACGCCAGACGATTAACACTTCTCGTGTTCGGCCTTTACTCGCTGACATGCCATGCATTGTGACACAAACAACGCCATGTCCCTCTTTATGCCGTGCCACCAAAATATTATACGGACGTCTCGATACATCTTCGTGCTTCCTGAGTGTGAAGTATAACTCGCATAGTGGACTTCAGTGAGTATATCTTTTCTGAGGTTCGTATCGTTAGGAACACATAATCTCCCCTTCACCCACATTATTCTATCCTCACTCATCACAAAGTCGGCCGCCTTTCCTGTTAAGACAAGCTTGCGTATCTTCTCTAGGAATATATCGTCATTCTTAGCGGTCTTGACTTTCTCCAGTAGGTCCGGTTTAAGGCACAATTGAGCCGACTGTGCCTTTTCGTATTCGATTCAGAGTATAATGCCCAAACTTTCCAGATCCCTTTGCATCCTTTCATCGATAGTTAAGCTCCCTGCAAACACTCGACTCAGTGCATCAGCTACAACGTTGCCCTTATCCGGTGTACATCTGATCAATAATTCAAAGTCGCTAAGGAGTTTGAGCCAATATCGTTGCTACAAAATAAGATCCTTTTAAGTATAGAGGTACTTAAGGCTTTTATGATATATAAAAAATTTACACGGTACGCTATAGAGATAATATCGCCAAAACCTCAGCACCGCTGCTAGTTCTAGATCGTGTGTCGGATAGCTCTTCTCGTGAGTCTTTAACTGCTTCAATGCATAGGCTGTCACCTTGTCCTTTTTCATAAGGACACATCCCAAACCCTTGCTTGAAGCATCGCTATAAATCTGAAAATCATCGGGCCTGTCAGGGAGTGTAAGAATCGGTGTTGAGACGAGGTATCACTTTAATTCTTCGAATGAAGCTTCACAGTCGTCTGACCACGCGAACGTTACTCCCCTTCCAAGTGAGATAAGTCAGAGGCAAAACAATCTTTGAAAAATAAGTAGCCCTCTACTCTAAGAAAGCTTCAAATATCGCTGGCCGAATCAGGTCTCTTCTACTCCACGATGGCTTCAACTTTCTTTTGATCGACTAAGACGCTCTCCGTAGAAATAATGTGCCCAAAAAAAGATATATAGTCCAGCCAAAATTCATACTTACTCAGCTTCACGTACAACTTATTATCTCGAAGAGTTTGAAGCACCATCAGTAGGTGTCCTGCATGTTCTTCTTTATTCTTCGACTATACTATGATATCGTCTATGACCACCACAAACTTATCAAGGAATGGTTAGAACATACGGTTAATCAAATCTATAAATATGGCAGGAGCATTTATCAGTCCGAACGACATGACATAAAACTCATAGTGGCCATAACGGGTGCGAAATGATGACTTTGGCACATCCTCTGCCTTGATCTTCAATTGGTGGTAGCCAGAGCGAAGGTCTATCTTTGAAAACATCGATGAACGCATAGGTCATCGATCTTGGGAAGGGGGCACTTATTCCGATGGTGACCTTATTTAGCTTCCGGTAGTCTATGCAGAGCCGCAACATCTCATCCTTCTTCTTCACAAATAGCACATGCACATCCAAGGAGACACGCTCAGACGAATGTACCCACGGTCGAGCAGTTTTTGTAGTTGAAACTTTAACTCCCTTAATTCTGCAGGGGCCATTTGGTACGGAGCTTTAAAAATTGGTCGGATATTTATAAAGGTATCGATAGTGAACTCGATTTCTCGGTCCGGTGGCATGCCAAGTAGTTCATTCAGAAATGCATAAGAGAATTCTGTCACAACGGAAGAAGACTTGACGTTTGCACAATCCCACCACTTGTCTTAAACAGACTCTAAGTATCACTCGCATCCAAAGTGCAGCATCTGTCGAGATGACATCGCAAAATTACCATGCAGGTCTTCGATGCTTCTTCGCTGAACCACACGACTAGAAAATTTTGGTCTCTCCAGGTAGACAAAAGATGACTCATTTCTTTGCACATTCAATAATGGCTATGCAAGCGTTGAGCCAATCCATTTCCAAGATGATGTCGTAATCCCGAATATCTAGGACTACAATATGGAGTGACAATTTTCTTCCTCCGATACAGACATGACCGCCCTGACATATTAAACAAACATGTATTTTTGTGCTCGACGGGGTACTAATAATAAGGTCTAGACATAACAGTATCATCACTAGCTTTTTTTAATGAAAAAATTTACGGATATAAAACTATGTGTAATGCCCGAGTCCCAAAATACGTAGGACCAGGAATACGCGATATGCCAGCTAGGCATTCAACCAGACTCTGGTCTGACTCGTATACGTATAAGCTGTAATAAAGGGCACTATCTAAAAATCCCGTAAATGTAAAAATCTATGTCTCAATCCACAATGAACAGAAATATACAAGAAAGAGCTGCATGTGCTAAAGTTGGCTGTCCAATAACACACAAACTCGAATAGACTCGAGAAAAATATGAGTCTATAAAAACTAGGATATAACAACAGATGAATAAACAATATAAAGTAACCATAATGCCGGTAGAAATGATCTGAGTACCAGGTACCAATGCCAGCAAGACAAGCAACTCCATCAGCAACTCCAAATGCTCCATAATCGTCTATGCTATAAAACTGGCAGGGAACCAGGTCCTCAGAGGGACGTAGCAAGGTACAAAAATACAGTATGCCAAGTATAACAGAAAGTACAAGTGCAACGACGGTGTAATCTAGCATAACCACCTAAGTGAGACACAGTTTGAAGACAATGTTCGACGCGTGGGCTGTCCAAAATAAAACCGTAGCTCCGGATACGGAAACACACGGAACGTACCGCAGCTCCGGGCAAAGAGTCACAAGGGTGAAACAACTACTTTAGATACAAGATCACTACAGAAATAGTACATATACATATATAAGCTCATATAGAGGAGCCCAAACGTCTAGTAACTGTCTTTCCCATCCCAAGCGGTCAACGATTGTGCATTGAACCTGAATCTCTATCTAACAGTCGCGTCACACAGAAATAACTATCAACAGAAGCGACCCTAAGGTCGTCCCAGTCTTCGATCATGATGTCAGTATCAGGATACAGAAAATCTGGCACGATAATAGTATATGGACGTGTCCTAGGGTTATGATATACACAGGTACGTACATTAAGGTGTTGTGAATCATCTATCATTCGTTACTAGACGTTACCAACGTACGTCTGCACCCGGCTGTGATCCGAATGGAAAGTAACGATTCTAATCAAATACGCGCATAATGTATATAATAAATCAATAAATATCTGGTAACTGAAATACAAGGTGGCAAGGTACACTTGCCTGCGTCCGACTGCTGATGATGGGCATCCGGTACAACGCCCAAGTCCACAGGCCCTGTAGTACCTAGAGACGAGACACAAGCTCAAACAACAACTATCACAAGACTAAAATAAGAAGTGACACACGTCTAATCATATGTTTAACCTTAGTTACAAGTCACATAGACACGAAGCTAGAGGGTTGACCAAGGTTGACTAAGGTACATTACGTCTGTTACGTTCAATCACATATATAATATCACCAAACAAATCCTCAATCCCACTACATTTATCGTGGTACTTTCAGTAGTTCAAGTATGTTCATTCCTCATATTTTACCCTAGTCTTCACAGAAGTTATCAAGCATGTTTACACATATCATCCTCAAACAAAATAATTATCCTCGAGTAAATAATTATTAATAATTATTTAAACCCTCAGTTATAAATACCGTCAATAGCCACTCCTCAAATATATTCATCATTAATTATTAGCTCTCAATATTAACCAATGCTTTGATATCACAATATTATTCTACGATAATTAAATCTGTACCTCAGTAATATTAAATGTTTTTAGTATCGCAACATCATTTTCACAACCATTTAAACTTATCATCATCAATAAACAATATGCATAAATTAAATAAAATACCCTAAAATCCCATACCTAGCATTCAATAGACCTTAAACACATTAGCATCATTCACAACCCCAGAGACTATGTAGCATATAACCCTTAATTTGCACATTAACAAGCTATTAAACCCTAAAATCTCTATTCAACATTTAACCATTAATTTGTATTTATTAAGATGTAATAAACCTTATAACTCATGCATTCCAAAATCCTAAAATCTTAATGTATAGCAACCCTTAAGTAAATCTATATCATTTACCACCATTCATGTATATTATATCATATAATATACCCCAAGATCTCACATGGCATTTAAAACTCCAAACTCAATATTTAACCATAAATTCTAACTAGGTTATGTGCATCCCTAAACAATTATGTCACCTTGGCGATGACGGTGGTGATGATGAAGACGAGGATGATGAAGAGTGGTGGTGCTGGTTGTCACGCCCTAGTCCCAAAATACCGAGGGACTAGACACGTGGCAATGGCCAGCAGCACACACTGATGGACAAACCCAATTTAATGGATCCACCAGGGCATACTTAAGCTGTAACAACAATAAATAGGTCCAATGATACAAGTCATAGTCTATTCTAATCTCATCCACAATAGATAATCACAGATCAAATGCCAGAATAATGTAAATAAATATAAACTAACATATCTCAATAAAAGTGTCTCGGGGAACAACTCGAGAATAAGTCTGATACATCAATGTAATAGACAGAAAATAAAATAACTAGGAACAGAAATAACTGAGTATAATAAGCCACTAATCAGGAGAAGTCCTCTGGCATAATCTCGTCCTCGGGTTCGGTACTGCTCCGATGTATGCACATGTTCTTGCTTCTGCTAATGCTCCGGTCCGTATCTAGGTCCTCAGGGGACATAACAAGGTATAAAATAATACAAGCCAAAATAAATACAGTGCAATAGTAAATGAAATAAATTGGGTAAGTATGTAACCATCTATGTATAATGCAAGTGAGAGCATCACTAGTACTCAGGCTGAGACCACTACAAGCTCTGTGTCGGGGAGCCGGTAGCAGTAATATCACTAGTAGAGTGCCTAGCTCTGATATAGAGTCCGAGGCCTCACAATAAATATAACACTAGTAGAGTGCCTAGCTCTGATGTAGAGTCTAAGGCCTCACCATAATAAATATATATAAATCAGCCTGTAGCCTGTGTGTCTCTCCCCACCCAATGTAATCACACGTCTCATGTCCACGATGCTTCATGTCCATGTCACGTAAGATCATATCTAATACAGAAAGTCATATAATGTCTATGAATATAATATCTATGTCATAAAACCTGTAACCTATTCAGAATCACCTTGAATATTTCAGGAATATTCTATCACATAAATAGTGTCCAGTGTCCTGGGTTATGATGTACTTGATAAGACAAGTACGAGAATGTAAAGGGTCACGATATCCATCTCTAGGTGACGTTACAAAACTCCGCGTACGGTGTTGGCACCCGACTATTAATCGGACGCTAAGTAAGTCACACGGTCCTAGGTCAAGCATGTAAAAGATGTAAATAAATCAAGAAAATATTGTAAGCCCCCTGATTTTCAGAATTATTAATTTGGATTTTTTTGCAATTTTCTGAAATTTTTCTGTAATTAAAACCTAGGCCTTTGGTAATTTAATGATTTTTAATTATGGTTAATTCATATTAAAATATTATGGAAATAATATTTTATGGTGTAAAATGGGAAACCGGACATAGGGTAATTTTCCGGGAATTTATTGGACTCCGGAATCCTTTTAAAGCCCTGAAAACCGATGTAGAGTTAAACCGAATTAAACCCGTGCCAAGCGCCCAACATCCCCATGAGAGCCGAAGCCAAGCCCAAGGAGCGTTGACCCAGCCCAAATCCTAGGTCAAACCCTAGTCCAATTTCTGCATGTATAAATACATGTTTCCCTAGTTTTCCTCCAGAAACAAAAAGAAAAAAAAGAAAAGAAAAGAAAAATCCCTAAATTCCCCAAAAAAACCCTAACCCTAACCTAGCCGTCGGCTACCCCCCCCCCCCCCGCCGGAGCAGCCGACCTCCCCCTCCCCCGCGGCGAGCCGACCCCCTGCCGGCCTCGACCTCCTCCGCCACTCGCCACCACCACCATCCTCATCACCAGCACCTCCGCCCTATTTAGAACCCCCCTCCGAGTCTCCCCTCCGATCATCTCCCCCAATCCGCCGCCTCCGCCCTAACCCTAGTTCCTCCGACCACCATCCCTCACCGGACGCCGCCACCGCTCCGCCCGACGCCGCCGTGCCCAGCCTCGCGTCCCCCGGCCACCTCCGCTCCTCCGGCGCCCCGACAGCACCCCGCAGCAGACCCAGCAGCTCCCCTCCGGCCGCCCGACGCTGCCTCCGCCGCTCAGCGCCGCCGCACGCCACCGCACGCCATGCAGCACTGCCCCCAGTCCCTCCGGCCGGCCGCCCCTCCGCCTCGGCTCCGACAGAACCCCCAAAACCCCAAAACCCTAGGTTTCCGTGTCGTGTCGGACACGTGTCGGACACGGTATATTTTAGGTTTTTCGGACCCTGTTCAGGTACGCGTATCTCCCTGCTCGTTTACCCGTTTTCGATTCCGTCAGTTGCGTTGCGTAGCCTGCATGACCCCTCGGTGCCCGTGTAACCCGCTCGGGGCATCGCTTCCTGTGGCGATCGCGAACCGCGATCCAAAAACAGGAAAAACAACGTCCTGTTTTACCCCGGAACTAAGTGCGCCCTGCCAAACGGGACGACTTGGTCGCACGCGGTCTTTACCAAAACGTGCGCGACGATGATACGGACGTGTAGAATTTCGCAGAAGTTGATTTGGATGTGCATGCACACCGGAATCAACGCGTATCCGCGGACAACGCCCCGTATCTGTCGGTTCTGGAATACGCTGTAACTTGGTGTACACACGTCGGATCGAGACAAAACTTGCGCCCTCAGACTCGTAGCAATACGCTGGTCCTGTGACCCAAGTTTGTTTCGATTTTGAGAACGTTGACAAAATTGCGTATCGTGGGCCCCACAGGCTCCACTTGACGGACGATTTTGTGATCGGCTCATCGGAATCCAATTCTGAAAGTTCCGTTGGGTTCGTATAATCGTTCCTGTCTTGTAGACACTGAGTTTGAGGAATTTAGAGACCTTTGACCCTGACACGCTTTTCGGTGTAAAGTGGCCCACATGTGGACCCCGCTTTGGCCCGAAAATGTCATTTTTGCCCTTGTGTCCAAATTGGACTCAAGGACAGGCGTTTCTAGCTATTTGATATTTTCTGAATCAAATGATGATGTTTATTGCAGCAACCTGAGTAGTACCTACAGATCACACTGAGACCAGAGCTACAGTTGGAGCCAGGACCCCAGGCAAGTGTACCTTGCCAAAACTTGCAGTCCTTGTTACTTATTTTCTTGGCTTATATATATGTATATATTGTGGTTCATGCTTGACCTAGGGCCGTGTGACTTTACTTAGCGTCCGATTGATAGTCGGGTGCCAACACCGTAAGCGGCGTTGTGTATTGTCATCTAGACATGGATACCGAGACCCCTATTTCTCGTACTTGTCCTATCAAGTACATCATGACCCAGGACACTTGACACTATTCATGAGACAGGATCTTCCCGAGATATTCGTGGTGATTCTGTATAGGATACAGGACTAGACAGAGATACTATATCCATAGATATTTATGACTTGTTGCATTTAGATATGATTGTGCGTAACATGGACATGAGGCATCATGGACATGAGACGCATGATTACATTGGGTGGGGAGAGACACATGCTACAGGTTGATTATATCATGCCGTCGTCGTAGTCTCCCTTTTGAGCTAGACAACCCACATGATATCACTGCTACCGGCTCCCCGACACAGAGCTAGTAGTAGTTTTAGCCTGAGTTCTAGTGTGGCTCTCATATTGCATATCCCTTAGTTGGTTATATATTTACCCTATTGTTTCATTATTGCTGGAGAGACACACAGGCTACAGGTTAATTATATCATGCCGTCGTCGTAGTCTCTCTTTTGAGCTAGACAACCCACATGATATCACTGCTACCGGCTCCCCGACACAAAGCTTGTAGTGGTTTCAGCCAGAGTACCAGTGATGTTCTCTCTTGCATTTCACACAGATGGATACATATTTTGTCACGCCCCAGTCCCAAAATACGTAGGACTAGGAATACGTAACACGCCAGCCGTATGTATACGAACTCCAATATATGAAAACCATATACACACGTACGATGTACATGAATATCCAATCCACAGTGGTAATATATGTCACAACAAGTCACACGCAGTTCTATATCTCATCCACAGCACAAATAATAGAATAATGGAAATCAATAAATGAATATCAAAGAAGCAGTCTCAAATAGTAATCTCAAAGTGTGATAGTCGGGTGGAAACAAATCCACTGCAAATCGACTATAATAAACTACTAAAGAGAGAAGGGAATAAACTCTAATATAAAAATAAATGTCTCGAAAAGAATAGCAACTAAAATATCTAAACAGCTGCAATGAATCACATATAATCAGAAGGTAAGATCTCCTCAGACTGATAGGTAGCGTCAGGTCCAGGTCCATACTCCTGCGGGTACTCCTGCTCATCTATATCTGGAAGGAGACCAGGTCCTCAAAGGGACGTAACAAGATACAAAAAGTACAAGCCAATAAAGTACTGAAAATAAACATCCATTGGGTCGCCTAGCCGTCTAAGTGAATGCAGTTAAGAACACCTTTCCCTACAAGTGAGCTATCTGGCTGAAAACTGGGATTTGGCATGGTTCTCTTTTGAAGATCCAGGGGCCCAAAGGCACGTCGTCTTTTTGAACGGCGGAGGCCCGCCAATGTATATATATGGGTCATCACCACCCGTATCTCCAGTGGAGAATCCGGGCGTCACAGAAAAAGTACAAAGGAGCTCAAATGCGGTACTTGTTGTTCTCCCCACCCAATGCTCTAAGCATGTCATGTCCATGACACGATAAACCTCTAATAACCGCCAGGTCTACTAGCATGCAAAATTTCTATTGGCAGTTATCCCTATCCGTCGTACGACCTATACGTACAGTGGCCAGCCGAGTACGCAAGTTCGTGTCCTACATGTGACTCACACTCGTGTAAGAATAGTGTCATGTCCAATAAAACATAAATGCCTCATGAAGATGGGGTAGTCTCATAAAGTAGGTCTAATGCATATACATAAATAAAAACATAGTACGACGACACCGTCGTTGCACCCAAGTTTCCTTGGACGCGCAGTTTATATAGCAGTTAAAATAAATGAACTAAATAAACAGAAAATAAACATGCATGCCTCATATGGAATGTAAAAATAGTATAATGGCAAGGTATACTTGCCTGGCAAGAAATCTGTAAAGTGTACGCGCCTAAATGTCAAGGACACTGAACCTGGAACTAAGGACTCCGAACAAACGTCTCCGGATGCTGAAATAAACATCATCAACATTTTCGGAATGAGAAAAATAGCTAAAAGGCACATCCCTTTCGTCCAATTTGGACATAGGGGCAAAACGGTAATTTCGGGCAAAAGTGGGATCCCCGTGTGGCCCACTTTGCACCGAAAAGCGTGCCGAGGGTAACAGTCTCTAAATGGAACAAACTATAGGTCAAACAACTCTAAATGTCAACATGAACCCAATGGTATGTCCAAATGTGGATTTCGATAGGCCGAACAAAATTTTGTCCAAAAAGTCAACTATGGGGCCCACCAATTGGTAATCTGGTCAACCGTCTCAGAAATGCATAAAAATTGGGTCACAGGACCGACACGTTACCACGAGTCCAGTGGCGCAAGTTTCGTCGCAATCTGACAAGCGTACACAAAATACGCGCGAGTTCCACAAAAGTTGCGACACGGTGTGTGTCCGCGGATACGGTCTGATTTTGGCGCGCACACGCGTCCGAATCAGTCTCCATAAATTTTCACGTGTCCGGTTATGTTGCGTGTACCATTCAGTACACTTGGTACATGGCGGGGCGGTCCCGTTTGGCGGGGCGCGCTCCGTTTTCCAACTTTTGGAAATCTGGAAAAGTGGGTGCGCGCAGTTTTGTGACGAATATAATTCTGTCCACAGCAACTAATAGCATAGGGTTATTTAACAGAAAATAAACTAGGTCAAGTGTTCTACAGGTATCAAAAAGAATCACCGAATTTGGATCTCTGTGGTGGGAGATACGAACTCGGCAATATAGGTGGTCACCGTAGTTTTCTGCGATTTCAGAATTGGGTCTGTTCCGCCCACTTTGGACGCTATTTTTCACCTAGGGGCACACATTTTCCGAGGTTGGCTATAAAACAAATATGGAAGAGGGTTAAGGGGTGATCATACCGGTGAAGACGGAACAGCGTTTGGTTGAGCGAGTCGACGGAAAATCACTCCGGAGCGAAGGTGCTTCGAGTGAGATTCTGCAGGGCGCGAGGTCGGAGTCGTCGGGATGGTTGGATGGCTTGGCGGGGCTTCTCTGGCTGTGGTGATGGCTCTAGATGGGAAGAGGAGGTCTGGAGATTTAGGTTAGGGTTTTTGAGAGATAACTATATATATATATATATATATATATATATATATATATATATATATATATATATTATAAGAAGAGGGAGGGGGATGGAGCGGGTTGGCCGCGTGCAAAGGGTCGGGCAAAGAGGGTTCCGCTGAAGTGCTGAAGGGTCTGGGCTTGGAACAATGCTAAGTTGCTTAGGGGGCGGGTCAATTGGAAGCATATGTGAAGGGGACTTTCTATCAGCAAGTTTGCTGAAGAGTCTAGTATAGTAGTTATCATTGTTATTATTATTACTATTATTATTATATTAGTAACTTTCTTATTTAATTAAATCTTTTTCTTTCTTTCCTTTTCCTTTCTAAATATATATATATACATATATACATTTGTGTATACATATATATTATATATATACTCATAAGAAAATTTATGGATTAGAATAATGCACATCGTTATGCTAGCAACTGCTCAAGGGGGTCTCCTACATGGAAAAAATTCCGAAAAATTTCTGATGGTCCCATAAGTCATCTAAGTTCCCGAACACCTAAAATAAAATTTATTAAAAATCTATTTCTCCTATTTAGACCTAATTACTATAATTTAATTAATAATTAATAAATAAAAGGGTATATACGATTTTTTTTTTGAAGGGGATTTTACATTCTACCCAACTTGTAAAAATTTTGTCCTCGAAATTAAAATTAAGCCACGATATAATGCAATGATGGTATAAGATATAAATTAACAATGTAAATTCATACCTTGGTCTGCGAATAGGTTCGAAAAATGCTTGCGCATGTCGTCCTCGCGCTCCCAAGTTGATTCTCCTGACGCGCCATGCCTCCATGCTACGCGAACCAAGGGAATAGACTGGTTCCTCAACACTTTCTCTCGACGATCAAGGATTCTCACGGGTTGCTCTTGGTATGACAAGCTCGGCCCAATGGTGATCTCTGAATGGTCGAGAACATGACTGCTGTCTGCCATATATCGCCTGAGCTGCGACACATGGAATACGTTATGTACTCCCTCCAGTGAAGGTGGTAGCGCAAGTTGATATGCCACCTCTCCAACTCTCTCGAGCACGTCAAATGGTCTAATATACCTTGGACTCAACTTGCCGCGCCCTCCGAATCGGATGGTGCCTCTGGTCGGTGATATCCTCAAGAAGACGTGATCGCCTCTTTGAACTCCAAGGGACGACGATGAAGGTCTGCCCACTGCTTCTGCCTGTCTTGCGCTGCTCGCAAGTGTCCCTGAATCTTCTTGACTGTCTCTACAGTGTTGACCACCAACTCGGGTCCCAAAATTTGACGTTCTCCCACGTCACTCCAACACACAGGAGACCTACATTTTCTTCCATACAATGCTTCAAACGGAGCCATCTGAATACTCGCTTGATAGCTATTGTTGTAAGAAAACTCTACAAGATGTAGGTGGTCCTCCCATGATCCTCCGAAGTCTAACATGCAAGCCCTCAACATGTCCTCCAAGGTCTGAATAGTACGCTCCGACTGCCCATCTGTCTGCGGGTGGTAAGATGTACTGAACTTCAGACGAGTACCAAGACTCTCCTGCATGCTGCTCCAAAAGTGCGATCTGAAGCGCGAATCTCTGTCCGATACAATGCTGACTGGTATGCCGTGAAATCTCACGATCTGCCTCATATATAAATCAGCTAAAGATTATGTAGATTGACCCACTCTAAAAGGTATAAAATGGGCTGACTTGGTGAGTCGATCCACTATTACCCATACTGCATCTCTCCCACTTGGACTCTTGGGAAAACCCGTGACGAAGTCCATAGTGATGTGCTCCCACTTCCACTCTGGAATCAGAAGTGGTTGCAATAATCCTGCTGTCCTCTGGTGCTCCGCCTTCACTTGTTGACATACCAGACATTTAGCTACAAAGTGAGCTATCTCTCTCTTCATCCCATGCCACCAAAAATGCTGTCGTAAGTCACGATACATCTTGGTGCCTCCAGGATGAATAGAATAAATCAAACTATGAGCCTCTGTCATCAGCTCCTATCGAATCTCTCTATTTGGAACATAAAGACGATCACCACATCGTAATGTTCCATCCTCATGAATGCGCAATCCTGTCTGCTCTCCGACCTCTGTCCTTTCCTTTAGTCTCCTGAATCTGGCATCTGTAGGCAAAGCTGCCTTAATCCTCTCTACCAATGATGATTGAACTTGCAAGTTGGCTAGTGTCCCATCTGCTCCGGGTAATATCACTTCAATGCCAAGCTCTTGCAAGTCCTCCAATAGTTCCCTCTGTGCTGTCAAGAAGTAAGCTGCTGGCTTCCGGCTTAACGCGTCTGCTACCACGTTAGCCTTGCCTGGATGATAATGTAGCTCTATCTCGAAATCTTTCATCAACTCGAGCCATCGACGTTGCCTCATATTTAACTCCTTCTGCGTGAAGACGTACTTGAGGCTTTTGTGGTCTGTATAGATTTCCACTCGTTCTCCGTATAAGTAATGTCTCCATAGCTTCAGAGCAAATACAACGGCTGCAAGTTCCAAGTCATGAGTCGAATAATTCTTCTCACGTACTCGTAACTGCCTAGATGCATATGCAATCACCTTGCCATGCTGCATCAATACGCATCCTAAGCCTTTTCCTGATGCGTCACTGTAGATCACATATCCTCCTGATCCTGACGGAATCGTCAATACTGGTGCTGTAGTCAGTCGTTTCTTCAACTCTTCAAAGGCTGCTTGACACTCGTCAGTCCATATAAATTCTTGATCCTTACAAGTCAAACGAGTCATAGGTGCCGCTATCCTTGAGAAGTTTTCCATGAACCGTCGGTAATATCTCGTAAGTCCAAGGAAACTCCTCACCTCTGCTGCTGATTTAGGAACAGGCCATGTCTCAACTGCTGAGATCTTCTCCGAATCAACAGAAATACCATCTCCTATAACAACATATCCAAGAAATGAAACTCTGTCCAAGAAGAACTCACATTTGCTGAGTTTAGCATATAACTGCTCCCTCCTCAAAGTCTCTAGAATAATCCGCAGGTGCTCCTCGTGCTCCTCGTGGCTCTTCGAATAGACAAGTATATCATCTATAAAGACGACCACGAACTGGTCCAAGTACTGGTGGAAGACTCGATTCATCAAGTCTATGAAGATTGCTGGAGCATTGGTCAATCCAAATGGCATGACCAAAAACTCGTAGTGTCCATATCTTATTCTGAATGCGGTCTTTGGAATGTCCTACTTCCGTACCTTCACTTGGTGATATCCCGATCTCAGATCTATCTTCGAGAATACCTTAGCTCCACTGAGTTGATCAAACAGGTCATCAATGCGTGGCAATAGATATTTGTTCTTTACTGTCACTGCATTCAAGGCTCTGTAGTCAATGCACATACGCACTGACCCATCCTTCTTGGGTACAAACAACACTGGTGCTCCCCAAGGTGATGCACTCGGTCGGATGAAACCTTTCTCCTCTAGCTCTTTTAACTGTGCCTTCAGCTCGTCCATCTCCTTCTTCGCCAGTCTGTAAACATGCGATGCTATAGGTGCTGCTCCGGGTGCTAGTTCAATTGAAAACTCTACGTCTCTGTCTGGGGGTAGTCCTGGCAAATCCTCTGGAAAGACGTCTAGAAATTCTGAAATAATAGGGTGATAGACCACATCGTCCATTGCGAGCTGCATACCATCAAGGATTTCTGTGGATCCTCGGGCAAACTCAAGTTCAGGCTGGCCTGGTACCTTAAAAAGAATGCTTCCTCCAAAGCAATCGAAGAAAGCATGGTACTTGCTTAGCCAGTCCATTCCAAGCACAATGTCAAAAGACGGCATAGGAAGGACTAAGAGTTGGGCGTTCATCTCTCTGCCACGTATCACTATAGGGCCCGATCTACAAACTCGACTAACTGGTACAACTCCTCCTCCGGTTAAAATTCTAACACAACTAGATAATGGTGTAGAAGCAATATTGTGTTTGGCAATAAAACTAGATGATATGAATGAGTGGGTGGCTCCCGTATCAAATAATGTCACAGCGGGAAAAGTAAAAGCAAGGGTAATACCTGCTATGACATCCACCTCATGATCCAGGTCATCTACCTCCAATGCAAAAGCTCGCCCGTTCCTCTGCGACTGTCCATGTCCAGTCCTCATATACTGCTCCTCCTGAGTAGGTAGCGGTGGTCCTCTCTGAAATCCTCCTGCTGCTGGGGGTCGAGGTGCTCCCGGTCCGGTCATCTGCTGGGCTGGCTTCGGTGCTGGAAGCGCTAATCTCTGAACTGGCGGTGGAAGTGTCTGCTGCATGTGGCAGTCTTTCACCATGTGCTGTCCAGAGCCACATCTCCTACACTGACCCAAGCGGGTCCGAAAATCTCTCGCAACATGTCCGATCCTCCCACAATAATTACATTGGGGTTTCTCCGAAATCTGGTACGGTGCTGCTTGGCGTTGCTGATGCTGTTGTGCCAAGGGACGTCTGATAGGTCCCCCCTGTTGTGTCCTGGCTGGTTCCTACTGTATCCTTGCTGATCCTTGTTGTGTCCTCAGCTGACCTCCTTTTCCTCTGCTAATGGTTTCCTGAAATCTGGCCTCTGTCAGTAGTTCAGCATAAGAGACTCGGGACTGCGAGCTTGTATAATGTTGAAGCTCCTGGGTCAGTCCTCGATGAAACCTCTTAGCCTTAGCCAAGTCATTTGGTATCAAAGCAGCACCATATTTGCTGAGTCAACTAAACTCGGCATCATACTCGTCCACTGTTCGGTTTCCTTGCTCCAAGTGAAAAAACTGATCATACAAGGTGTCCCTGACAGTGTCCGGGAAGTACTTTTCCTCAAAGAACTCCAAGAACTGCTCCCAAGTCTGGTAAGTACCCAACTGGCGCTCCATGGATTCCCACCAGTGATGAGCATTACCATCTAGAAGCGTCCGTACACCCGTCATCCATAGGTCCGTGGGTAACTGCGATGCCTCCAGTAGCTTCTGTATGTGAGTGATCCAGTTGGTAGTCTCCTCCGGGCTCTCAGTACCCTTGTACTGCCTTGGGTCCATCTGAACAAAATCCTTTACTGATCCAACCCTAGCTCGAGGTGCTGGAGCTAGTACTTGGGCTGGTACAGTAGCATGTGCAGCCATCCTCTCCAGTGCTGCCAAAAATTCTTGTCTCTGCTCGGCTGCCTGCTGCCTCTGTTCCTGTATCATCATCTGAAAGAATTGGAACATCTGTGCTTGGCCATCTTGCGGTACTGGGACAGGTGGAAGGTTCCCAATAGGTAAAGCGGGAAGATTAGATGGAACTGGGGTGTGAGTCTGTCCATCTGGCCTCGGAAGCCTAGGAATCGTTGCGGTCCCTCCTTGAGTCTGACCATTGACTCCAGAAGTTGTGTCGCCATCGGCGGCAGTACATCCATTCTGCAAATCCATCTCTCTGCAGTTGATGTACGAAACGATTAGAAAAAGTACAGGAATCAAACAGGATGCAAGTATTAAATAGGGAGGATGAGTTCAATCAAGCATGGATGAGATCCTTATACTCTATTCCTATACGCAGGCTTGTTCGGTACAGTTACGTAACCGAGACAATATATTCTAGACCTGCATGGGCCACCACAAAAACATGTCACGCCCCAGTCCCAAAATACGTAGGACTAGGAATACGTAACACGCCAGCCGTATGTATACGAACTCCAATATATGGAAACCATATACACACGTACGTTGTACATGAATATCCAATCCACAGTGGTAATATATGTCACAACAAGTCACACGCAGTTCTATATCTCATCCACAGCATAAATAATAGAATAATGGAAATCAATAAATGAATATCAAAGAAGCAGTCTCAAATAGTAATCTCAAAGTGTGATAGTCGGGTGGAAACAAATCCACTGCAAATCGACTATAATAAACTACTAAAGAGAGAAGGGAATAAACTCTAATATAAGAATAAATGTCTCGAAAAGAATAGCAACTAAAATCTCTAAACAGCTGCAATGAATCACATATAATCAGAAGGTAAGATCTCCTCAGACTGATAGGTAGCGTCAGGTCCAGGTCCATACTCCTGCGGGTACTCCTGCTCATCTATATCTGGAAGGAGACCAGGTCCTCAGAGGGACGTAACAAGATACAAAAAGCACATGCCAATAAAGTACTGAAAATAAACATCCATTGGGTCGCCTAGCCGTCTAAGTGAATGCAGTTAAGAACACATTTTCCCACAAGTGAGCTATTTGGCTGAAAACTGGAATTTGGCATGGTTCTCTTTTGAAGATCCAGGGGCCCAAAGGCACGTCGTATTTTTGAACGACGGAGGCCCGCCAATGTATATATATGGGTCATCACCACCCGTATCTCCAGCGGAGAATCCGGGCGTCACCGAAAAAGTGCAAAGGAGCTCAAATGCGGTACTTGTTGTTCTCCCCACCCAATGCTCTAAGCATGTCATGTCCATGACACGATAAAACTCTAATAACCGCTAGGTCTACTAGCATGCAAAGTTTCTATTGGCAGTTATCCCTATCCGTCGTACGACCTATACGTACCAGTGGCCAGCCGAGTACGCAAGTCCGTGTCCTACATGTGACTCACACTTGGGTAAGAATAGTGCCATGGCCAATGAAACATAAATGCCTCATGAAGATGGGGTAGTGTCATAAAGTAGGTCTAATGCATATACATAAATAAAAACATAGTACGACGACACCGTCGTTGCACCCAAGTTTTCTTGGACGCGCAGTTTATATAGCAGTTAAAATAAATGAACTAAATAAACAGAAAATAAACATGCATGCCTCATATGGAATGTAAAAACAGTATAATGGCAAGATATACTTGCCTGACAAAAAATCTGTAAAGTGTACGCGCCTAAATGTCAAGGACACTGAACCTGGAACTAAGGACTCCGAACAAACATCTCCGGATGCTGAAATAAACATCACCAACGTTTCCGGAATAAGCAAAATAGCTAAAAAATATATCCCTTTCATCCAATTTGGACATAGGGGCAAAACAGTAATTTCGGACAAAAGTGGGGTCCACGTGTGGCCCACTTTGCACCGAAAAGCGTGCCGAGGGTAACAGTCTCTAAATGGGACAAACTATAGGTCAAACAACTTTAAATGTCAACACGAACCCAACGGTATGTCCAAATGTGGATTCCGATGGACCGAACAAAATTTTGTCCAAAATGTCAACTGTGGGGCCCGCCAATTGACGATCTGGTCAACCGTCTTAGAAATGCGTAAAAATTGGGTCACAGGACCGGCGCGTTACCACGAGTCCAGTGGCGCAAGTTTCGTCGCAATCTGACAAGCGTGCACAAAATACGCGCGAGTTCCACAAAAGTTGTGACACGGTGTGTGTCCGCGGATACGGTCTGATTCTGGCGCGCACACGCGTCCGAATCAGTCTCCACAAATTTTCACGTGTCCGGTTACGCTGCGTGTACCATTCAGTACACTTGGTACACGGCGGGGCGGTCCCGTTTGGCGTGGCGCGCTCCATTTTCTAACTTTTAGAAATCTGGAAAAGTGGGTGCGCGCAGTTTTGTGACGAATATAATTCTGTCCACAGCAACTAATAGCATAGGGTTATTTAACAGAAAATAAACTAGGTCAAGTGTTCTACAGGTATAAAAAAGAATCACCGAATTCGAATCTCTGTGGTGGGAGATAAGAACTCGGCAATATAGGTGGTCACCGTAGTTTTCTGCGATTTCAGAATTGGGTCTGTTCCGCCCACTTTGGACGCTGTTTTTCACCTAGGGACACACGTTTTCCGAGGTTGGCTATAAAACGAATATGGAAGAGGGTTAAGGGGTGATCATACCGGTGAAGACGGAACAACGTTTGGTTGAGCGAGTCGACGGAAAATCACTCCGGAGCGAAGGTGCTTCGAGTGGGATTCTGCAGGGCGCGAGGTCGGAGTCGTCGGGATGGTTGGATGGCTTGGCGGGGCTTCTCTGGCTGTGGTGACGGCTCTAGATGGGAAGATGAGGTCTGGAGATTTAGGTTAGGGTTTTTGAGAGATAACTATATATATATATATATATATATATATATATATATATATATATATATATATATATATATATATATATATATATATATATATATATATTATAAGAAGAGGGAGGGGGATGGAGCGGGTTGGCCGCGTGCAAAGGGTCGGGCAAAGGGGGTTCAGCTGAAGTGCTGAAGGGTCTGGGCTTGGAACAATGCTAAGTTGCTTAGGGGGCGGGTCAATTGGAAGCATATGTGAAGGGGGCTTTCTATCAGCAAGTTTGCTGAAGAGTCTAGTATAGTAGTTATCATTGTTATTATTATTACTATTATTATTATATTAGTAACTTTCTTATTTAATTAAATCTTTTTCTTTCTTTCCTTTTCCTTTCTAAATATATATATATACATATATACATTTGTGTATACATATATATTATATATATACTCATAAGAAAATTTATGGATTAGAATAATGCTCACCGTTATGCTAGCAACTGCTCAAGGGGGTCTCCTACATGGAAAAAATTCTAAAAAATTTCTGATGGTCCCATAAGTCATCTAAGTGCCCGAACACCTAAAATAAAATTTATTAAAAATCTATTTCTCCTATTTAGACCTAATTACTATAATTTAATTAATAATTAATAAAAAAAGGGTATATACAATTTTTTTTTGAAAGGGGGTTTTACATATTTTGCCTATATTTACTCATTTATTCTCTGCACTGCATTTATTTTGGCATGAGCTTTCTTGTACCCCCTGAGGACCTGGATCCGGATTATGTCCCCAGGATTAGCAGAGGAGATCCACCCAAAGTTATATAGTACAGGAGCATTAGCAGGAGCTGATACAGGAGCTGTACCGACACCCGAGGACGAGATCGTGCCAGAGGACTTCTCCTGAGTATTGATTGATGATACTCATTTATTTCTATTTCCAGTTTCTTTATTTCCAGTCTATTGCATTGCTGTATCAGACTTGTTCTCGGATTGTTCTCCGAGACACTGTTATTGAGATTGTTAGTTATTTCTATTCGCATTATTCTGGCATTTAATCTGTGATTATCTGTTATGGATGAGATTAGTATAGACTGTGACTTGTAACATTTGATCTATTTACTGTCAAACTACAGCTTAAGCATGTCCTGATGGATCCATTAAATTGGGTTGTCCATCGGTGTGTGCTGCTGGCCAGTATCGCGCATCCAGTCCCACGGTATTTTGAGACTGGGGTGTGACAAATATGTAACAAGAACTGCAATGTTGACAAGGTACACTTGCCTGGGGTTCTGGCTCCAACTGTAGCTTTGGCAGTTGTGGGATTTGCAGGTACTACTCCGGTTGCTGAAATAGACATCACCATTAGATTTAAAAAATATCAAATAACTAGAAACGCATGTCCTTAAGTCCAATTTGGACACAGGGGCAAAAATGACAGTTCCTGGCCAAAGCGGGGTCCACATGTGGGCCGCTTTGCACCGAAAAATGTGTCAGAACCAATGGTCTCCAAATTCATCAAACTTAGTGTCAACAAGTCCAGAACGATGATACGAACCCAACAAAACTTCCAGAATTGGATTCCGATGAGCCGATCACAAAATCGCCCGTCAAGTGGAGCCGCGGGGCCTACGATACCCGATTTTGTCAACGTTCTCAGAATTGAACCAAACTTGGGTCACAGGACCAACGTATTGCTACGAGTCCGATGGCGCAAGTTTTATTTCGATCGTGTGTATACCAAGTTACAATGTGTTCTAAAACAGGAAGATACGGGACGTTGTCGGCGGATACGCGTTGATTTCGGTGTGCACGCACATCCAAATCAACTTCTGCGAAATCCTGCACGTCCGTATCAACGGCGCGCACCTTTTGGTGAAGATCGCGCACGACCAAGTCGTCTCGTTGGCGGGGCGTACTCAATTTCGAGAGAAAACGGGGCATTATTTTTCCTGTTTTTGGATCGCGGTATACGATCGCCACAGGACGCGATGCACCAAGCGGGTTGCACGGACATCGAGAGGGTTATATAGTCTACGCGTCACAACTGACGAAACGGAAAATGGGACAATGAGGAAAGAGAAAACGCTACCTGAACAGGGCTCCGTGGAACGAGGTTTCTTCGTGTCCGTGGGTCGACACGACACAAACTGTGTCCGGGTTACTGTGCTGCTGTGTCCGGGTTCTGAGTGCTGCTGTGTCTGAGTCAGGGTTCAGCGGAGACTCGCCGTGGCTGCTCAGGCGGAGGCTGGCCGGGGTCAGGGTGGCTAGGGCTCGAGGCAGCAGGGCTCGTGGTCGGCGGAGGTGACAGAGGAGGGAGGCGATAGTCGAGGGACAGGGTGGAGGAAAGAGGAGGGAAGGCGAGGCAAGGTGGTTCTGAGAGGAGGAGGAGGAGGGAAGTTAGGGTTCAGGGCGTCAGGGACGGCGAGGGGAGAGGGGAGTACTGTCGAGGACTGCGGGGACTGGAGGGTGGTGGAGCTCGTCGGGGGATCGACGACGATGGAGTCGGGGTGACAGGCGGAGCGGGGCTCAAACGAGGAGAGGGAGGTTAGGGTTCTGGCGATCGGGTTTCTGGAGGAGGAGGAGGAAGACGAGGGAGGACGGGGTTCGGGTCGAGGGCGGTTGAGGGTGACCGGAGCGGAGCTGCGGGCGGAGGAGAGAGGAGTTAGTCTAGGTTTCCGGCGGCAGAGCGTGGGTTTCGAGGTGATTTTATTGTGCCAGAACAGTAATTTGGGAAGGATTTGGATTTAGGGTTTCGACGGGTTAACGGGTCCGGGTCGGGTTCACTTCAGATCCGACCCGACCCGTTAAGAGCGGGTTTTGGTTCGGTTTGGTTTACTGCGGTTCGGTTCGGTTTATTTAAAATAAACCGGGTTCAATTCAGGGTTTAATTCGGTTTATTTAGACTTAGTTTTTAGGGCTTTAAAAATGCTTCCGGGGTCCAATAAATTCCCGAAAAATTATCCTATGTCTAATTTTTTATTTTACACCAGAAAATATTATTTTTATAATATTTTAATATTAATTAATATCATTTAAAAAATTATTTAATTACAAATACCTTAGTTTTAATTACCGAAAAATTCCAAAAAATTACAGAAAATTGTAAAAAATCCAAATTAAAAATTTCTGAAAAATTAGGGGGTTTACACTGGTGGTGTGGAAGAGGTGGTCGTAGGGTGGTGCGAAGTGGTGGCCGGAGGTGGTGTGAAGTGGTGGGGATGATGGTCGTGGGGTGGTATGAAGTAGTGGTGCGGCTAGTGGTGAAGAGTGGTGGTGTGGGGGAGATGGTGACGAAGGGTGGTGATGGAGACCGGCGGAGAAGGAGGAGGTGGTCGAGGTCGGGTCGACTGGAGTATTGGTCGAGGGGGGTGATGGTGCTGGTGGCGTATGGTGGTGCGGGTGGAGGTACTACTGGTTCGAGATAGTGGAGGTGGCATTGGTGTGTGGTGGTGAAGTTGCTGACGAAGCCGCGGGGAGTAGCAGCTGGCCGAGGGAGTGGTGGAGGCAGCGGGGATGTTGCTGACGAAGCCGCGGGGAGTGGCAGCCGGTCGAGGGAGTGGTGGAGGCAGTGGGGATGTTGCTGACAAAGCCGCGGGGAGTGGCAGCCGATCGAGGGAGTGGTGGAGGCAGCGGGGATATTGCTGGAGCTCGCCGGAGTTGACTGGAGTAGGGGTGGTGGCCGGGTGGATGGGTTAAAGAAGAAGAAATAAAGAAGAAGTAGAAAGGAAGAAGAAGAAAGGGAAAAAAAGCTACGGTTGGAAATTTGAGGAGGGAGGAGAGAGAAGGTGGGGGGTTTTCCAAGTGTAGAAATTAGGGCCTGTTTGGGGAAGTGTGTATGAGGAGACATTATATCGGGAAAGGTGATAGGGTGTGTGGGATGAGGATGCTCCAATTTCAAATGAGTGGTTAGGATTGATCATGGAGGATTTTTTATTCAAAAGAGAGGGGTGTTGACTAGTCAAAGAATGGAGGGCTTCTTCATTTGGCTTGAACCAATGGGGTGTTGCCACCTAGTGCAACTTTTGCAAATTAGTCCCCTAAATTTGGGTATTTGCACAGACACATGAAATAAAAAATTTGTGGGAGAATTGGTCTTTGGTGTTTTGTAGGATGAGAATCTGGTCCCTTAAATTTGTACCTTGTTACGTCCCTCTGAGGATCTGGTCCCTTGCCAGTTTTGTAGCATAGACCGTTGTGGAGCCTGCCTGGAGTTGCTGATGTGTGTTGCTTTGTCTTGCAGGAATTGGTGCCAAGTACTTATATCTTTTCTTCTGGAGTCATGGTTATTATTCATATTGTTTATTCATCTGCTGATATAGCCTAGTTTTATAGACTCATATTCCTTTCTCGAGTCTATTCGAGCTTATGTGTTACTGACAGTCGACTTTAGCACATGTAGCTCATTCTTGTATATTCTGATCATTGTGGATTGAGGCATAGATATTTATATTTACTTGATTATATAGATAGTAACCATTTTAATACAGCTTAAACGTATTCGAGTCGGACCGAAGTCTGGTCGAATGCGTAGCTAGCATGTTACGTATTCCTAGTCCTACGTATTTTGGGACTGGGGCGTGACAAAGAGTCCAAGTTTGAGTTTTCTTCTTTCTCAGCATGGCGCATGGGATCAGCGCTGCATGAGATTCAGAAAAAAATAGAGGTTATGTTGTTGTCAGGGCTGCATGCGGTCATCTACCTGCGGCTGCCGACTGGTGCCGCATGATCCTTCTTATGCGGTCTTCGTTGTGGCCGCATAGAACATGCACCAGCACCTGAACTTCTGGCATAGTAGTATTTTTTTCTGCCAGATTTTAGGTGCTGAGCACCTTTCTTCTCAGCCCAGACTGCCGCATGGACAGGGACAACGTGGATGGACGAATGATGTACGTCTTCAGCAACAGGGAGAGAAGCGGGGAGCCCATACTTCGTAGTTGGGTAAGGCACAACGACATTTGCTACCTATGTCTTGCGTGTCTTCTTAGCCTTGCTAGCATTGGAGAAGGACTCGCGCTTCCCTCGGAGAGCATCTCCTCGAACGCTTGCTGGTCGAATTGTGTACCACCAACATCCTGTGGGTAGACCCCAGTTTCGGCGTATCAGACTGCGTCACGACTTTCTCGTCAGTGGAGAAGTTGGTCCCCAACAGAGTCGCCATCTTGTTCGCCATTACAAGTTTCGAATGAACTTTGTTTAATAACAAACAAAAAGTACAAAGAAATCCTAAACAAAAAATCTAAGTACAATATTTTTGATCTGAAAAATGTGACGATGGAGATCGAGTACTGCAACGACTCATTTACTCCGTTGATGGTCTAATGAGGGAATGAAGATGCCCTATTTTGTTTTCTCTCTCCTGAGCTTGTTTGCACGTACGTAGCCAGCCGGGGGGGGGCCTTGTGGGTGTGCTACCCTGCTATCTATAACCATCATGCTGACGGGCTATATATGCCACATACGCCTCTGTTTGGTGGCCGCATGGGACTTCTTCAACAGAATGCGGTTGCAATTGTATCAGCTTACCACGGACATGTTGTCACATGACCTCGGTTAAGATATGTTGTTGATAATAGTTGGGACAATTATTGGCAGGGAAGCAACAACCTACCCTTCTTTATACAACAGGAATGCAATGGTATAAAACTTTGCTTTATGATAGTTTTATTAAGTGCACAGATCTTGAATGAAATAGGACTCAATGACCCAATAAGAAAAAGAAACAAGTGGAAGTGGGCATAATTAGCTAGGGATACTTTGTAAATTAATTTTGATCATAGTTTCAGTTTCAAGCTTTCTTCTCCTTATTTGTGTGTCCAGGTGCAAGTGTGTTTAAGAGCCAAGTCATCTAACCTTTCAGAAATAGCAAGTATAGAGGGGGAAATTAAAAATATTAACTTGTCTTTGAATACCAAGGTAAAGCTGAAATTAGATCCTACTATCTAATAATTCCAACAAAAAAAGAAAAGAACACTTAAACAACTGGATTTCCTAATCCTGAAATGCCTGGATATCAGCTCGGACGAGGTTCTCCTATTATCAAACATCAAACGCTAACAATCCTCATTACAGATAACGGTTAATATAAAAACTAGTTGAAGTATTGCTATAGATCATATAGACAAGAAATCAACTGAACAGTTGCATGCTAACTTTAAATAATCCAAAAACTAGTTGAAGTATTGCTATAGATCATATAGACAAGAAATCAACTGAACAGTTGCATGCTAACTTTAAATAATCCATCTTTCCAAGTAACTAATATATATAGTGCAATCGCCTTGCGAACCAAAAAATTTCTTGCTAAAGTATCCTTGTATTAGAAAAGATTATCTAGTCTCTTGAAAATGTATCCCATATAGAGCAAATGAGACTAGACATAATAAGGAAAAATGAAGGAAGTTTACTGTATATATATGACTAAGGCGGAAAGGCAGCAAATTCACCTTGCATTATTATTGTAATCACAATGCATGCTTTTGCTATATATGTATGAGCAACTGGACTTTGAGGATTAATTCAGAACTACAAAAGGTGCCCAGTGTACATAAAGAATCAAAATTTCATTTTCTATAGATAGTTCCAGCAAATTATTACTTCTCGGAATCCACATATATAGATAGTTCCAGCAGTAGAGTAGAGTGCAGTTTGCTTGCCTTGGTGTATCATGGCATTTTCAACTTATGCTTATTATCAGTCAATCTTGAATACATTTACCAAGCTAGCATGCATCTTCTGCTTAGATTAGAAGGCTGTTCTACAGTTTCCCTAGAGACTGACTAGATAATGAAAACTATAGCAATAAGATGAGAAAAACCTTCACATAAGTAAAATGACTCTAATTATGTATTTCAAATACAAACTCACTCTCCTCTATTACAAAATTTGATCAATACAACCAATTGGGGTTCAAAATATTACTGTAAGTTAGTTTCAGTTAAATTCATCTTTGTAAGGCATTACAATATTAACCAATTAAATGCACCTATAAATAATCACTTGGCACCAATCATAAAACAACAATTGTGTCTGGGAAACATCACTTGATAAGGAAACAAAAATATATTCAAGTGTGAATACAAACTAGATCACTGACCAGAGCCTTTGACCAAAATGGTGAATGGTTGGCTATGTCTTGTTCATGTTCATCTAAACCTCTATTTAATATTTATTCTTTTGCCTTTGAACACTCATAACAAACTAAACAACTAAAATGCTAACACCAGGGATCTCCAATAAGTACAACAGTGTATTACTCAATGAGTTACTCATGATCAAAGGCATCAAAAGAGAGAGAGACACTTAAAATAAGCTTGAGAAATATGTAATGCAGCCAATCATAAAAGTAAGCTCAAATATAATATTGCACTTTAGTAATATACTGAATTTTCTTTTGCACTGAATAATGAGGATTTATAGACTAGCTTGGGTTGGTATAACAATGATGTAAAAGAGTACAGTATATGTGCAGTTAGATTATGACACAAACCATTTTGCAACATAAATAGACATTTTAAACATGGCCATTTTCTATGGGCGCCATCCTAAAGCAGGATTTGCTCTTTGTAGGGGAATGCTGGATTAGGATCACAAACAAGAGAGAGGACAATAGTTACATCACACTACAATCCTGTAAAATCGAACATGACGTCAAAAATCGATGCGATCGCACATGGTACCAAATTTTTTAACCATTTTATATATTAGTACTGTAAAATCTCTATTTTTACCTATTTTTAGATTTTTTTTTACTTAA
This sequence comes from Iris macrosiphon, assembly GCA_036927795.1. NCBI lineage: Eukaryota > Viridiplantae > Streptophyta > Magnoliopsida > Asparagales > Iridaceae > Iris > Iris macrosiphon. The sequence goes on along the minus strand of JAYESA010000012.1, from coordinate 53,901,373 downwards.
ATGTCAGAAAATGACAATTTGTTTAGAGTTGTTCAAAAAGACCTTTTTTATTTTAGATACATGACATTAGAAACAGCCTGGCCTCCCCGAAGTAAATTTGGTGAGCAAATCTATTTCCTTTTCATCTGCCATAGCAATGAACATTGAGTATATATATATATATATATATATAGATTGAGAGAGAGAGAGACAAATGTTTGGACACTTGGCTAAAAGATGAAGATCATTTAACAATAAAGAAGTGATGAGAGTACCCACACCAAAAAATATATATTGCCACAAGAAAAATTACATCACACCAACTCGAGATTAATATGAAAATAAGAAACAAATTGTTGTTAACCGCTGTAAAGCCTACATGCTATATATATATATATATATATATATATATATATATATATATAATTTGTTTGCTAATTTTGCAACATCTCCGATTGTCTTCTGTGGAGGCGCTCGCAACTACCAACTCACATCATAGAAGGACTTAATTGTTAAGAATCAAAATGCTTCAATTGAATTTGGAGTCTCGGTGAGTCATGAGCTCAACCAAACTAGTCAAATAGTAGAAACAAAGATGGGACGAAGTCCTTCTATGGTGCGGGTAGGCAGTTGCGAGTGCCTTCAAAAAAGAAGGTCGAGTATACGACCTTTGCAAAATTAGCAAACAACTTCAGCGATTGTTGCTGAAGTTGTTTGCAAATTATGCAAGGGTCGCATCCCCGACTGTCTTTTGTGTAGGCACTCCCCAACTGCCTACCTGCACCATAGATGGGCTTCGTCCCATCTTTACTTCTATTATTCGACTAGTATGGTTGAACCCATGACTCACCGAGACTCTAAATACAATTGCAGCATTTGATTCTTAACAATCAAGTCCTTGAGTTGTTTCCATAATAATATAGCCTGAAAAAGAACAAAACTAGTATTAGCATACATACATTCATTACGAAAGTCAAATCAATCTCCTCAACCGAACTCTAGGATCGGTAACATCCATATCAAAATGCCAATCATCCCATATGTCATAAAAACAACAAAAAGGAATAGTGCAAAATGCTGCAACTACCAATTCAAGATATTTTGGCTGGATATTTAGCCTAGTTAACTGGGTTGAGTATCTATTCTTTTTCTCAAAAAACAAAGGGTATATAAATTCAGTACACAAAAAATTATACATGTATCTTGGAACCATCCAAATATCACAAAACCATGATTAAGTTCAGTTGGAAGGTTCACAGTTAACAGATGCTCTTCTTGACAAGCTTATCTCTAATGAGCATTGGTATTTTCCTATCAAAATCCATAAATTTTATGGTTTCAAATCAGATAAATTTGATAAAATTGGCAGTAAGACTGAAAGAAACATGCATTACCAATAAAGTTCTACATGTTTTTAATACCTATTTCATGCCAAACTCTTTTATTGTAAAAAATTTCCATGTTCAACTCCACTTGGCTTGCTCAATACCAGATCTTCTCCTGCAAACAATGGTTCAACATTTAAATTTCCAAGTATTATTCCTTATGGAAAGATGATGATGCAGAGGGGGATGAAAAAATAAAATAAATAAAAGTTTCGACGTACGGAGAATTTTGGTTGTGTAAGTCCACCACCAACATCACCCATCACCACCGACTCGAAGCAGAAATGCTACTGCTCGGACACTGACGCAGGGATGAGAGCGAACCGCTCTCTACAATTTTGTACGACTGGTTCCTCCCGGCGATGGCGGACCCTGGAGCTCGATCGGTTCTGCGTCGACGGGATGAGAGAGAGAGAGAGAGAGAGAGAGAGAGAGAGAGAGAGGGAGAGGGTGGTGTGGGGAAGGGGGGTGGGGTGGGGGGGGGGGGGGGGGGGGGTGGGGGGCGAGGGCGGTGTTCTTTCAAGACCTCATGCCGTGCACTATAGAGAAAGGGAGAGAGGGAGAGAGGCAGAGAGTAGTGGAGCCTCTCCAAAAGATTTTTATTATATTGAAAAAGCTATACTTTTTTTTTTATGAAGAGCTAATGAGTCTTCCATAATTTATAGGACATCAAAGGACATACAAGACAGAATATTCCAAAGATTATTCTAAAAAATATTCTATATATTATTCTAGATCCTAACAATATTTTATAAATTATTCTATTTTGTGATGAGGAGTAAATGAGTCTTCCATAATTTACAGGACATCAAAGGACATACAACACAGAATATTCCAAAGATTATTCTAAAGAATATTCTATATATTATTCTAGATCCTAACAATATTTTATACATTATTCTATATGCTAGATATTTACAAAGAAGTCTATAAATTATCTAATCCACCTCGGTGTGCTAAAAAACATTGTGCATAATTGGGTGGGTCGGATTTGGATGTGGGCTAGGTATATATAAGAAAAAAAATTATATGAGAATGTTTACATGTAGAAAATCTCATAGAAATTCGTTATCCTACATTAGTGCCACGTAGAATAAAAATTCAGAAAGAAATTACTGTTGGAAGTTTTTTTTTTTTTTTTAAAAATAATTTCTACCATAGAAATAGAGAAGATTGATATCTCCAGTAGAGGTGGCCTTAAGTTAATATGTCAATATGTTGTTACTCATTGTTCATGTTGTCACTTATGGTTATTGTAGTCTATTTAACTTGTGATATGATAAATTATTATCTTTTGTTCTCTTTGTTTGGTGAGCCTTCTAGCATGTATAGGTTTTGCTATAAAATATTGACATCGGATTAATGACAAGTTAAAAATAGTTTAGAAGATTTGTGCACTATGAATGAAGAACTTTACACAAATAATTTATTTTACTAACAAATGTTAAATATCTTGCCAAAATATTTTATTGCAGTTATTGTACATCGATTACTAAATAATGTTCAAATAACTATATATTTTTTATTGAGAATAATTATCATAAAAGGCTGAGAAATGTATCCATTCTTTCTTAGATCTCTTTGGTTGGCATAATTTTTTTCTTTCTTTAATTGTCTAGTAGTCTTGAAATCACTTGAATTTTTTTTGTCTATATTTTTCTTTCCCCTTTTAACTATTTATTATGATTTACTTAAACTTATGGTCACTTTAATTTCAATTTATCCTTAGATTGATGACAATGATGGTAAAATACACTTCATCTTTAGTTATCTTCAATATTGGGTCTAATCTCATTTACAAATTTTGAATTATCATATTTGGATTATGATAAAAATAATTTTTGACAAGTTATACGCTATCAAAGTTTCTTTGTAGCTTTGATACCTTGTGAAGCTAGAGTGCAATTTTGAAATGAGTGGTCGGATGTGAAGGGATTCCGAAGAGTGCTGAAACTTGTAGTGCTCCCTCTGAGTCAAAATAGCAATCAAGTGACCAACTTCAATTGGATAAAAATTATCAAGGGCAACCCACAAAGTGATAGGGGCTATTACATATTAAGGGACAACACATTTTGAGAAATTATTAGGGACAACACACAATTTGTTAGGGGCAACCCACAATTTCAAACACCTAAATTTCTCTTCCTCTTAAACAACTTGCTCTTCGTTTTGCAACATTTTTCTCTTTCGAATATCATTATTGGTGGTTTCAAATCACATTATAGGAGTTTGGAAGCTTTAGAAATCGTAATAGTTGGTTTGGGGACTACGAAAGAGATTTTGACAGTCCTAACTCTTTTTTAGGGTTAATTTTGTATCTAAAAATAATCATATTTTAAAAAAAATGTGATAGTTCTATCACTTTGTGTGGTACCCCTAATAATTTCTGATCTCATGTGTTCACTGTGAGCACCTAGATTTGTTGCAATCCTTTATATTCAAGTGCTAATGATGTCCTATTTGAAGAAGTTATCTTCTTTGTGCTTGTTGAGCAAAATTTATTTCTTATGTGATACTTTGATTGGATCATCTAAATTGTAATTGATATTATCGGTTAATGTAGGAAGGAAGCAAAGAACAATTTTGATTAATATGGACAGGTGATTTTTTGCTTAGTTATTAGGTCAAAACTTGAATCATGTGGGCCAAACCAAAGACCAATATCGAATCACAATTTAGTAGTCTAATTTGAAACCAATGCGTGAGTATAACAGTGACAATACAAATGATTTAAGCCTTGGCTAAAAATTAAAATTATAAGGAAGAAGAAGAAGAAAATTTTAAGCCTTATCTAGGAAGGGTTATTGGTATTTTTCAGCTCTTAATTCAGGTGTATTCTTTATTTCTTTCAAATCTTCAACAATTTATCAGCCATATTTTCTTTTTCTTACTTTTGGGTAAAGGTTCTATTTCATCATTATTTTTTTATCGTTTCAACATTAAAACCAGGAAAGGTCTACCAATCTCTCAATTGAACTTCTAAATAAATGTCCTAATAATCATTCATGCTATATTGGCGAACACTTCGGCAATAACACAAATGGTTGACGCAATATTCATAGACTGTTCTTCCCGTTATAAATAACCAATCTTATTATTTTGATTGAAAAATGCTTGGATGATGATAAGTAAGAACTCGAGTTACGTAAAAATTGCAGGGTGTATAATTCTAACCACAAGAGGTGAATAAAAGGTAAATTAGAAAAATGTTGTGTTAATTAGGAACAAGAATTTGGGGAGAAAATGTAAAAGCGTGAAAGGGAAGATGAAAAAAAATGAGTGTGGAACCTGAACGGCACAATCCTTAATACACAATCATTGCAACAAATATTCCTTCCACAATGTGAATTCATTATTGTTGCAATGATTTCAGGTTGGTCTCACTAAAGCTTCGTGTGTGAAGCCCAAAGAACTACTTAATTTTTTTATGATCCAAGCATTGCCTTCCCTATGCAAATTTGGCTAGCAAATCTCTTTCCATTTCTTCCGCCATAGTAATGAACATTGAGTATATATAGGATTTAATAGACAAGATGTTTCGACACTTGGCTCAAAGATTAATATCATATAACATTAAACGAGTGAAGATGAGAGTAACCACGCACCACAAAATATATTGCCCCTAGAAAAATCATATCACACTAACTGTAAAGTATGTAGAAAATAAATTATTGTTAACCACTATAAAGCCTTTATGCTAACTACATATATGTATATATACATTGATGTTCATATATTCACAGAACCTATAGAATAATCGTTATAGTTGTTTAATAATTTTGCAATGGTCACATTCCTGACCATCTTTTGTGTAGGCGCTCACAACTGCCTATCCTTACTATAGAAGGGCTTCGTCCCATCTTTGCTCCTACTATTTGACCAGTATGGTTGAACCCATGACTCACCGAGACACCAAATGCAATCGCAGTATTTTGATTCTTGGCAATCAAGTCCGCACACTGGATGGCGGGCTGGTTCTGTCTCTGTTGCTGCTGCTGGACCTGCCCTCGGGCTAGTGCCTGATGCTGCTGCTGAAAGGGCCTCTGCTGCTGCTGAAAGTGTGGACGCTTGCCTGGTCCCGCACTACTGTTTGCTCCTCCGGAAACATCGCGTCCCCTCTTGGGCCTGAGGTCCAAGTCATCCTCGGCTACTTGGGCATCCATCAATATGCCCTCGTAGGTAGCTGTGCGACGTCCCGACGTGCGAGACTTGATCTCTCTTGTCAGCCCTTTTCTGAATTTCTGGGCCCTGTCCCCCGGATCTCTAATCATCGATGGCGCAAAGCGGCTCAGGCGGGAAAACTCCGCGGCATACTCGTCGACGGACGAGCTCCCCTGGGCTAAGTCATGGAACTGACTCTCCAAAGCTCCCAGGGCGACATCAGGAAAGAACTTTTCTTTGAAGAGCTCCTTGAAAGCCTCCCAAGTGAGTCCCCCGCGCAAGAGTCTCGGCTCCGTGCGAAACCACGTCAAGGCAATGTCGAACATTTGGCTGCCAGCGGCCTCGATCTGGAGCGCCTCTGGAATCTGCGCCAAACGCAAGTTCCTCTCGATGTCCTCTAGCCAATCATCGGCGTAGAGTATCCCTTCTGTCCCCTTGAACTCCCGAGGCATCATCCTCTTGAAGTCCACAATGGTGCCCGGCCTCTGTTGTTGCTGACCAGGATGTTGCTGCTGCTGAGTGACTCTCTCCACAGCTTGGAGAGCCACTTGGTGAGCATTCTCCATGTTCACCCTCATCATCTCTGTCTGGGCCTGTTGTGCCTCAGCCTGCACTCTCTGGGCCTCTGCCGACGTCCTCTGGGCATCGACCATGCCCTGTATCAAAGCGAACATCTGTGCCCCATCGACGGGCACACCTCCTGGATACTGAGCTGGTGGTGGTGCCGTCGTAGCTGTGGGGACCCTCTGAACTGGTGGTGGAGGACCCCCGAATGCTGCAGACACTCCCACATGTACTGGAGATATAGGAGGTGCTGCTGATGTCTGTCCGGCAGCGCGAGAGGTGGCAGACCTCTCTGAATCTGCTGCTCCGAGTCTCTGGGACCTTCTTGGCGGCATCCTGAAGACAGATCGAAAGATTCAATTAAGGCAATAGATATGATATCAAGGAAGGACAGAAAAATTTCTAAAGGAATTAATCATTAAGAATAGTATCATAAGAATCAGAATTCCCTAATTGTGATTGAGCATATCCTTGGCCTAATTCCTATTTCCTAAAACAGGCTCGTAGTAATACTCTAAGCGAGCACCACTACGAACTCTAATCTGAATCTAAGACTAAGACTAGACTACAGACTAGACCTGCATGGGCCACCACTAAAAACGTGTCACGACCCGCACCCGGAAATTGGGCATGAGTCGTGGGTACGTCCAGCCTACGCCGCAGCATCGGCGGTAGAACGCTGTCTAGGTCATAAACATAGTATAGCCTGTCAATAGTCTCCACTCCGTACGGAGGACAATGATAAATAAACCACAATGCTATATTATACTCAATCACAACTATAACATAATGGCACGATGAGAATTGAAAAGAGTTCTAAATAAAAAAAAACAACCACAATAAGTCCAACTCAAATCCTGGGTCTAAATGACCTCACAAAGTCACAAATAAAATAAATACATCTCAATCTCAGTCTAAAACAATAATGCTGAAAAGTAATCTAAGAACAGGCTGGTAAGTTCTCCTCTAGGATAGGCACCTCCTCTGGGATTTCTGGGGTGAATTCCTCCTCTATTCCTGGACCGTAATGAGTAGGGCAAAAGTCCTCCAGGTCCTCTGAAAATGTTGGTTATCCAGTCAGGATTGGAGCGAAGCACAAGCACTAACAGCAGTTTCATTTAAATTGACAAAATCTATAAACAGTGTAAGAGATACAAGATGGAAATAAATGCTGAAAATGAGAAGTACTGGAGAAATGAAAATAGACAATAGAGCATCTAGCAATGAGCAATAAATAGTGAATGCTAGAACAAGTGAATCAGAATAAATTAAACATCTAGCTAAGTGGTTGAAATATTAGTTTATTATGTGATCGGCTTGGGACTGGATCAGGCTGGTTATATATGATTAGCTATGATTCTTTTAGGTCAGGCTAACCGCATGGTTAGCTATGGTGCATATAATGGTCAGGCTAATCATATATAACAGCTATGGAGCATATAAGTGGTCAGGCTGCACCCGACGTGAGAAGTGGGGTGAGCTATGGTACATATAATGTTGGATATGATCACACAATCTACTAATAGTTCCCCATCCCCCAGCTAGCACGATGGATTCCAATCACGACTCCTCATGATGGGGATCTAGGGTGCTAACCCGTGTATCCATAGTGTCAGAATCAAGTATGTAATACACTACAATTTATAGAAGTAATCAATCATGAAAACTGTCAGAGAATGTACTCGCCTGTGGTCCTGAGCAATAAGTGAGGATCGATGCCCAAGGTGGGATCACAATGACCTATTTACGGAATATAAATATCAGATACTGAATTTAAAGGAATTAACATGCTTAATTAATTAAATGCGAGGCTTCTAGGTCTTACCAAGGGCTATATCACCCTTAAAGTTGACTTTTGTGGTCAACTAGTCAATACTAGACAAAACTAGGTTATACCTAGGTTTCTAAGTCCATACTAGTAAGTTCAAGCTTATATCACCCATATATAACCTACTACCTAAAATATCTTGACCCATAGTGAATATCTCACCCTGCCCACAATATCTTAGTCCGTATCTTAGTATTGGTCAATACCTAGATTCTAGATCTCCTTAGATATTAAGGATACTAAGTATTATACAATATATATAGTTGGGTATACATATAATCAATAACTTAACTACTAGTATCACATTACCTAACATGCTAAAACACACACACCTATTATCCTCACTAATACACATAACTAATTCCTAATACACTGACACTCAAAACTCACACTGCTCTGATACAAGAGCCTTAACACAACCCCCAACTCCTTAACTGATACCAACTGACTGCACCTAATGAATTTTCTGCTCACATACCTATCTACCCAATCCAAATCTGCACACAGTTTGCTCTTACTGCTCACACAGAACTCACTACACAGTTCTAAAGTACTGAACTCACACAGGGAACCTACAGTCACATACCCAAGTATCTAACACAAAGTGCACATTATGCACAGACACACTTATACACACTACCTATTTCTCACACACATTCTAAAATCTGCACCCTGCACACCTACACCCTACTGGTTCACACACAGGCTGAAATACCCATACTGATGTTCCCCTTTCTGAAATACTGATACATTTGCACAGTTTACACAGTTTCTATACACAGGTATCTCACAACTGACACTCAAAAACCTACACACCCCTATTACCTCAAAGTACTCACTGACACTGAAACACTAAGACACTGCTACACATACCCCTATCTAACTGATACTCACACTAGTTCCACATTGGCACACTGGCACATTCAAATACTGAACACCTCACAATGAACACAGTACAGCCACCAAATCTGATGCCTAACACAGTCACCTCACACAGATTTATAATTACCTACACTGCACTGAACACTAGGGACACAGGTATCTACACCTGAACTTAGTATATCAACCCAACTCCAATACCCTTGAATACAGCACACTTGTTACACTGCCCAAATCTCTCATTCTCTCAATCACTCACTCACAGGTTACACAGCACAGCACACTTGTTTCTACACAAGTCTGATACATATGAAGTACACACAAACCACAATAATACACTGCACACACCAAAACAGGGACACACTGATACATTACTCCCTGCTCTAATACCTACACACACAGACACACTAAACACACAGGTATTTACTGAGAACACAGACTCTCCATCATAACTCTTACACTGATGCACAACACCTAATTATCTAGACACTGCTGAACACACACATACAGATATCCACTGAGACACTTAGGTTCTGATACACCTACTCTCACATCAGGTGTATGCTGCACACACTGAAATTATTGATTCATAGGCAGTACTGATACATTAAGACCTGTACACAGTATCACTCACACACATATGCTCTACTCTCCCTGACTGAAATACACACACACACAGCCAATTCACACAGGCCTGCTCACACATACACAGTAACCCTCTCCCAAACCCGACTGCACATAACCTCTTCCCTAGCACAGTTTCCCCCAAACACAAACCCCATGAACACATATAACGGATGCACAATGGAACCCACAAACACACAGAAATTCTGAACAAGGACACACCCTCTCTATTGAACTACACTGCTCAGAAACTTCCCCCAAACCCGATTCTACACCACATTACTCACAGCACAACCCTGAACACAAGTAATTTTACATATAAATATAGATAAGTATATCAATATATACACAGGAAATAAAATACAAGGATAGGCAACCCTAAGAAACATTTCCTCAAACACCAGAAGTACAGAAAATGGTTTTACATAGGAAACTCATAATCCTCCAATCAAAACCCTAAAAATCAAGATCTAACCTACATGTAAGTGATGAATTAAATCTACATGCAACCCCTAGGGTTAGGGTTCACGAAAATTAGGGAAAACAATTGTTGGTCACCAAAACCTAATCCAAAACCCTAAAATTCGTACCACACAGCAAGGGGGTTCCCTAATGGTCAATAATCGACAGAAAAACAGAGATTACATGTATAAAATGGGGTTTTACCTGCAGGGAGATGGTTCCCTATGGAAGTTCTTCCTTCCCAAGTCTCCTTGACCCAAGTTCCCTGATTTCCTTGCTTTGGAGGAGGAGAAAATGGAAGCCCTAGGTTTAATCTCGAAAAATGGGGTGGGGAGATGGTTTCTCTAGATGGAGGCTAGGGTTTCTCTCTCTATATGAAGAACAAGAGGGTTCCTTTTATATATATAGGCCCAGTTAGGGTTTCTAGTGTATAGCCTAGGTTTAACCCCTAGGTTAGGTCATGTAGAACCTAATTAGCTAAGGTTTAGCCAGTCTAGGGTTTGAGGGTTCTAGGGCTTGACCTAAAACAATCATAAAATAAATAGTTTTAAAATCTCAGCAATTTAATTAAACACATAATTATCCAAAATAGTGAAATTACACAATTGCCCTTACCCGGAAAAGTGGTAGTGACAGTTTCCGTAATAATATAGCCTGGAAAGAAAGACAAAAAGAACAAAACTAGTATGAGCATACATACATTAAAATGTCAAAACCTTTCATCCAATAATCTGACAATTCGATTCCAGAGAATAGTTTAAAGATAAAAGGGCGATTGCAGACAGGATGAACAATCTAAACCCAAAAAATATAAATGGGACCTCAACATGTAGAGTATGAAGCAATATCCATAACTGTTTTTTTTTCTTAAATACCTCAAATCACAAGAAAAACATAATCTTGATTAGTTCTCTCTTGCAATAGTGATTGCTAAGCTAATTCAGTAGCAACCAAATTTACATATCAATCTAGAAACTGTTTTATCAATGAATTTGTCTCCACTTTTACATGTATTAAAAATCTAGAAGTGGGAAAACTATAAAAGATAATAATTAAACAATCAGCACCAAATGCAAGATATATAAGAAAATGTTTAACTCTAACAACTTATCGCATATGTTAAGCTTCCAGTATCTGATATAAGTATATTGCATAACAAAGGTTTCACTTTATTGAAAAGATTCTCCTATATTACGCATTCTCATTTTTAGAAAAGTATATACCATAATAAAATAGTAATTCATTGGTAAATAAAGAAGTGTTGACGACAAACCATTGCTTCAAGTTCATTTACATGTGTTTTCCTTTTTTTCTCGAGATAGGCGAAAGATATTCACTAAGCCCATATTGTCACATCCTCTAATCATATCGACAGAGCTAAGTCCCTTGTTCAGACTGTCTGCTACCTGATCCTTGGTTGGAATGTGTCATTGCTCCAGTAGTCACTTCATGAAGAACCTATCGATCTTGATGTGTTTGGTCCTATCATACTGCACAGGATTATTGGCGATACTGATGGCTGACTGGTTGTCACACCACAGCTTCATCTTGGCTCCTTGATCCAGCTTTAGCTCCACCAGCTCTGCAACTCCCAAGGCTATAGCTCTGTACTCCGCTTCAGCTATCGATCTGGCCACCATTGACTGATTCTTACTCCTCCAAAGACCAAGTTGCCTCCTATAAATATGCATTGGCCCGAGGTAGACCTCCTGTCATTAGCACAGCTAGCCCAGTCAGAGTCACAGTAGCCCTCGATGCTCACATAATCATTCTTCCTGAATATCAACCCCTTTCCGGAGGCACCCTTCAAGTATCTCAGAATCTGGTACACTGCGTCCATATGACCCTTCCTTGGGTCATGCATGTAACGGCTCACTACACTCACTGCAAAGCAGATATCAGGATGTGTGTGGCTCAAATAGATTAACTTGCCCACCAGTCTCTGCTATCTATCCCGGTCAACTAGTTCTCCAACCTCAGCACCCAGCTTAAACCTCTGTTTGATCGGTGTCGTTGTAGGTTTGCATCCCAATATTCCTGTCTCTGTGAGAAGGTCCAGCGCATACTTTCTCTGAGAAAGAACAATCTCCTCTGCTTCTCGAGCAATCTCAATCCTAAGGATTTACCGAAGAAGGCCAAGGTCTTTAACCTTGAACTCCTTGCCAAGCTTCCCCTTGAGTCAGGCAATCTCCTGCTCATCATCTTATGTGATAATCATATCGTCCACAAACACTGCAAGCATGGTGATGTAGCCTCCACTCCGACAAAAAAATACAGTATGATAAGCGTTGATCTGCTGATATCTCATCCCTATCATCGCCCTCCTAATTCTGTCAAACTACGCTCGAGGAGACTGTTTCAGTCCATAGAGGGACTTCTTCAACCTGCAGAATCCTGGTGGTATCTCCATGTACACCTCCACTAGATCCCCATGAAGAAACGCATTCTTCACATCTAGTTGGTGTAGCTTCCATCCACCATTCACTGCCAAAGAAATCAGGGTCCCGACGATGCTCATATTTGCCACTGGTGCAAAAGTCTCGTCGTAGTCAATGTCGTACGTCTGATAGTATCCTTTTGCCACCAGTCGAGCCTTGTAGCACTCAATATGTCAATCTGGGTTCTGTTTCACAGTAAAGACCTACTTGCATCCGACTGCCCTCTTTTCCTCTGACAGTTTTACCAGTTCCCAAGTGTGGTTCTTCTCAAGGGCCCCTAACTCCTCGTGCATCGCCGCTTTCCACTTTGGAACGTTCTTGGCAATCTGCCAATTGTTAGGTACAGTAATACTATCCAAAGACGCAATGAATGTTCCATAAGAAGAAGAGATGTTATCATATGAAACAAACTGAGCAAGGTCCCAACCATATCTATCAGGAGGATTTCTCGTATTGCTGCGAGTGGTCCTCCGTACTGATAATGGTGTGGGAGGGGTAGGAAGAATGATATCACCTAAAGAAAAATCTGGTGGTGGTGGTGGTGGTGGTGTCTCAGGAGTCGAGACGGACGCAAGCAAGGGACTTGGCACTATAGGCACTATAAGAACTGGTCCTGCAGTTTTCTTTCCTTTCCTGCTGTAGGTAAGTAACTCCCCCTGAGCCGTGGGCCTAACACCTCTTATCTCCTTCTCCTGTTTCTCTTCACTCTCCTTCTCAACCGTTCCTCCATGCCATACTCCTAAATCGGTTGCCAAGCTCTCAACAATCTCCCTCTCTCGCCTCATACTCTCAATGTCAGGACTTGCCCATGGATGAGGTTCCCTCCTGATGGTAGTATGGTTCAAGCTCCCTGAAGTGAACATCCATGCTCATAAACCTCTTCTTCTATATTGGGTTCCAGCATACGTACCCCTTCCGAGTCGCCGAATAGCCCACAAAGACACTTGATTGCTCTAGGGTCAAGTTTCCCAACAGAAGGTCTGTTGTCCTTCACAAAACATATGCAGCTAAACACCTTCAGCAGGAGTATCCCACTATTATTTTCTTACAATATCTCACATGGAGAGTTCCATTCCAGTACTTTCGAGGGCATTATGTTGATCAGTTGACCTGTTGTCAATACTGCATGCCCCTACAGACTCTGTAGGACATTCATGGAGATCATCATGCTCATTGCCAACTCTAGAAGGTGTTTGTTCTTCCTTTTTGTCACTCCATTATGTGCTGGTGTGTATGTACAGGTAGTCTGATGCTGTATCCCTTGGGCTGACAGATATTTCTCAAGTGCTTTGTTGGTATACTATGTCCTATTGTCAGAAATTAGTACCTTCACCACTGCTTTGTACTGAGTTTGGACATGTTTATGAAAGTTCCGAAAACAGGCAAAGACATTACTCTTATTCTTCATCAAATACAGTCAGGTGACACTAGATGAACAATCAATAAAAGAAACGAAATATTTGTAATCATTCATAGTATTTATGGCGTACGACCCCCAAACATCAGAATATATAATATCAAAAATAGAAGAGCTCATATAGCCTGCACTAACATATTAGCTCTTAGTAAGTTTGCCTAAATCACATGCATCATATACTAGTTTCTCCTTATTTGCTTTCTCATAAATATATGAATATAATCTACTCAAAATACCAAAAGAGGAGTGTCCCAACTGCTTGTGGTGGAGTATCAGTGTATCATCGGCACTCATCTTTGGTCCTCCCATTCATGCCCTCTCTGCCACAGACACCAATGTCGAATCTAGTCCTTCTCGATCCAGGTAACACAGTCCATCATGCCAAGTGCTAGTCCCAAGTCTTTGTCCCGTCTCCTTCTCTTGGAAGATCACCTTAGGAATATCAAAAGAGAGAATGTATTTTAGTTGGAGGATTATAGAACTAATGGACAAAAGACTGACTGAAAAAGAAGGAATATGCAAAACACTGAATAATTTTACTGAACCTGTACAATCGACAGTACCCTTACAGACCACTGGATGGAAAGTACCATCGGCTGTTTGAATGATGTTCGCCGATGCTAGGTGTGTAGAAAGAGAACTCACTAGCATTCCCTGTCACGTATCGAGACGCACCCGAATCGACAATCCAGTCCGACGATCTAAGGGAAGACAGAGATGTAAGGGCGAGTGAGTCGTCAGTACCTTCCGATGGATAGACATACATGACAGCGTTGCCTCTGGCGAAGACTGAGGTGGACGCCTCCTCAGTCCCACTCCTCATGTCTCCATCGCTTGATGCTCTGTACTTTCTCTTGAGTACCTCTAGCATACCCAGCAGTGCCTGATCCTCCTCAGTATAGGCATCATCAATTCCCTCCTTGCCTTCTGCTACTAGCAGGTTTGCCCGATAACCTCCTCGACCACCCCATCGACCCCCACGATCACGACCATGTCCTCCAAACTGTCCACGTCCACCACCTGAATCTCCCTTCTTGGGTGATTTGGTGCAAGCATACCTCAGATGGTCCACCTTTCCGCAATTGTAGCACTACCGGGGGTCTCCCTTAGGTCCTATGCCGCCTGAATTGGCAACCGCCAGTGCTGACTTCACTTCAGGAGGACCACATGTCCCTGCCTGCACCTAGATGCGAGTCTCCTCCTGGATCATGGCCGAGATAGCCTCCTCAAGTGTAGGGATCTTCGGTTGGGCTAGAAGTAGTGTTGTCCGCTGAGCAAACAATGTGGTCAGTCCCTTAAGAAACTTTGTCCTCTCCTGCAGACATACATGTCTCTCCTTACACTTCGGGTCCTCGCAGCTCGTCCGATCTGAGGAGTGATCATAATCCAACCACAGACGCTCCAACTCTGTGGCATACTCCCGCACCGTCTTCTCTCCTTGTACGGTGTCATCGATCTCCTCCTTGATCCGAAAAATTCTCAAGTTATTTCTCACACCATTGTAGGTTCTTCTCAACTTCTCCCACACGCCATTTACCATCTCAATACCATCTACTGTGGCGATGATCGACTGGACTAAAGAATTGAGGAGCCAAATATATATCACCATATGAGTGGACTTCCACTCGTCGCGTCCTGTCGAGCCCTCATCCGACTCTGTCTTCTCTCCTGACAAGAAATCCTCCAGGTTCTTCCCTGTGAGGGTTCTTCTCACCCGTTGTGACCAACTCAGGTAGGTGGCCGGTCTATCAAGCTTCAGATCGATGGAGGAAAGCTCCAACTTGGCCGGTGTTCGTGTCCCGTTCTCACCAGCCGACAGTTTTATCAGCTTTATCAACGTTGCGACCTCCACAAGGTCCAACTTCTTGATGATCTCCTCCATCGATCCTCCTCTTCTCCGATCACCTCACACTCGTCCCACGATTCACGTTCGTCCTCTTCTATATCCGATCATGCCTCTCTCCCATCGGATCTAGACCTTCGATATCAACGTCCGGAATGACCCCCGGGAGACATCGGGAACGTCGGGAACCACGACAGAAGGCTCCTACGGGCTCCGCAGGAGTCGTGGCTTCGCGGTGGTGGCAGAAGTGTGGTGGTGGGCGAGCGGTGCGACGGCGGCAGCGGTAGGCGAGCGTTGCGGCAGCTGTGGTGGTGGACGAGCGGTGTGGCAACGGTGGTAGCGGGTAGGGTTTGGCGGCTAAGGTTTGTGCTCTGATACCATATAGAATATTTGGAGTTCTTTATTTCCTTATAATCTCTTGGTTATATATATATATATATATATATATATATATATATATATATATATAGCCTTACAACCCTCCATCTTACATAAAAATCCCTAATACATTATAATATACCAACAACACCGAACTCATAACTTAAGCACGGAGTCAAGATTTTACTAAATCATGTACAAAAAATAAATTATTATATAAATAGCTATATGGCTTGTTACTAAAAATTATCACAAAATTTGTAATCTAAATTTAAATTTTAGCCTTGATTATTTTTCATGAGATTTGTAATCTAACTTCAACTCCTATATGGGTTGTTTGGCAACCAGAAACTAAATAAAACTAGGAAAGTTAGTTTCTTAGGAGTTTCTAGAAAGAAGAGAAGGTTCCAAAACAGAAATGGATGTTTATATGTTTGAAACTAGAATACAGAAAGTATGACATAACTCGATTAAAATAATATATTTAGAAAAATGTGTCAAATAGAAAAAAACAGAAAAAGGGATGATAAATGAGTCCTCTCTAGTTTCTTGACTTTCCATCCTTTGAATGGAAATTAAATGGAGGCCTAGTTTCCATTTATGATGATGTGACATGGAGTTTCTCCAACAAGTTTCCTGTAGACAAACTATATCTTGGATGGAAACTTTTCTTTTACTTTCCTACTTTTCTTCTAACTTTCCCGTTTCCAAACATGGAAAATCTGAAAATTGGTGTCTTATTTGAGTTGTATCGTTTCTGACACGCCATTAACACTCCAAAGTATATATATATTACGGCACACCAAAATCAAAGTTGTGTCATGTCAATGTCAAACACATATCAGACGCGTTACAGACTTTGGAATACTAGGACACACTAAAGTAATATTATATATGATCTATATCCTATTATTCTTGTCCGTGCTTGTCATGATTAGTTATCTCCTTGTTCTGGGCATCAAAATCAAAAGGTTCCTCTGAATAGAGAACATTTAGAAATTCACTGATTGAAGAACCCTAATAATCTAAGAAAAAATAAATGTCACCTTTCACTATTAGTATTAGCCACATATATGAAATCTTAGTCGCCGTAATAAATTAGTTGTAATCAAGACTGACCCTTTCAAAGGTTGTATTATGTCCCAAAAAAAAGGGGATTTGATCGCCTTTACATTTGCACGCAACAAACTATTTTTTCCACGTGGATACTATAACTATTGATCGAACTCGAAGGGACACTGGCTTCATTTCTATCCCTGAGTCAAGATCCAAGCCAAGGTTGACGAAGGTTGGAGGGAGAGTGCTAATATGCTAAGACCAATAAATCTTAGGACAATTTGTCTTTGACTTCCTTCTTCTTCTTGCATCTCAAAGAGCTTTCTTCTACCGAGGATATCTATTGATTAAGGTGCCAAAACCATGCAAACAATCTTTCTTTGTCCTCCTGCTAACATCTCATTTTTCCTTCCTTCAACATAATTCGATGCCATCATATATTATTACCAATCAATTGCTTATTTTCTTATTTTGCTTTGTTGTGCTAAATAGTAGATTAAGCTCAACAAATATGATAGTTTTACTTGTTTTAGAGAAAAGAATGAACCATAAGTAAATCTAAATGACCAAGTACAACTAAAAAAAATCAATACCTAACACTAATCAAGCGAAGTTGAGCATCCACTAAAATTGAGAGGGTGATGACAAGAGAAGTTTCACAAGGCTAAAATGGCTACCATCAAGAAGCCTAGTAAACTACATAAACAAATTCAACAAGTAGGTGTGCCTGAAATTATCGGAGAATAAAAAAGGAATGTGGTTGATTCCATGTGACAATTCCGATAAATTATTTGCAATTTAAAAGGACCAGAAGAAGATATAAAGCCTAACATTTCAGAGCAATTAAGAATAACAAAATATTGATTTGCGTTTAGCACATGCTTATTTTTCTTATATTCTTACTTTAAAAGCTACGTTAGTCACTAGGGAAGATAAAATAGTGACTTCATTACCATTTAATATTTACCTGCACACAATATCTCAAATAACTACAATGGTGAACTATAAATACCTGCGCCAAGCTTAATTCATGATTGGTTATCTTCTTGTCCTGAGCATCAAAATCCAAAGGCTCCTCTGAATATGGAGTATTTAGAAAGTCCTCTATTGTAAAAATCCTCGCAAAATACCAAAATATTACAAAAACAAAATAATGTCACCTTTCACTATTAAATGAAAATTTACCCTCAATTTTACATAATTTAGTTATAATCGAATATCACACAATTAAATCATATATCATAACTGATAAACGACTAGTTTCTCATTTTGCTTGTAAATATATTAATGCTAAAAGTAGTCTCCTGGAAAGATTACTTGTTTACTTCTTTTAGGAAAAAACTTAAATCACTAACACATTAATAACCAATATGTCTAACACTAATCAAGCCAAGTGGAGAATTCACTAAAACTGAAAACACCACGTGGAAGAGCATTTGTGCATAAAATGGCTACCATCAGGAATCTTATTTACTACCTATGCTACATAGGCACTAATACAAGTAAGGACATGGCGACACCAATCTAAAAGAACCAGAAGAAGGTATAAAGACTACAAAATGTCCTAGCACTTTCAATTAACCAAATTTCAGCTTGCCTAAATGCAATGATGTTTTTCAAAACATTGGAAGGAAGAGAAAGACTAGCCTATGTTCTTTTCTATTGAATTCCAATGTAATCTCTAAAGCAAAATATAATTAATTATTGTTAGCTAACCATTGAAATCAATATATTTTCTGGATATGTAATATAGTGTCTTCAAGCATTGTATACAACTGAGATTATGATTACAAACATTGCATTAACACAAAATATTGAATAAATTACAATACAAAGGGCCCTAAAGAAGCTTGGAATGCATCTCTCCCTTTATTCATAATAAAATAACCCTATGGTACAACTAGGCTGAGTTCCGGTTCGATGAATTTATTATGAGTAAAAGTAGTTCTATCATGGGATTCTATTATAAATAGAAACGTTGCGCAAGTGCGTCACACAACAAAACTACATCATGAATCAGAAAGAAACATCCAACTCTACCAGGCACTAGCATGTCTGTGATTAGTAGCACATTAATATTTGAATTCAGACCAGATAATTGTGCTCAGGTGGCAGCAATGTTCACATACAACTAAACTAAACAATTATTTATCATTTATCTAGGCAACTTCTTAGTAGATGATAATACATGTCTACATACACAAGGTCTTTGCTCCAATCTCTTTGCCTGAACATATGTCCGGATATAATGTTCTTCATTATATGCTTAGGCACTAAACAATTTGGGGAATATGTTTAGTTACCCTTGGCATAATGCAAATTAACATTGAAGGAGTCATGCAAACTAATTCAAGTCTTAGCATATATAACGTAGAGATATAGAAAGTTTAGTTACCCCGGAGCACAACTCCCTCGACGAGGTCGTGTACCGGTCCTAGTCTGGGCCGTTCCTCGACGTCCAGCACGATCTCGATGCGCTCAAGAAGTTCCCGGGGGAGTACTGGCGCAGTCTCTTCGACTCCCGCGTGGGGCGCACCACGTGGCCCTTCGGCTTTAGAGTGTGGAGCAAGAAGGAGTTTGTGCTCCCGGAGACCGATCCCGACCACATTGTTTCGCTATTCGAGGGGAACTCGAACCTCTTCTGGGCAGAGAGGCTCAGGATCGACCATCTCAGCGGCATGAACGACCTCCGGGTCTGATTAACATTTTAAAAAAGTCGTTTTTCCCCCTTCTTTTGATTGGGCAAAGTAGCAAACTTTCGTGCTGTATGATGATCAATCCACAAAAGTTGCACTTTTAATGTACTTGGGTTCGAAAGCAGCCGAAATTCGGGCTTTCATGCAACACTAATTTGCTTATAAGAATCACTCCTTCCTTCGTACTGGTATCATCGATGCATAGCCTAATTAACAACAACAAAAGAAAAAAAAAGGAGCTATGATGGAAAGCACGGCGCAGAGTTTAATTTGTTCAAGAAAAGTTCGAACTTTTCTTGGAATAGAGGAAAACTAACCTGTTGCTGCTGATCCATAATAAGCACAGCTTGCAATAATAAGGAAAACAAAATCTGTAGTAAATATGCAATAAATAAAATCTTTATCAGATTGTGTTGATACTTAGGCTTATCCAAGTCTTAAATCATATAGAAACAAATATTGAAAGATGATGATGCAGTATTGGGGGGGAAGTGCTGACCTATGGAGAATTTTGGCTGTGTAAGTCCACCTCCACCTCCACCTCACCATCACCGACTCTAAGCAGCAATGCTGGTGCTGCACATAGGCGGACAGACGCATGGAAGAGAATTTTGGTTAATTGGGCCTGAACGAATGCTGCTGTAACCATCTAGTTTTAACTTTTGAAGGTTATTTTCTATCTAGCCCCTCCTAAAATTTTATTTTTTGTCATCATATCTATTTTTGAACACTTTTTTTTTTGGAGGCCTCGTTTTTTAATTTTGCTGATTTTGTGTTGATGACAATATTCTAATTTAGGAATTCTCCAATAATCCTAACATGTCCTTGGTGGTAGAATAATTTGGCTCAAACTCATTATTACCTGTCTAGATTATTGGTAGAATAAATAGAATTAAATATATTGTTACCAATAATCATATTGATTCTATCATAAAAAAATTTGTATTAAAAAAAATAATAAACAAAAGATAAATGCTTCATCCATTCATATCAAACACTCATATGTTTATCCATATTTGTTTAAGTATCCAATTCAAATTTTGGTAATTACATATGATGGCCACTTTCCACTTAAAAATGATAAACTATTAAATTTTGGCAATTAAATATAGGATATTTTTTTATACTTAATTATTGAGATTGGAAAATAATGGGTTGATTATATTAAATAATGAGTAATTATACATACATGATGAGATTGAATAGATTTTTTAAATATTCTAAATCTAGCTAATTATATAATCTATAGAGATTGAGTACATTTTTAAAATATTCTGAATCAAGATAATTACTTAATTTATGGGATTTGTTGTCAATTCAAACTATGTAGTATTTTTTTTCTGTGTACAAATGGTTATCAATATGTATATAAACAAAATTAAATCTATTGTTACCAATAATCATATTGATAGATGTTAGTCCCGAGGCTTAACCAAAGATGAAAGAACGTGTGGTCGAGATCAGAGGTTCATACAAAAGTTCACACTCTAACTATTCTCGATTTCCACGAAGAACTATATAAAGATTCTGATTACAACTTGCTCTCAAGATTACAAAAGAATAAGAATAAAAACAAACTTAACGTTCTTCCTTGCACTCGCAGTTGCAGACGGACAGAACGAAATTACAACTAGCAGAAGAGAAGAGAAAGGTGAAGAAGGAAAACTGCTTGCTGGGGTGATGAAGATCACAGTTGCTCAAAGCAAGGTTCGCCCCACACGATCTGCTCCCAAGAACCAGCAAGTTCACGTAGAACTTCTGGAACGCTCGTTGTCACCTTCTTACTTGGACTCGCACGAACTTTCTGGACTTTAATGACGGCTCCAGTAGCAACTCTCTTCCTCTCCCAATTTTTGATGTAAGTCCTCAAATAGGGTTTGAAGAGAGCATTTATAGGCATAGGGAGGAATTCATAATCTTAATCCTGGTCGTCCATCAATTACAAAAAGATTAGAATAAATTTAATTCATATCCCACAAGATTGGAATGAATTAAATTTAAATCCCATATGATTGATTTGAATTAAATTCAAATCCCACATGATTAAATTTAAATCCTACATAATTGGAAAATTCAAATCCCACATGATTAATTTAAATCCTACATGATTGGAATGAATTAAATTTAAATCCCACAAATATAAGATTTAAATTAATGACTCAATCTTTTCATAACTGATTAAATCTATCTGATAGCAATGGCCCCGCATGAAACCGCTCATGCGGCCCTGCAAGCAACCACGCATGCCGCAGTGCATGCGGCCGCCCATGCGGCCACTCATACAGCTCGTGCATATCCGAGCGCATGAGCGCATCAAATGCGCACAAGCGCCATGCGATGATGCTGACATGCTAAGTACAAAGTGCGCCAACAAAGTGCCACTTTGCGCCCTTGAGCCCGAGTCCGAGTCGCTAAGCCCCTTTGGGGCTTAGCTCATATGAAAATAATTCCAAAAGCATGACAAAAAGCATAAATGCTTTCATGAGGAGTTAATCATTTTTTCTCCTAAAAAAATACCTCCACATGGCACCCATGTGCCTCACTACACCCATGTGCATACCTCAACTCATATAAAGTATTATATTGAGATACCCACTTGGTGGTATAGCCAATGTGGGACTATTTTTCTTAGTCCAAAGGCAAAAACACCAATAATCTCCCATATATCTCAATATATGGGTTGAGCGTTCCCCACAGTGACTGCCCATCATGCATTAGGATAGATGTCGCTTCAACTTGAATCTTCCCGCATGGGTCAAATAACAGTATGATACAAGAATGGACTAAGCCTTGAATTCTGCACCATAGTTGCAATTCTTTCCACTCACACAATGATATTAGTTGTGCTTCTAGTTGCACATTAAAGGCCATGTGCACGCCTGGTTTCGGTGTATGTATTTTGGACGTCTACAAGTTTTTTCTCAAGGGACGGCTTGTATCCATTTCCATACACTATATGTGAGATCTTTTAAAGAGTCCTTGGCATAAAGCATTGCGCTTCCTTGCGGTGCTACGCCGCTATAACATGGCTTTCTGCCGAGGTTCACTCCCTCATGTGGTGTCATCCACTGTAGCATGAGGTTCACTCCCTCTTTGTAGTACAACTACCCAGCACGAAGCCTTGCGCTTCCTTGCGGTGTTACGCCGCTGTAACATTACTTTCCGTCGAGAATTTGCATCTTTTACCTCTGTGGTGTCACACCACTGTAACATGAGGCCATCGACCTCTTTATAGTGCTGCCTACCACTCTTCATTCGATAACATTAGGCCACCTGCCTATGCGCGGTGCTACATCACTGTGACATAACTTAATGCCGAGGATTTATATTTTTTACCTCTGTGGTATCACGTCACTGTAGAATGGGATACAAGTCCTTTGTAGTGTTGAAACTATGTGCTTCATGTAAAGCACACCAGATATTCACTTTGTCCGAGAACTCATTAAGGTGTCAAAGCCCTCCTCCCACAGGAAATATTCTGTTCAAGAACAAATAGTAGACATAGTGGTTCCGGGTACGTATCCCACAATGTCCCTGATGACTATCCATTGTTCCTGATATTCTCCCAGTCAATAATCCTCCCTTGAACCAATAGCTAGATGCCTAGTAGATTTCTCTTTAAACTAAAAGCATAAAACTAAATGGTAGGATTACAAATACACAATATCAGAGGTCCTCCAAGCCCATATATGTTGTGTCCTTGACTATATGTGGTGTTACGTTGTTGTGACATGACCCGAAGTCGAGGTTCACTCCCTCTTGTGGTATCACTCTATTTTAACATGGAGTATTACACTCCTTTATAGTTCTTGGGATTAACTGGTGCTGGAGGCCTTACATGAACTGATCTACCAGACCCTCCTGGCTTCGATCATCAAATACTGTAATAATCTATGCTAACTACGCTCATTCAGTTTCTTGTATTAGCCCTTGAAGCCTATCATGAATGGATTTGCCAAATTTGCCTGACTCCGATCATTAAATCACTGTAATAATCTACGTAATCTACGCTCATTTAGTTCATGTGTTCTATCTACATAGTTCTCTTCAAACCGTTGAAGAGATGAACATATGCCACTGCTGCAGCTTCCTGGTTTTATTAGTATGTCGGTATTACCCAAATTTGTATACTAACCATAGGAAGATCATTGAGAGCTTCCAAAGCTATTTTGCTTTACTTGCTGCAACTTGATAGTGCAAAAAACTCTAAGAGTAAAGACTGCTTCTTCGACTTCCACGATATAGCAACAACATCCCTGGAGAAGTCACGTCCTTCTGTGGTTCTTTCATTCTTTGAGCACCAACTGGCATCACAAAGCCTTTCTTCATATCTGGATAACTGCTATAGCACAGGATATATTACTGAGTTCTCCTGAGAATCTGACAAATATCTTCACAGCTTTCAGTGTTCAACACATATATTGCTTGTGAACTGACTCAGCATCCCTACTGCAAAAGCTATGTCAGGCCTGGTGGTATACGCAGCTTGAATCATTCACCTGATGATGCTCGAGTACACCAATTGTCTAACATTTTTCCTTAGATTTGTCTTCATATTCATGTCACACCTGAGGAGTATCGTTCCTGATACCCAAAGTGTGTGATCAATATTTTATGCTGAGAGCTTGTGACTAAGCAATCCCACCTGACATCCGTATTATCTTATATCCTCAGGATGACATCCGCAATCCCATGTCTTAGGTTTGGACAAAAATGACATCTTTGTTCTAATGATACTTCTATGTCCACAACTAGGACTAGTAAGTCGTCCATATAGATACAAACGACGACTCCTCCATTATTAGCGAACTTCGTGTATACACACTTGTCCGTCTCGCTGATCCTGCGATAACTTTGACTAGATGACTTGTCAAACTACTGCTGCCATATCCTGGGAATTGCTTCAGGCCGTATCGAGATGTCACCAACTCACAGACTGTCTTCAAACCTGAATGATAATAATTTTGACTGTTGTCCATTAATCTCTCATATATGTCTTCCTCCAGGACTTGTTGTCTTTCCATCATCTAATAAATAATCAGCTTGTGAATAGCAGCTATGGCAATCATCATCCTGATCTATGACATCCTCATCAAGGTGCCAAAGAACTCAATCCCCTATTGTCTGAGAAAACCCCTAGGCAAATAGCCTTGTATTGAACTCAACTGTTCTGTCTGCTTTCATCTTCATCGACTTGAAGATCTGATAAGTATTTGATTGGTTTATCTCCTTCAGACAGATTGACCAACACCCAAGTGTGGTTGAAGGTTATTGAGTCATACTCATTATTTATGGCCTTTCTTCAGAAAATAACATCTCTGGTCTTCATCGCTTCATCATAGGTAACCAGATCTGCTTCCATATGATAGGTGACAAAATCTTGTCCGAAGTCCTTCACTCTCCTTACTCGCTTAGATACCGGCTCTACGAGTTCTGGTTCGATCGTTGTCGTTGGGATGACAACTTCTTCTTGGACTAAATCTTCGTTGGAAGCTTCAACCTCCTGTGCACCTACACAATTTTTTGGAATATCCGCGATAACAATGTTCTTGTGTTGCAAATTTATCTTCGAAGAGTTCTATGTTGCGAGATTCAATGATATGATTTGATTTGATATCAAAAAATCTCCAAGCATCACACTTCTCAGAATTACCCTGAAAGATTATCTTCGTAGTCCTCGATTCCAACTTCTGAAACTTTAATTCTGGAAGCTTCACAGATGCCAGACACGCCCACCCTCGAATGATGTTCAAGTTGGGTCTGACTCTGAACCAGAGTTTCTGAGGAGTGACATCAGAAGTTGCATATGGCACTCTGTTCAGAATAAATATAGCTGTCAGTACATCTTTTCCCCATAAGTAGTTTGGAAGTCCCGCAGTCAACAGCATTGAGTTTATCATTTTTATTAACATCATGTTTTTCCTTTCAGCTACTATATTTGATTGAGGAAAATACGGAGCAGTTGTCTCATTGACAATTTCATTTTCTTTGCAGAACGATACGAATTCAATGGACCTATACTCTCTGCCTTGATCATTTCTGAGTTTCTTGAGTTGTTGCCCCATTTGACATTCAGCCTCAACCCTGAACTCCTTGAACTTCTCGAATGCTTCGTCTTTTGACTTGAGCAGATAGACGAACGTGTACTTCGAGTAGTCGTCGATGAAAGTAATGAAGTGCTTCCTCTTGGTCTTTGTGGAGAACTGCTTGAAGTCGCAGATATCTGAGTGAACAAACTCCAGAAGATCTGTTCTTCGGTTTACCCGTTTAAACGAATTTCTTATGATCTTTGTCTGTGCACAGACCTTACACTTTTCTACCTCCTTACCCCCACATTTAGAGATAAATTCTAGAATAGACATCTTGCATTACGAAGTACATATCCTAGTCTGGTGTTCCATAACTCTTACAATGAGACTTTTCTTATAAGCAGAAGCTTGAACATCCATTTGATATTGAAAGCTTGATCCAAAATATGTCTTCTGCCAAGATATTATCATCTGGCGACTATGGATGTTCACTTTCAAGTCTGCAATAGACTTCCTGAGATTAGGTCCTTGGTAATCACTAGTACATTAATAAACACACTCCTTTGACTGTAACTTCTCGAAGTTCAGAACCATTATCCCAATCCCCAGATCCTCGGCTTGATCCTTTCTTGCCATCATGACCTTCACCACTGAAATGTTCAACCTAGATCAACAGCTCTTCCTAAAGCACATATGGCTAGATGCACCAGTTTTCATCCACCGGTCAGCAATCACACCATAGGACTTAACCTGCGTAATCATAGCAACCAAGTTAAGTAATCAAAGGAACCAAGTTTAGTTATACTTTGCTATATTGGTTCGAATTGGTTCTACTCCCAAGTTCCAATTTTAGTCATGCGTTAAGTCCTGTATAGGCAGAGACCTTCATGTGTATAGGTTACCATGCGCCAATCCATGCGCATAAGCCACCATGCGCTAATCCATGCGTATAAGCAACCATGTGTCAATCTATGCGCATAAGCCATCATACGTCAATCTATGTGTATAAGCCACCATACGCCAATCCATGTGCATAAGCCTTCATGCACGTCCTGCATGCTCAGAGACCATCATGCGTATTGAGACACTATGTGCCCAGCTTTGCCATGCTCCAAGACGCCAAGATTTCCAATGCGCTGCCATGTGCCAAGTCTTGCAAAGTGCCAAGTCTTGTCATGCGCAAAGGTCTGCCCCTTGTGTGCATACTCTACAATCCTTGGTCATCTTGTAATCTTCTTTCCAACTGGAATGTGCATCCTTCAGTCGCTATCTCCTCCATTCTCGGGAATGGTAGGTACCGATAACTCACTTTCAATATTTGATAAAGGACTCCTTCCCTCATCCAAATGTTCGAAGTAAATTCTGTCAATCTTCTTAAGTTTGTGAAAACTTGTATCTAGAAGACTTGAAAGGATGTTCTCCATCTTTCTTTGGATCTTGCTTTGAGATGGTTAGTCCTGAGGCTTAACCAAAGATAGAAGAATGCGTGGTCGAGATCAGAGGTTCACACAAAAGTTCCAACTCTGACTATTCTCGATTTCTACGAAAAACTATATAAGGATTATGATTACAACTTGCTCTCAAGATTACAAAAGAATCAGAATAAAAACAAACTTCATGTTCTTCCTTGCACTAGCAGTTGCAGACGGACAGAACGGAATTACAACTAGCAGAAGAGAAAGGAGAAGAAGGAAAACTGCTTGCTGGGGTGATGAAGATCAGCGTTGCTCAAATTAATATTCGCCCCACACGATCTGCTCCCAGGAACCAACAAGTTCACGTAGAACTTTTGGAACTCTCGTTGTTACCTCCTTGCTTGGACTCGCACGAACTTTCTGGACTTTAATGACGGCTCCAGCAGCAACTCTCTTCATCTTCCAATTTTTGAAGTAAGTCCTCAAATGGGGTTTAAAGAGAGTATTTATAGGCATAGGGAGGAATCCATAATCCTAATCCTCGTCGTCCATCAATTACAAAAAGATTAGAATGAATTTAATTCATATCCCACAAGATTGGAATGAATTAAATTTAAATCTCATATGATTGATTTGAATTTAATTCAAATCCCACATGATTAAATTTAAATCCTACATGATTGGAATAAATTAAATTCAAATCCCACATGATTAATTTAAATCCTACATGATTGGAATGAATTAAATTCAAATTTTATAAATATCGGATTTAAATTAATGACTCAATCTTTCCATAACTGATTAAATATATCTAATAGCAACGGACCCATATGCAACAACCCATGCAGCCCCGTAAGCAACCGCTCATGCGGCAGCGTATGCGGCTTCCCATGAAGCCACGTATGCGGCCAGCCCATGCAGACACGCACATGGCCAGCTCATGCGGCCGCGCTTGCTGTCAGCCCATGCGGCTCGCGCATATCTAAGTGCATGAGCGCATCAAATATGCACAAGCGTCATACGACGATGTTGACTTGCTAAGTGTAAAGTGCGCCAACAAAGCGCCACTTTGTGCCCTTGAGCCTGAGTCCGAGTCGCTAAGCCCCTTTGGGGCTTAGCTCCTATGAAAATAATTCCAAGAGCATGACAAAAGCATAAATGCTTTCATGAGGAGTTAATCCTTTTTTCCTCCTAGGAAAATACCCCCACATGACATCCATTAGCCTCACCATACCCATATGATACCTCAACTCATACAAAGTATTATATTGAGATACCCACTTGGTGGTGTAGCCAATGTTGGACTATTTTTCTTAGTCCAAAGGCAAAAATACCAACAATAGAATCATAACAAATTTTGTATAAAAAAATTTAATAGACAGAAGATAAAATGCTTCATCCATTCATATCAAACACTCTTATCATGTTTATCCATATTTGTCTTAAGTATCCAATTCAAATTTTGATAATTAGATACGATGACCACTATTAAATTTTGGCAATTAAATATAGGACTTTTTTTGTGACATCTAATAGTTAAAACCAAAACTGACATTAGACTAAAAGATATTTTATTGATCAAGTATGGAGCCTAACCTGACATTTGTTGGTGTTTTTCACTTAGCTTTGGGAGTTTTAGTCCCACATTGGAAAACCACCAATGTTTATATCTCAATATATAGCTATTCTTAGTATTGGTATATGCACATGGGTCGGTGCCCCATATGAGTTGACTTTCCTAGAGGGATTAAATGTGAACCCCTTTATAAAAATCTTTATTTTGTCACCACCTTTGGAAAGTTTCCTTTAGGAGATAAGCCTCGAAGGGATTTAGACTCGGGCTCAGGCTCAGACTCGGGCTCAAGGGTGCAAAGTGGCGCTTTCTTAGCGCACTTTGTATTTAGCATGTCAGCATCGTCGCGTGGTGCTCATGCGCGAGTTGCATGCACGGTTGCTAGCTCGGGCGCTATGCGACCTGGAGCTATGCGCTATGCAGCCAGCGAATTCGTATAAGTGAGTCGCATGTGGAGGGGATATGGTATGCCATAGGCTGCGCATGTTTATCCATGCCATCTGAAAAATGCGGCACATGTGGCGGGAGGGGGTCTGTGTACAACGGCTGCTGCTTTTAGCACTTGGCGGCGTTAGGCGGTGCTGTACTGAGCCGCGTGAATGGCGACAGCGCATGCGGCGCAGGCGACGCATGTGGATCCGATGACGCATACGACCAAGGCTACACATGCAGCTTGGTGTCTGGTCGGATAGCGCATATGCGGCATAAGCTTTCTCAGCTCGCATAGGTGTTGATTTTCTCTCTATATATAATGGAGCTTCTATTTCATTTGAGGGGTTTGAAGACCGAGAGCACCAGAGCGTATACGGCAACCCGAGCACCCCTCCCACATAGTGAATTTCGAGTGATCTGAAAGTGACCTAAAGCTTTCCAGAAGTTCTCATATGAACTTGTTGGATCCTTGGGGCACGAGTACGTGAGTACGTCCAACCTATGTCGCAACTTCGACGGTAGAACGCTGTCTAGATCAATCATACTATCTATCTATCTATCTATCTATCTATCTATCTATCTATCTCACACAATATATATATATATAATATACTTGTCAATGATATCTCAACTCCAAATGGAGGACAATATGCTAATGTAATAATGGTGATCAATACTCAATCACAATGTCACTCCCCGATTCCCAAAGTACGAAATTTGAGTACAATAATACATCTCCAGGCTACGCACCAATACAAAACATTGGTATCGTATTTGTGATTATGGCCTATAGGTTCTAGGATAAGGTACAGGACAATAAAGAGTACATTCCATAATATTCACATATTGTACATAAGCTGCTTATCAACTTATATTTACATAACCACATTACCAAGTTTTCTCCAAAAACCATAATTTACATATAACAACTACAAAATGAGATATGTTGTCTTTCAAAAGCTAATTCCCTTACTCGTCCATCTCATCAACGTCATATAAGGGTAGTGTTTCTTCATCAGTTTCTTCATTTCCTAGTGAACAAAAACTAGGTCGTCAGAACGACAAGCAAGCCCTTATATCAAGAACGTTTAAATAAAAATAAAAATACAAAGATATATATATATATATATATATATATATATATATATATATATATATATGTGTGTGTGTGTGTGTGTGTGTGTGTGTGTGTGTGTGTGTGTGTTTCATTCCTTATAAAGGCCATTAGCACTCTTTAACTTCTAACTCTTCACCATACACTCTCATACTTTCTACTAAACCCTAGCTCTCCTTTCCTTTCATCCTTTACAAACCCTAGAAATCAAGACAAGTCCTACTCTTTGTACAAGTCTCCTTTTAGTTTAATTTTCATATTTATTTTAGTTTAATTTTTATTGTTCAAAGTAAAGTTTTTATTCTAGATAAATTCTGAGATTAATATATGTGGTTTAGAACATGATTCTAATAGTTTTTCGTTAAGGTGACACACCTATATGAGGCTTGGACACGAGATAGAACTAGGTTCATACATGTTGAATTCGTTCCTACGGGGCAGTATTTTTTTGAGTCAGGTTTCATTTATTAAACCCTGTCATAATTTAATTATTTATAAACAACAATTGTTGAAAATTCGATAAGCTTTCCAACGGTATAGGTCGTACAACATAGGTATAGAATTCTGGAATTAAAATCTCGAATATATGTACATATATTTTTGTGTATGCTAGATTTGACCTATTAAACTTCTTCAAAACTAGGATATCTCTGAACAAAAATCATTGGAAATTCGATACGTTTTCCAACCATATATGATATGATAGCATTTTGGTGTGTTTAATAGGAGTTATTGGCCGTACACCATCAACATAAAATTTTGAAAACGAAATCTGGGATATTTTATACCTTATTTCCTAGACTAGTTTTGACCTATTAAACGTTGTCAAAATTCGATTATGTCTAAATAGAAATCAAAGAAAATTCGATAATCTTTCCAATGGTATATAATTTGATGGTATTTGGATTCATATGTTAGGAGTTATTCTCTGTACAAAGTAAGGTATACATGCTAAAATTTATTTACAATCTAGTTTTGTGCTTTTATACATTTTCTATCTATTCTATTAACTGCGTTGACTGGTGTAGAGTTTTTCCATAGAAGAAGATTTAACCCATGTCAATTCTATGGAGAGTTTCTCCGGCTCGGATATATTACTGTGTTTGGAGCTTAAAATACAAAGGAGACTCTGTCCAAAATTCTAAGAATTTAGAAAGATAGCCTAATTTTGAAGCGTAAATGCCGTGGTATCGTACCGAACCCTAAACCTAGGTAACTGTATATCGACTGGAGATAGACTAACTATAATTCTATAAATACCTAGAAGTTAACTTTCTAAGTTTGAATTCGTATGGACATGGACTTGTAAACACGTAAATGATCTAATTTTTAATTTTTGTTTCCTTGGTTCTGGAATATCCAATAGTGTCATTCCAATAGTTGTAAGTATTTCTGCTAAGTGATTTCTATATTCCAGAAAGATAAATCAAGATGTTTACTTGAGTCAGGAAACAAAGTTTTAACTATTAGAATGGACTTAAGATTGGTTGTGATTGTAGAATAAATCATTGGGCAGGGGATAAAGTAAGGATCACATCGTATAAATTCTGGCCAATATAATTAATAAAATTGATCAGTACCTATAGCTCCTTCGCAAGGCCTTGCATTGAGAGTGGGTAAATGCATATATCACCTACCTAAATGTATCTCGTGTTATCTGTAAATGTTTACCCTAATTCGTTAAAAATTCAAATTTGGTAGTAAATGATGTTATGATTATTTCTTCCGAAGAAGTATGGCCGTACTACTAAGTATCATGCCTACCCACCACCACCTGATCCCTAATAACGGGATTATTGCCTAGATAGTGCTCGTGACAATGCGATTGTGATATCCAAACATGTTCTCTAAACTTTATATCATCATATAGGAAAAATTATCTTGTGACTGTGTTAGTGACTTTAGGACTTAAGAAACATTTTTGGATACAATTATTGTACTAGATTAGGACCACTTTAGAAGTTATTTCAAAGCAATATTATATCGTGTACTTAGTGTTACATCCCGATTCCGTGGAACCAATAGTCGTCCCCCGGGCGTGATGTCATGCGTGCCTAAATTTTGTGACCCACAAGGCCATGGTATTCGATATAACGAGCTCATATTCAGAGTATGCAGATAATTGAACACAATGTTGAAATAAGAAAAGTTTTCTCTATTGATAATGAACATCACTTACAAAATCTTGAACAAGTACAAAAAGTTATTATACGGGCTTATAAAATGGACGCAAAATGAGATAGTGGTCTGATACATTACATCTTTCTACTAAAACTTCAAAATCTATAGACACCTTCGAGTGAAGCTATTGCCTTGCCACAAAGCTGCATAAGGTATGTGCACGAGCTTCGAAAGTAGAACACGCTTTAAAAGGGCACAAACAAGGTGCACCGGTAGGTGGACTGGATTGAGAATTTGACTTAACTCCTTGCAGGATCACCTTGGTGCAGAGAACCTGTTACAACAAGGGTCAGTACATCAAAATGCACTATGCAGGCAAGCTAATCCAACTATACCAATAAACACATTATTTAAGCGAAGCATGCAACAATTTTATTATGTGGTCTTTCTATCTTTCCTTAGTGCAAGTTGCAAACATACAATATATATATATATAATTGACTGAAATAAATATGCCACCGCTTGGTGACTTTACCTATCCGTCTGAACCACCTGCACAAAACTTACCATGTCCTTCCCTGCCACGAAGACATAGTTAGCTTGGATAGTTTAAATATATGAGGGGGTTACTGGCACGATTCCATTATGGATGAGTTATAGTCTCGAGACAAAAATAGTATGCAATACAGGTAGTGAGCTCTGCTACACGCTATTCTGTTCATAACAGATGACTATTCAGAATATTTTGTCCGGATCGGATCGATCCCAGTGCCCCGACGATCGTCCGTAGGAACTAGAAACCTTTTGCACAAGTTGTCCGTGACCAAACGACGTCTAAAATACTAAATTATCATATGCAGCATTTCAAGACATCAGAATGAATGAAACTACTTAGCACAGTAATGGCATAGTCTTCTTATTCAGTCGATCGCGTAGTAAAGTGTTCCACCCTCGGCACAATAACAGAAGAATATGTTCTAACTAGAGTTGAAACAAGATAAAAGGATATTCTAAGCGAACTAGCATGCAACAGTGTAATCGTTCACAAGTTGGTTTAACAAGCATAAAGTATTCCAAGTCTATTCTATTTTATCTTGATATCTTTTAGTTATTATGGTATCGTTTGATCGGAACAATCAAGAGAGCAAGATTATAGGTGTGAAGAATTGGAAGTAGGATGGTAGACACAATTTGGTGGAAAGAAAAAAAGAAAGAGGCGCTTCAAGACTCTGCTCGTGCAA
The DNA here is from genome assembly GCA_036927795.1 of Iris macrosiphon. Taxonomy (NCBI): domain Eukaryota; kingdom Viridiplantae; phylum Streptophyta; class Magnoliopsida; order Asparagales; family Iridaceae; genus Iris; species Iris macrosiphon. The sequence goes on along the minus strand of JAYESA010000012.1, from coordinate 53,867,738 downwards.
TGCCTACTGCACGATCACCTACATTGTTATAAACAGACGATCAATACCTCTTCTTATCATTCTCCAAGGTCAAAAAAAGCATAGTTCAATGAATAAAAGCAATAAAATCTATCAAAATCGTTCAAGAAAATGCAAACTCGAAAGAATGAAACCAACAATGCGACAATGAAAACTAGGCAAGAAAACTTGCAGTAGAGAGATTCCTCTTGACTCTGCCGCTAAGTCCGTCCTTGGGACATGTTCTACTGAATATGGAAATCAATTCTGAAGAATCCAATCCATAACGAGGGAATGATCTTGATTCAATCTTTCCCGATCGAACGATACCGAAAGTATTTCTTAGCCTAGAACAGGACACTGCATCCTAACAAACTAATAGGAAGTTTCGTCCTCGAAACTTAGGAATATAACCTACCACTATGAAACAATGAAGGAAACTTTCCTTCATCTCAGACTAAAGCTCCCATGTTAACTCTTCGATATAATAATTTTTTAAAGTACGCGAAAGAGAGGAACCGAACGACTTCGAAGCAGCTTCTCCTTTCGATCCAAGATCTGTACAGGTTGTTCGACATATGACAAGTTCGCCATCAAGTCTACTTGATAAAAATCTACCACATGATTAGGATCGTACACATACTTCCTAAGTTATGAAATATGGAAAATATCGTGCACCTCTGATAATGACGGTGGCAGGACAATCTGATATGCGACTAGGGCGAGTCGCTTGAGTATTTCGAACGGGCCGACAAATCTTGGACTTAGCTTCCCTTTTGCTCAAAATCTGGTGACTTCTCGCATGGGCGAGAATTTGAGAAATACATGATCACCTTCTAAGAAATCAAGAGGTGAACGATCCGCATCTGAGTAACTCTTTTGACGGCTTTGTGCTACCTTCAGCCGCTCGCAGATCAAACGGATCTTCTGGAAGGTTTGCTCTATGAGTTCCGGGCCAAGAATTTGTCGTTTGCTAACTTTATCCGAGAAGATAGGGGATCTACACTTCCTCCCATACAATACCTCATACGACGCTATTTGAATGCTAGACTGATAACAATTATTGTATGCAAATTCGGCTAATGGTAGATTCATGTACCAACTTGACTTTAAGTCCAAGGTTCAGAGTCGTAGCATGTCTTCAAGGATCTAGTTTACCCGCTCTGTCTGGCCATCGGTCTGAGGATGGTAGGCGGAGTTGAACTTCAACTTTGTCCCCATTGTTGCTGAAGACTCTCCCAAAAGCATGATAAGGCTCGTCCATCTCGGTCGGAGATAATGAATACGAGCACACCGTGGAGTCGAACGATCTCATCAAAGTAGATCTACGCCAGACGATTAACACTTCTGTTGTTTGGCCTTTACTCGCTGACAGGCCATGCATTGTGACACAAACAACGCCATGTCCCTCTTCATGTCGTTCCACCAAAATATCATACGGATGTCTCGATACATCTTCGTGCTTCCTGGGTGTGAAATATAACTCGCATAGTGGACTTCAGTGAGTATATCTTTTCTGAGGTTCGTATCGTTAGGAACACATAATCTCTCCTTCACCCGCATTATTCTATCCTCACTCATCACAAAGTCGGCCGTCTTTCCTGCTAAGACAAGCTTGCGTATTTTCTCTAGGAATATGTCGTCATTCTGAGCGGACTTGACTTTCTCCAGTAGGTCCGGTTTGAGGCACAATTGAGCCGACTGTGCCTTTTGTATTCGATTCAGATTATAATGCCCAAACTTTCTAGATCCTTTTGCAGCCTTTCATCGATAGTTAAGCTCCCTGCAAACACTTGACTCAGTGCATCAGCTACAACGTTGCCCTTACCCGGTGTATATCTGATCAATAATTCAAAGTCGCTAAGGAGTTTGAGCCAATATTGTTGCTGCAAATTAAGATCCTTTTGAGTATAGAGGTACTTAAGGCTTTTATGATATATAAAAAATTTATACGGTATGCCATAGAGATAATATCGCCAAAACCTCAACACCGCTGCTCGTTCTAGATCGTGTGTCGGATAGCTCTTCTCATGAGTCTTTAATTGCTTCAATGCATAGGCTGTCACCTTGTCCTTTTGTATAAGGACACATCCCAAACCCTTGCTTGAAGCATCGCTATAAATCTAAAAATCACCGGGCCCGTCAGGGAGTGTAAGAATCGGTGTTGAGATGAGGTATCACTTTAATTCTTCGAATAAAGCTTCACAGTCGTCTGACCACGCGAACGTTACTCCCTTCCAAGTGAGATGAGTCAGAGGCAAAACGATCTTTGAAAAATAAGTAGCCCTCTACCCCAAGAAAGCTTCAAATATCGCTGGCTGACTCAGGTCTCTTCTACTCCACGATGGCTTCAACTTTTATTGGATCGACTAAGACGTTCTTCGCAGAAATAACGTGCTCAAAAAAAGATATATTGTCCAGCCAAAATTTGCACTTACTCAGTTTCGCGTACAACTTATTATCTCGAAGAGTTTGAAGTACCATCTGTAGGTGTCCTGCATGTTCTTCTTTATTCTTCGACTACACTATGATATCGTCTATGACCACCATAAACTTATCAAGGAATGGTTAGAACATATGGTTAATCAAATCTATAAATGCGGCAGGAGCATTCATCAGTCCGAACGACATGACATAAAACTCATAGTGGCCATAACGGGTGCGAAACGATGACTTTGGCACGTCCTCTGCCTTGATCTTCAATTGGAGGTAGCCAGAGCGAAGGTCTATCTTCAAAAACATTGATGACTCGTACAGTTGATCAAATAGGTCGTCGATCTTGGGCAGGGGGCACTTATTCCGATGGTGACCTTATTTAGCTTCCGGTAGTCTATGCAGAGCCGCAATATCTCATCCTTCTTCTTCACAAATAGCACATGCACATCCAAGGAGACACGCTCAGACGAATGTACCCACGGTCAAGCAGTTTTTGTAGTTGAAACTTTAACTCCCTTAATTCTGCAGGGGCCATTTGGTACGGAGCTTTAAAAATTGGTCGAATATTTTAAAGGTATCGATGGTGAACTCGATTTCTCGGTCGGGTGGCATGTCAAGTAGTTCATTCAGAAATGCATAAGGGAATTCTGTCACAACGGAAGAAGACTCGACGTTTGCACAATCCCGCCACTTGTCTCAAACAGACTCTAAGTATCCCTCGCATCCAAAGTATAGCATCCGTCGAGATGACATCACAAAATTACCATGCAGGTCTTCGATGCTTCTGTCGCTGAACCACACGACTAGAAAAATTTGGTCTCTCCAGGTAGACAAAAGATGACTCATTTTTTTGCACATTCAATAGTGGCCAAGCAAGCGTTGAGCCAATCCATTTCCAAGGATGTCGTAATTCCGAATATCTAGGACTATAATATCGAGTGACAGTTTTCTTCCTCAGATATAGACATGACCGCCCTGACATATTAAACGAACATGTATTTTTGTGCCCGACGGGGTACTAATAATAAGGTCTAGACATAATAATATCATCACTAGCTTTTTTTCATGACAAAATTTGTGAATATAAAACTATGTGCAGCACATCAAATAGCACTCGGGAAGGTATGTTATTAAAAAAATATATACCTAACACAATGGTGTTAGAAGCGAGGGCTTCCTCTCGAGTCAAAATAAATACACGGCCTTGAGGGCATTGAGAAGGACGTCGATCCGGTTGCGGTGTAACTCGATTTACATGAGGTGCCAGAGCATGATTATGATGTTGAGGGCAGAGCGTAGAGGGGTGCAGATAGTTCTTTTACATATGTCCTGGACCACCACAGTTGAAGCATAACTAGTTCTTAAGGTGACAGTCGTTAATGGTATGCACTGGCTTGTTACAGTGTACAATGTGGCCCTACATTCCCTCTCTATTGACCACCATTATTTGGATGCTTTATAGCATTGTTTTCTCCTGTGTTGTTAGGGCGCTTGTTATTGGAAGTAAGCACAACACTGGCAGCAACTGAAGGATACCGCGATTCAAGAAAAAGGGTATGGTTGAGAACTTCTCGCATCGTTTGATACTGGAGAATTACCATGTGTACAAGGATGGCAGGTCGCAAGCCGCCTTTAAATTATCTTGCGCGACTCGCCTCATCAGGTAGGTAGGAGCTTGCAAACTTGGTGATCCGATTGAATTCGACATAGTACTACTTCACTGTTATATTTTCTTGTCGAAGCTGCACGAACTCGTTCTCCTTTTGCCAATGAATGGGAGGGGATACGAACTCCTCTTTAAACATGCTATGAAAGGTAGCCCACACGACCGTCTCTTCTTTATTGTCTGTAGAGAGAGATTTTTGATGCATGTCCCACCAATCGTGTGCATTCAAACGGAGCTGTAGTTGGGCACACACAACTCACTTCTTCTCAGGTACCTCAAGAAGTTTAAAGTAATTTTCAAGCTCTGCCAGCCAATCTAAAGCCAGGACCGGATCTTCAGTCCCTTGGAAACATTTTGTAGACCTTCTTAAAGTCGGTAAAGTCGAAGGTAGTTACATCATTCTTCTTTGGATTTTGAGACATTTTATCTTTAGGCGTGGGTCGCTCCACCGGTGTCGCTGCTGTCGTTACAGAATGGTTGGAGGCTAAGGTCTTAATGATCTGTTGTAGAATATCTACCTGCTTCTGTTGGACTGTAAATTGGCTTTCAAGATTGCTTTCAGATGTGCTCTGACGCTCTTCCGCCTACTTATTGGCTCACTCATAATGAGCCTTATCTCTCTGTTGGCACGCCTCAAGCATCCGCATTAACCTATCAATTAGATCGATAGGGGGCATAGCTCGCTAGCTTTCAAAAAATTTTGATGTGCCAGAACTACTTTCTTGTGCTTGTACCTCTCTATGTGCTAGCGCTGATGCTTATACTT
>JAYESA010000012.1:52467477-52534977 GCA_036927795.1 Iris macrosiphon | reverse complement strand
AGCGGAGGAGGAGAGTAGAAGTTGGTTATGTGATCAAATCCAAACAGTATTCATGTGTATGTCGGTTATACAACTTACGCATAACCGAGTTATCGTAGAATAAATTATGTGCAACCCAAGCCGATCACATAACGAACTTGTGCTCAAGGCACGTAGCTAGTATTCCAATTTTCTTATATGCAGTTACTTCTCTACTACTTGTATTATTCCCTAGTTTTACATCACAGTTACTTTATTATTTTTACCTTCGATTTACTTTCCTATGTATTATGTATTCTTCTTTACTGCTAGTCATATATACCTTACCATGTATTTGGAGTTGCCTTCAGAGTTACGTACTTTGCTCCAATCCTGACTGGATATATTTTTTTAGAGGATCCTGAGGACTTTTGCCCGACTTACTACGGGCCAGGCGTCGATAATTGTTGTGACCCTAAGATAGAGGAGAAGCCCGTCCTAGCTGAAGAGACACCGCTAGTGCCCTAGTATAGCTAGGTGGATTTCACTGGGTTTGTTCCCAGTTAGTTTTTGGTCTCTGCTGTTGCTGCTGGCCAGAAAACTGCTGGGCAATTCTTTCAACTGCCTGTAGTGCCATCTGGTGAGCATTCTCCATGTTCTCTCTCATTAGCTCAGTCTGTGCTTGTTGTTCCTCTGCCTACACCCTTTGAGCCTCAGCTTGAACTTGCTGAGCTTTAACCGTTACTCTCTGGGCATCTACCATGCCCTATATCAAAGTAAACATTTGTGCTCTGTCAACGGGCATACCTCCGGGAAACAGAGTCTATGGTTGTGGAAGGTGCTCCGTTATAGCTGGGGCAACCCTCAGAACATATGGGGGAGGAACTCCAGATGTCTGTCTGTCAGGTCGAGAGGTAGCAGACCCATTTGAAGCTGATGCTCCCACACTCAAAGATCTTGTCTTTGATGTCATCCTGAAGACAGACTGAAAGACTCAATTAAGGCAATAGATATGATATCATCAAGGAATGACAGTAAAAATTTTAATGGAAGCAAAATTCAGAAGGAATAAGAATAACAAGATAAATAGATTGGAAATATACCTAGTTATGATTGAGTATTCACTCTCATCCTAGTATGCTATATCCTAGATCCTATCACAGGCTCGTAGTAGTACAACTAAGTTGTTACACTGCCACGACATTGCTTTAATTGTGAAGCCTAACCTGCATTGGCTGCCACTAAAAATGGGTCACGACCCACACCCATTGTAGGGGCACGAGTACTTGGGTACATCCAGCCTACGCCGCAACATTGGCGGTAGAATATTGTCTAGGTCATAATACTATCTAATTAATCTCACATGAATATCCAACTCCATAAGGAGACACAAATATCATAATATAATATAAAAATACTCAATCATAGAACTAAAGCACAATAAGATATCGAAGAAAATAACCAAAATACAACACAAGTCTAAACAATAAAATAATCTAACTTAAACAATAACATCCAAGTCTCAATATGCCAGAAATAAATTCGGTACCATAAACTGCTAAAAGAAATTAACTGAATAACTAGTGATCCCGGCTAGACCTCCCAGAATCATAACTGAACTACAAGGTCCAATGCTGCAGCTACTCTCCCTGTGGTCGATAATATGTCAGACACCAGTCCTCTAAGTCGCAGTCTGGAAAAATATATCAAGTCAGGATTGGAGCGAAGTACAACCCAATAATAATTCCAGTTAATTGATAAGGACTATAAAATAATAAATAGATGATGCTATATACTGAGAAAAAATAATAAATAGATGTAATGGCAATAGTAAAGAGAACAGACAATAGGCAATATGGCATAGTCAGTGCATATATTAAATGAAGAGAAATAGCTAAAATATCATACTGGGTGATGTAGTATATGAACTGAAATGGAGAACTGAACTTATTCTAAGTGTATGAAATAGTAGATTCGATATGTGATCGACTTGGGTAAATGTACGAATGCTATATGTAACACCCCATTCCGTTCAAGCGGACTGCCGACTCCAACGGTAATATTGCAATGTCCCAACCCATTTTGCCTCAAACGAGAAGCAAAGGATATCCAGACTTGTCCCTACAGGATCCGGCTTAGGCTTTTAGAGGCTCGCTTGACGTATCGCTCGACCGAGGTGAATCATCGCTAAGGTAGGTGGCTACGGTGAACTTGTCTTTGCTTAGCCAGCACACATAAAATCTGGAACGATGCATGCTAGTCCCTAGGTGAATCACTTCCTGCATGCTAATAAAATACAACGCACCTAACTAAGGGAATAATCCTAAATTATATTGCTTATGCTAGAACATGGAAATGAAACATTGCTTATATGTATGTTCAGACCCTCACATGCTACCCTAGAAAGTGTTGCTCGGGAAGTCCCTAACGGTTTCACCCCTCGGCTTACCTTTGGGCCCGAGCTAACGTAAATATTTATGTTTATACAAATTCATGCTTGTCTGTTTGTATGTTGCCTTATTTTCATCCAAACCCCGAAAGACTACTAAGTAGTCATTCCGTGCATGAATGAACCCGAAAGTATCTGGGACCGTTGGGTCGCTAAGGCAATTCCTGAACCAGAGAATTTGCACCATGAATGAATGAATCCCAGAATCACAGCTCGTGGAGCAACTACTGAATCAACGATCCCGCCTCAACAAGTTCCATATATATATATATCCTGACTCGAACTTGTTCCGTATAACTTGTTCCATATATATATATCCTACCTCGAACTTGTTCCTGCACCTGACCTGAGACCTGTATGTCGCGGACAACTTGTTATCAAGTGAGATTTTTGGATCTCTGTTCCTGTTGACGGTCTCCGGGGCACCGGGCCGATCTGATCCGGACAGGAACCCTGTTAGTCTGCCTGCATCGGGAAGAATGGCGTATAGCGCCTATGAACTTATCCTTCACGCCATTCTTACTCCCAGACTAAGTAGCAGCCTGCCTCGAAAGAAATGACCTGTAGCGCTCCTGATCCGTGCGTTGTATTTCATTTTCTTTCATGTGCTACACCTGTCCTTTATGGCTATGCCAGCGACTCCTGTTCATATAGATAAGTCATCCTCGCTTAGCGGCTATCCGCATACGAGGTATTGCATCGCATCAATAAATAACTAAACACCTAAATGATCATGATACAATGACTCTTGTGTTTGTATTTGTATATGTTATGCCCCTGAATATTTTATACTTGCCCATGCTTGAATTAATAATGTTTGCCTTAGACAGGGAAGGACAAATGGTGAGTTGGTAAGTCTCGCTGCGTTTCCTCTCATGTCGCACGGCGCACTACGACACGAGTTAGGCTATTCAAATCTTTGCATGAAACTGATCCTAAGGCAACTAGAAAGACAACTTAATAGTTGGTGCACGAAACCTATATTACGTGTTTGGATTTGTCGAGCGGGCAAGTAGCTTCCCTACCAGTGCATTCAATGTACTGATAATCCACCAGTTTGTATGTAAGGTGCGGGAGAACCTCGTTCGGTGCGGATGCCTCCTTCATGCGTGCTAAGGCCAGGAGATCACTCTGAAGCCTTGGAGCGCAGCTTCCGGAATAGAAGCACATATACAAGACATAATGTTATGAATATCGCCTGTACAATCATTCCACAAGTGTAGCCACTTTGCACGCTTTTACTGTTTCAGAGAGAGAGGTTTGAGCGAATTATAATCTCGGCCAAGCGCCGCCTGTAATACTTGTTTATATCAATAAAGAGTTGCTTTAATTTAACTTGGGTTATTCATTGCTTCCGCTATATTGTCGACTCAGTGAACCTGTTACAAAATCGCTATGCGTTTATGACTCCACTATACTCGAACAATCTGTGTGACTTTGTGGCTTAGAACTCTTACCGTCAGCCAATAAACTACTGTATTGCACGGGCATGGCTCACGCTCGTGCGGTCTCATGCTCGGATGGGTCAAAGCGATTATTCCTCGGGAGCGCTGGCACTGTGATTCTCGCCTAGCGGGGATGGCCGATTTGCCTGCGTGAGATAGGGGCGTGACACTATATGGCTTGGCTAATCATAAGTAAGGTGTATAATTAAGACTAATATGATTTTACACTTGTACAATAAGGGTATGATCACATCTCCCACTAGCAATATCCCCGCCCCTAACTAGTACAGTGGATCCAACCATGATACATTATGATACACGATCAATATCCAATATATTATGTACAATGTCTAATATCAATGTCTAATCTCAATATCGTGTACAATGTCAATATAATAATTAATATAATATCTCATGACTGAAGATCCAATCTGTATACTAGTCCGTGTAGCACAGTGTTAAGAATCAGATGTAATATTTCTAAATACTTAATTACAGAAATTATCAAATAATAAAAATTATCAGAGAATGTACTTGCCTGTGGTCCTACTGGCAATACCAATATCTTGTTCCTGAATTCTCGCATGAACAATCCAACGATCCTATATATATAATATAATACAATATAGCATCAGTCGTTACACTAGCACACACACACAAACACAATTATACTGAACTCAAAAACTAACACACACAGGGGTTACAACTGGTCAACTATCAGGGTCAAGTGTGCATGTCTAAATACAGTGCACAACATGACAACAACTAACTTAATACAATATCCAATTCTCCAAGTCTCGTGTAGCACTACACATGGTCTAGCTAGCAGGTTTGGGTACACATAAGGCAGTGAGTTACCAAAATATGTTATATATATATATATATATATATATATATATATATATATATATATATATATATATAGCACCTTAGTATATTATATAGTATTACCCATTACTATATTTATATTAATACACCTTGGGTCATACCAAACATATAGAATATGTGATACCTACGACTAACAACCAATTTCCCGTAACGTAAATAATAAACCTAATTACTATTGAAGTAATTTCTAATACTAAATAATAATCAAACATGCACATACACACATACTAGCTATTAGGTTCACCAACACAGGGTCTTGCAATCATATTAACAAAACTAACATGAAGTAATATGCTAATCCCTAATACTATTTACAGATGTGCACACAAAATCACGAGAGAAGGCAAGTTTTGAACTTTGGCCTTGGCGTGCACGTGAACGAGGAGGGTGTAGTCGATGTCGAGGGAGGTGATTGACTGGAGATGGTGCTCGGGCTGCTGGGGTCATCTTCGGTGAGGTGGTCGACGATCGACTGTGCATGACGGTGGGAAGGCTAGTCGTGGAGAGGTCGAGGGGTCATCCGACATGAACGGTAGTGGTGATGGGGATGTCACGGTGGAGACTTAGGCGGTCGGGTCAGGGGATGTCGAGTGGTCGTGGTTAGAATGGTGTTAGCGGTGAGGAGTCGACTGGTGGTCGACTGTTGGGGTTGCTTTAATGAGGATGGGGCAGTAGTAATCGTGACGGTGGTGGTGATGACTCGGGGTCGACGGACTGTGGAAGAGGAGAAGACATCATTGGTGATGATGATGATGACGAAGATGGAGGTTGTCGTCGGTGGCGGTGGTATAGATGATGGTGGTGATGGTATTAAGGGTGGATCCGACAAGGCGGTCGGGGTCGTATTGAGGATCAAGATGATGATGGGAGGAGGCGGTTCAGTCGGCGGTCGGGATCGTGTGGCCGAGGCTGATGGCCGTGGGTTGAGGGGAAGTCAGGGACGAGTCATGGTTGGCCGCTGCTCGGCGGGTTATAGCACTGCCGAGGTCGAGGGGGTGATCTGGATGATGGTAGAGATGGTGGTGCCATGTTGATGATGACTATCATCGTGTCAGGGACGTGGGAAGGTGTTGGTGACGATGGTGAAGATGGTGTTGGCGAGGTTGAGGATGATAATAGAGATGGCGGTGTTGCTCAGTGGTTAATCGGGAAAGAAGGCATAGTCGTGGGGATCGATGATGAAGATGATGATGTGGGACATGGTGGTACGGGTGATGGTGGTGTAATACTGGGGTGGTTCGGTGGTGCAGTCGACGGAGGAGTTGGGGTGGAGGACGTAGCTATGGTGTAGGGTGAGGTATCGAGGATGAAGGCTGTTGTGGGGTTGCTTGGGAAATCGGGTGGAGGCCGAAGATGGTGGTGGCCGAATGTGGGGAGAAGGATGAAGAAGGAAGTGGGTGGTTTTTAGGGTTAGGTTTTGGTTTATTTTGAAGAGGGATGGTGATGATGATGTAGAAAAATAATGGGAAGGAGTTTTTGTATGAGAGAGAAGAGGGGGTGCTAGCCTAGGGATTAGGGCCGGCCAAGTACTCCTTGGGATGGGGTTTGCTTATTTTTATATGAAAGAAATTGAATGCTAGGATTGTGTTGGGTTGAATGGAGGGCTAGGATAGCTAGGAGAAGATGTTTGAGTGTTGCACACTCCAAAACAAAGGAAAATGCATGCATATGACAGGTCAATGAAGAGGGGAGGTATTTCTTCATGTATTGGATCCAATGGGAGGTGGATACCTCAATGCACTATTGTATAAAAGCCTCCAATAATTAAAAAATTACACAAGAAGTGGGAATTAGGATTTAATAAGGGAAAATACTATGTTTGGTGCGATATAGTGGCTAAAAAGGGTATGTGGTGTTTAGTATGAACCTTAAGGGTGTGAATGGGGGTTTGGCTTGGTGTTAGGTCTAGTTTTGGATTAAGTTGGGTCCTTACACCAATTTAATTAAAATTAATATAAATAGTATTATTAAATTAATTAGAAGTGCATGGGATTAAAATTAGGTAGGATACAAGTATCATGGACGTAGAAGACTCAAAATAGAATATTGTCATAATTTGGATTGCACAAAATAGGTCGTGATTGTATCTCCAATTTTGATTGGAACACAAAAAGATGCAAAGTTGGATTTATTTAGAATTAAAAATAAACATCTGCGACAAATTTTGTGCGACTAAAATAAAGCACAAAAGAGTATATTTATGAGTTACACAAAGGTCAGAATGAAAGACGGACACGTCTAGGACAAGGATGTAAAATTTATTGGAAGGCAAAAGCTAGTGTTGTGCTCCAAATATCGAAGCAACGGTAAGGTATTCCTTGGGATGGGGTTTGCTTATTTTTACATGAAAGAAATTGAAGGCTAGAATTGTGTTGGGTTGAATGGAGGGCTAGGATGGCTAGGGGAAGATGTTTGAGTATTGCACACTCCAAAACAAAGAAAAATACATGCATATGATCTGTCAATAAATACGAAAGGTATTTTTTTATGTGTTGGGTCCAATGGGAGGTGGATACCTCAATCCACTTTTACATAAAAGCCCCCAACAATTAGAAAATTGCACAAAAAGTGGAAATTAAGATTGAATAAGAAAAAACACTATATTTGGTGTGATATAGTAGCTAAAAAGGGTGTGTGGTGTTTAGTATGAACCTTGGTGTTGGATCTAGTTTTGGGTTAAGTTGGGTCCTTACACTAATTTAATTAAAATTAATGTAAATAGCATTCTTAAATTAATTGGAAGTGCATGGGGTTAAAATTAGCTGAGACACAAGTATCATAGACATAGAAGACTCAGAATAAAATATTATCATAATTTGGGTTGCACAAAATAGGTTGAGATTGTGTCTCCAATTTTGATTAGAACGCACAAAGATGCAAAGTTGGATTTATTTAAAATTAAAAATAAATATCTGCGATGAATATTATGTGACTAAAATAAAGCATAAAAGAGCATATTTATGAGTTACACAAAGATCAGAATGGAAGATGGACACGTCTAGGACAAGGGTATAAAATTTGTTGGAAGGCAAAAGCTAGTGTAGTGCTCCAAATATCGAAGCAATGGTAAGGTACAACAATGAATAAAAATTACAGTAATAAATTATAATCTCCAATAATTAATCTCGAAATAATATAAATTAAATATATAATCATATATTTTGGTCAGGGGTTCACCTAGTGGGCTTCTAAGTCCAGTCCACTAACTCATGCATTAATGAGCACTATATATAATATGTATAAAATATAACATACAATATATTAAATAAAATATAAACAATACTTATAATAAATAAAAAGATAAAAATAATTCTATTTTAGAATGTGGTAGTGACAGGTGAGGAATTTGATATGTGTATCATAAGTGTCAAGGGAAAACTCCTAAAATTATCCCGTATCATAAAGTATCCTGGTATAGCTTACTCGTATCCAATTTTGGACATATATCTAGGTTCACACACTCAATCTAAGTCTAATTAGATATGATTAACCTAATGACAAATACTTGGTGCACCAATCTTGGATTTTTTCTAAATTGGACACAAAACTTAATGTAGATGTCACAATAGGGGTCATACAAACCTAGATCTTCTTCCTCTGGGTAGCCCTAAGGCATAGGTGGGTTACTAATGCTCAAATATAATTAGAATTTAAATAAAGAGGAATTTCAGAGTTATACCTATTGGAAGATGGATTTTTAATGCAAAGTCCAAGTAGCCATAATTAGGACACAAGCTCTTAGTCAACTCATTCTTCTCCAAGTGCTCCTTTTAATCCAAGTTCCTAGGCTCCTTAGATGATAAAAGTTGAAGGGATTCAGAGTGATTTAAGAGTGATTAGTGGAGGAATGAGTCAATTTGGAGAAAAACTCAATTAAAAAATAGTTTGGATGAAGAAATAAGAGAAGAGAGAATATCCCTCCCCTAAATTAGGGTTGGCCACACATTTTCCCTCTCCCAAGAAATATAGAATGACAAGGATACCCCCACTAATTAGTCATGAAGGTTATTCTAATCTCTAATTAATGGAAAGGGAATGATTTAAGTTGGAGTCTAATGTGGCTAGTCTAACTATTGGGTTCAATGTCATGTCATGTCTAGTTAGGTCCACTATTGCTCACTAGTACTAAATCTAACTAATGGGCTACACACTAACCACTAAATATTAATAATGCATATATTTAAATATAAGTTATTGACAATATACAAACAATATAAAATAAGAAAAATATCCCTCCCAGAATTAGGTAGTTACAATCATGCATATCAAAAAGAATGTATTCAACAACATCTTCAATACGGTGATAGATATCAAGAAAAAAATGAAAGACAATCCCAAAGAGAGAAATGACATAGAAATTATTTACAGGTGTTCTGATCTACACCCAAATCGAAGTGCCAATGGTAATTTTGTCAAGCCTCCAGCTCTATTTACATTGAGTAGGGATGATAAATTGATTAAATACAACTGGATTTCAAAATTGAGATTTCCTGAAGTCTATGTATCGAATCTGGCTAGATGTGTCGATCTCAACAAACGCAAGCTGACAGGGATGAAGAGTCATAATAGCTACATGTTCATGGAGAGGTTATTTTACATCGCTCTGAAAGAGATGATGCATTCTCCGCTGGCTGAGTTATCTATATTCTTTAGAGATTTATGTTCTAGCAAGTTGATGGTGCAATATATGTTGGAACTTGAGGAGAAGATTGTATTGACATTGTGCAAGTTAGAACGGGTATTCCCTCTGACTTTTTTAATAGTATGGAATATTTGCCAATTTATCTTGCATACGAAGCTCGTATTGGTGCATCGGTCCATTATCGATGCATGTACCCATTTGAGAGGTATAAAATAATTATCTTGTAATAGAAATTTTTTATTCAAATAATTCTAATTTTAATATATTATTTATACATATCTACATCACCTAAAGTAGAAGGTGGGTGATACACTACTAGAGCGGATTATAAACACCCTAAATTTTAGATATAAATTTTAATTCAATTTAAAATAATAAAATAAGTATATACAAATGTACGAACTTTTTATATAAAATATGTATTTAATGTACTAATATATAGTTAAGAAAGAAATAGATTTTTTTAATAAATAAAACACAAAAAATTTAAATAAAAAGTAATAAAAAAATATAAAAGAAAATATATATAAATGAAATAAATTAAAATAAAGAAAAATAAAAATGAAAAATAAAAGAAATAAAGAAAAGAAAAAGAAAAAATAAACAAATAAATGAAAACCGAAACTACCCGACCCAAGCATATCCCCCCACCCCCACGCAGATCAACGGTGTCGCCCACCCCCCCCTCACACACACACACACACACACACACACATATAGCGTATCAAAACTCTAACCCTAGACTCTCCTCCACCTCTCCACCTTCGACCACCCCATTCCCTCGCCGTCGACCGCTTCCAGCCACCGTATGCTACTGGAAAGCGACCGTATACGACAAGAGCAATAGTCTGAATGCAACAACACTTGTGCGGACCCCCACGACTTTGTGTCATGATTTTTCTTATCTCGTTTAACCTTTTTATAAATTATCTTCGCAGGTATTTTTCTAATATAACCCTCATTAAACCCCAATAATTAGTTTTAATTAAATATTTTTGAAACAAGGTAGAAATCGATATCAAAACTCGAAAAAACTATAGTTTCTGTCACGACCTGCATCCAAAATTTGGGCATGAGTCGTGGGTACGTCCAGCCTACACCGCAGCATCGGCGGTAGAACGCTGTCTAGGTCTCAAACATAATATATCCTGTCAATAGTCTCAACTCCGTACGGAGGACAATGATAATATGAATCCACAGTTCTATAAATATACTCAATCACAAGCTATGTGAAAGTAATTGGCACGATGAGAAATAGGAAATAAAGAGTTCTATCATAAGCCAAACACAAATAAGTACATCAAAAGTCCTGAGTCTAGATGTCCTCAAAAGTCACAAATAATAATACAACTCAATCTCAGTCTAATAAAATAATACAAGAAATAGAGTAATCTAAGTGCAGGCAGGTAGGATCTCCTCTAGGATAGGCAACTCCTCTGGGAATACTGGAGTGAAATCTCTCTCTAGTCCCGGGCCGTAATGGGTGGGGCAAAAGTTCTCCAGGTCCTCTGAAAATGTTATCCAGTCAGGATTGGAGCGAAGCACAAACACTAACAGCAGTTTCATTTATGTTGACAAAAACTATAAAACAGTGTAAGGAATACAAGATAAAATAAATATTGAAAATGTAGAGTACTGGAGAATATGAAATAGGCAATAGAACATCTAGCAATGAACAATATACAGTGAATGCTAGAACAAGTGAATCTGAAATAAAGAATAAATATCTAGCTAAGTGTTTGAAATATCAGTTTATTATGTGATCGGCTTGGGACTAGATCAGGCTGGTTACATATGATTAGCTATGATTCTTGTAGGTCAGGCTAACCATTTGGTTAGCTATGATGCATGTAATGGTCAGGCTAATCATATATAATAGCTATGAAGCATGTAAATGGTCAGGCCGCACCCGACGTGAGATGTGGGGTGAGCTATGATGCATGTAGAGTTTGGATATGATCACATAATCTACTAAAAGTTCCCCATCCCCAGCTAGCATGATGGATTCCAATCACGACTCCTCATGACAGGGATCTAGGGTGCTAACCCGTGTATCCACAGTGTCAGAATCAAGTATGTAATACAACTAGATTTATAGAAGTAATCAACAAAAGTAAAAACTGTCAGAGAATGTACTTGCCTGTGGTCCCGATGAATATGTGAGGATCGATGTCCAAAATGGAGTCACAAAGACCTAATTATGGAATATAAATGTCAAATACTGAATTAAAGGAAATAACATGTTTAGTTAAATAAAAAGATGAGGCTTCTAGGTCATGGCTCAGTCTATACTAGGTTAATTCCCAAGGGTACAAGTATACTAGGGTTTACTAGCAAATCTGATATGTTTCATATATCAAATAATATATATATATAATTATCTATCTTGTATGTTTACCTTTGTTTCATAGTACCTTAACTATATCCTAACACTACCTGGACACATAAACACTTGAGCCACTCATACCCAGCTACTGCATTGCTAATACATTACTCACACTTATTCATACACAGGCACAACCAAACCTATTTACTGATACACACACACAGTTCCTGGACATTCTGACTCTGGGAATTTCGGAGACACACACACAAACACACACACTCACTGGCAGTCACTCAAAAACACATAGTCACATAACTCACAGGCTCTCACACACACCTGCAGAAACTTACTGATATAATTCCCTCTGCCACTCAGTTACATTAGAACTACACACTGAAAAACTCACTGCACATACATAGTTTACTAAATACTGATACACAGGCACTCTATCTACCAATTCTATTAACTATCACTCACACATACAGAGTAATCACCTACACTGACCCACACAGAACTGATTTACACACACAGGTTGACACACTCACACACAGCTCACACTCTAGAACTAACACACTGGTACACTCTCTCAGGCACACACTAACACTGAGACACTCTCACACAGGGATACACTCACTGCTCGATACAGATTTCTGGGACACACATACACTAGTTAATATACATAGGTTTCCAGGTTCACTCACACACTAACATTTCACACAGGTTACATATGATTAAATTACTTATACAGTACAACACATCCCCCCTGACTAACCGATACACACACTGTACCTGAGACACAAGGACCTACACATACATAGGCTATTGGAGAATAAATCTGGGACACACAGGAAAATACTCACTGAAATGCCCGACTGACTGACACACACTGAATATTGGTACACACGGATACTCACTGCTCAATACCCAGGTTCACACAGCACAGTAATAACCCTCGACTGTGCACAGTGAGAAAACTCTACCGTGTCTGATACAATAAGACACTGCACACAACCAGTTCACAACACAAATATATTTATGTATATAGATTTATATATCAAAATATGTAGAAATTTGAATACGTTAGATAGGTAAAACTTAATAAACATATCACCAAACACTTGGTGTGCAGAAAACGAATCCATACTAAGAACTTCCTGAAAAACCCAAATCAAAACCCTAAAACGAAATCTAAACTTACACGTAGGAGAGGTAATCTAGACTACACGAAATCCCTAGGGTTTGGGTTCCAGAAATTAAGGGAAAACACCCGTAGGTCGCCAAAAACACAAATCTCTCCTAGGTCTTCATGTATAACCCTAAAAATTGAAATCTAAACATCAACGTAGGCTCCTAATGGCCGACCAAATGAAAACATAAATTAAATGGATTAAAATTCGGGTTTTACCTATTGGGAGATGGTTTCCCAATGGAGGTTCTCCTTCTGCAAGTCTTCTTGGTCCAAGCTCCTTGTTTCCCCTTTGATGGAGGAGGAAGGTGGAATCCTAGGGCTGGATTCCAAATTTTGGGGTGAGGGAATGGTTTCAAATGGGGCTAGGGTTTGGTTTTCTTTCTTCATGAAGGAATGGTTGAGGGAGGCTCCCCTTTATATATAGGCTAGGTTTAGGGTTCCTAATACAAGGGTTAAATTAATCCTCCATGTTAAGTCATGAAGAAATTAATTAACTAAGGTTTAGTCATTTCTAGGGTTTGAGATTCTAAACCTATAATTAAAATTTAGGGTTTCTCTAATGCTAGCTTACAAGTTAGGGTTTAGCCATTAGGGTTAGACCTAATGGGATTTCTAGGGTTTGTCCTAAAAACTTAATTATCAAGAACACCTCTAATCAACCAAATAAAACTCATCACATTAAATATTTACATGATTAAAATAAAAGAGGGGAAATTACACTAATATCCTAATCTGGAAATGTGGTAGTGACAAGTCTACCCTCCTAAAAAAGAATTTTGTCCTCGAAATTAGATTGAACTAGAAAAAGAACGAAATCAAATAAGGAAATATACCTCAAGTCTCAAAGAGATACGGGTATTGCTCGCGCATTTCGTCTTCCCTCTCCCAGGTCGACTCCCCTGGAGAGTGATATCTCCATGCAACACGAACCAAAGGAATAGTCTGGTTCCGCAACACCTTCTCTCTGCGATCCAAGATCTCTACGGCTGCTCAGGGTAGCCGAGAGTCGGACCAACCTCGATCTCCGAGTGATCAAGTACGTGACTAGGGTCTACCACGTACCGCCTCAGCTGTGACACGTGGAATACGTCATACACTCCCTCTAGTGCAGGCGGCAAGTCTAGTCTATACGCCACTGCACCTACCCTCGCAAGAATACCGAAGGGTCCGATGTAGCGTAGGCTAAGCTTCTCGCCTCCACCAAAATGAATCGTGCCACGCATCGGAGAAATCCATAGGAATACTAAATCGCCAACCTAAAACAAAATAGTCTCAACACGCAGTCT
Organism: Iris macrosiphon; assembly: GCA_036927795.1. NCBI lineage: Eukaryota > Viridiplantae > Streptophyta > Magnoliopsida > Asparagales > Iridaceae > Iris > Iris macrosiphon. The sequence continues at coordinate 52,520,794 of JAYESA010000012.1, read as the reverse complement.
AAACAAACAATCACAAACAAAAAATGACAATCTATACCTGAAACTCAAGGGGTCTACGGTGGCTGTCGGCCCAATGCCGCTGTCTGTCCTGCCCCACTCGCAGTCTATCTCTGATGAGTTTCACCTTTTCTGCTGCATCCACGACCATTTCTGGTCCTAGCAAGGCTTTCTCTCCAACGTCGTCCTAAGATAACGGTGTACGACACCTCCGTCCATAAAGAGCCTCGAATGGCAACATCTCGATGCTGGCCTGGTAGCTGTTGTTATAAGCAAAATCTACCAGGTGCAGATGATCCTCCCAAGAACCTTCGAGATCTAAAATATAAGTGCGTAGCATATCCTCGAGAGTCTGAATAGTCCTTTCAGACTGCCCGTCTGTCTGGGGGTGGTATGAGGTACTGAACTTGAGCTGAGTGCCCAAGCTAGCCTGCAGACTCCTCCTGAAGTGGGAAGTAAAACGACTATCCTGATCCGAGACGATGCTCACAGGAACTCCATAAAACCTAACGATCTGTCGCACGTACATCTCTGCTAGCCTCTCTATCGACGTGCCCACCTTGAAAGGTAAGAAATGGGCTAATTTGGTCAACCTGTCCACAATGACCCAAATCGCGTCCTTCCCTCCTGGAGAACGCGGAAGCCCTGAAATAAAATCCATGGTCACCTACTCCCACTTCCACTCTGGAATAGGTAAAGATTGAAGTAATCCACCTGGCCTCTGCCGGTCCGCCTTAACCTGCTGGCACACTAGATACCGTGATACGAAGCGTGCTACCTTGTGCTTCATTCCATACCACCATACATGCTCCCTCAAGTCTCGATACATCTTGTTGGCACCGGGATGCATCGAGTACTGAGAGCGGTGTGTCTCCTATAAAATCTTCTCGCGCAGATCCCCGCTCGGCACACACATCCTCGTACCGTGTCGTAATGAACCATCATCTACGATAGTAAAGTCGTCCGACAATCCTGTCCGAACCTATGCCCTGATACTCCTCAGAGCCTCATCATCATACTGCACAGCACTGATCCTGTCCATCAGCTCGGACTGTATCTGCAATCCCCACATCTGAATCTCAGCTCCGGGGACTAGCACCTCAACCTCCAAGCTTTCCAGATCAGCCAACAAATATCTATCTGTCGTCAAGTACATAGACATCGAATACCTGCTCAAGGCATCGACGACTACGTTGGCCTTCCCTAAGTGGTACTGCAATAAGATATCGAAGTCCTTCATCAACTCCAACCACCTCCTCTGCCTCATGTTCAGCTCATTCTGTGTGAACATGCACATCAAGCTCTTGTGGTCTGTGAAGATCTGTCACGCTCCAGTCCCAAAATACTTAGGACTAGGAATACGTAAGCATGCCAGCCGCATGGATATGGCAACTCCAATATATGGAAACCAAACCCATACGTGCGTTGTAATATGAATATCAAATCCATAAGTGGTATAAATCTATCATAAGTCATAGGACATAATCTAAATCTCATCCACAAAAAATCAAATATAAATAAATATCCAGTATCTATGAAACTAGATCTCAATAAGAAGTATCTAAGGATGATAGTTGGATGGAAACAAATCCACTACCGACTCGAATATAAGAGCAAATACAATATGAGTACAACACAATAAACCCAAAATAAGAATACCAGCTATAATCACGGGCTCGAAGAGAAGACATCCTCAAAATATCTGTAACCATCCAAATCTGCGCTCCTGTAAATACTCAAGAACAGATACACCTGGCAGGCGACCAGGTCCTCAGAGGGACATAACTAGATACTTAAACACATACAAATAAAGTACTGAAATAAATATCCAAAGGGGTCGCCTAACCATCTATGTTAATGCAGTTAAGAATAACTTTCCCCACAAGTGAGCTATCTGGCTGAAAACTGGGATTTGGCATGATTCCCTTTTGGGGATCAAGAGGCCCAAAGGCACGTCGTCTTTTGAACGGCGGAGGCCCGCCAATGTGCATAATATATATATGGGTCATCACCACCCGTATCTCCGGCGGAGAATCCGAGCACACAGGAAAAAGTACAAAGGAGCTCAAATGCGGTACTTGTTATTCTCCCGACCCCATGCTCTAAGCATGTCACATCCATGACACAATATGGTTCATAGCCTATTCTTACTACCCTAGCCCAATCCTGCAACCAAATAAGAATAAGGATGGGACCACCGTACTACAATAGGCTATGTCCCTATACCTCTAATAACTGCTAAGTCTACTAGCATGCAAAGTTTCTAACAGCAGTTATTCCTAACGCACGGCCCACTCGTACATGAGGCCAAACCTGCACGCAAGTCCGTGATCTACATGAGACTCACAACTCGTGTAACAACTGTGTCACGGCCAATGAACCTAATGATGCTACATGATAATGGGGTAGTCTCATGAACAAGGTCAATGCAAATACATAAATAAAAATATACCGCGACGACACCGTCGCGGGCATTTTATATAACAGTTATAATATATGAACTAAAGACAGAAATAAAGATGCATGCAACATATGGAATATAAATAATAGTACAATGGCAAGGTATACTTGCCTGCCCTAAAAAAGGATGAAGTCACAACTCAAGGCGTCGTCCAATCTACCCGTCACATAAATTAAACAAGTTAGGTTACAAAAGTGGGTGAATAGGTTCCTCCATTTTAATTAATTTTTAATTCTGAATAAATAACCTAAAATAGTATTTTAATCTTATTAAAATCTAATTTTATTGTTAAACCCTAATTTTGGTCCAAAAAAAATCAACTTTACGGATTTGTGATCCATGGTACGCAAATCCAGGCAATCCGTTGACCAAAAAGTCAACCAACTCAAATCCTGGATTTGTGTGTGGAATCCTATAGATTTCAACGCTACATGAATGCTGGAATCGATAGTTTCATAAAATCATAAGTCGATAAAGAGTTATGGCCACAAGGGCGCACAGATGACAGTTTTCGGTGGTTTCCTATTTACGTCTACGTTGCACAAATTTTACAGTAGAATAAAATTATATTTCAAATTATGGAAAAAATAGTTTTCTTGAATTTCATCATGTCAGCTTTCTGAAACTTCAAACGGTTCATAATTCTGAGTTCGAAATCTCCCAAAATATTAAAAATACAAAAATGTGTCTGATTTCGGACAGCTAACACTTTCGGAATATTCTGGAAAACTATGTTCTAAAATTACTAAAATAATTTATATATTTAGAAAACTAACCTTGATATGATTCTAACAAAAAAAAATTGAGCACGTTTGGAGTCTGGAGCTAGGAGATATCGTCTTTTTAAGTCGTCATAACTACTAGAAAATGAGGCTGAATTTATGACGAATTTTAACTATTTTTTGACGAAAAAGAGAGGATTTTGGGGATAAAAAATATGAAAGATGAGTTTATTCTATAAGTCTAATAGGTATTTATAATGGTGAAGATTGTTTAATTGAATAAGAGTAGGATTGGCTAATTTGGATATGATTAGGATCAGTTTAAATAAGGATAGGATATGCATGAAGTTGTTTTCCTAGTAGGCTCAGGATTTGAATTAATTTAAAATAGAGTTTGATTTTATCTCAATAATTTATAATCTTAAATGGAATTAAAGATAATACAAATAATTTATATATAATTTTATTAATATCTATTAACACTAAATTAGCTCTATCTAATATTAAGACTTTATATATCCAAATAAATCCTCAATAATTCCAAAAATCCAATAATTACTTAAAATTCTAAATAAATTACAAAAAAATATATTTAAATATTTTAACTCTAAAATAAATATTTGGTAGTAACAACATTCAAGTATGGTCTCATAGTAAATCATGGAAGTCCTAAAAATTTATGTTTCCTAAGTTTTAATTACCAAAAATTCTAGAAAATCTCCAAAATCTAAAATAACCTAAAATAATTCTAAATAAATAATTATATAAGTAAATATATTAAGAAATTTATTTTCTAATTATTAAGAGAATACTCTAAATAAATTCAACATCTATAATAAATATAATAATATAAAATACACACAAAATACCTATTTTGGGTGAGGGGTTTATAATCTACCCAACTTAAAAGAATTTCATCCTCAAAATTAAAAATAAGGCATGTTTGATAAATCATTCACATTCGTACATAAGGCAAGTCAATCGCAATATCTTCCAAAAATTTAAATAACGAAATATATTCAAATCCATCGCAATCACTTCAAAATTAAAATAACCACTGTTTAAATTAAAATTCAACCTGTCGTAATCTCTTCTCAATTTTTAAATAATCAACATCCAAATCTAACTCAAATCTATATGACATCCCACATCAAAATTTATATTATAATTTCCAACTATCATAATCTCCTCTAGACTTTTAACAATAAACAATTCTAATCAAATCTTATTGCTATTCTCAACTTAAGAATTTTGTACTCTTCAAATATTTAAACTCAATTTACATCCTCAATATTTCAATTAGGTGACCCGACAATCAAAATTGAACTTTTAATTCAAATCATCAAATTGTAAATTTTAAATCTAATTCACCAATTGTTCAAGTCTAAAATTCTATATTTATCCTCAAAATTTAAATCGATGATCCAACCTTCAATATTCAAAATTTAAATCATGTGCTCAAAGTATAAATATTTGGTCCGCAATATCAAGATTTTAAAATTCGTTAAATCCTCATTATCTTAATCCTTCTTTTAAAATTTCTTAAAATTAAAATGACTTGAATCTCCCAATCTAATCTTACTCAATCACAATCTAAAAGAAATTCCTCTTGAGTTGACGATGCACTGCTACCCAACTTAGAATTTACCCATCTATCACATAAGGCTATATACTTTACGAAAAATATTCCTTAATTTATTTACTCATGCCATTCAATCCTTAAAACTTCAACGCCGATTATATCATATATGATATGCCATTAATTATTTATAAAAGATAGTCACCAAACAATACGACTGGCCTGTGGGGTATATCTAGTACTATCTATATATCAAACTTATACCAAGCGAGATGTTTCGTCTTTCCAAAATAAGGGAAGACGGAGATCAATAATAAAGAGTTCAAGGGCGAGGTAATAGAATAGAAGTATCGGGATCAAGGCATTTAAAGAATTCAAATAGGAATTGTGAAGGCAGTTGTGGATTGAAGTCCTATTTTGGTAATTCCTATTCACATGCTCGCATCGGTACAGTTATGTAACGGATATGATATGCTCAGACATATCTAAAGGGCAAGTTCATTCATCTACTAATCACTAGATATCTCAATCCACGTAAAGTAGTTATACAAAGGGTGAACCACGCGCACTATGGTTGATCAGACCGTAGTACACTGATTCTGAAATGTATTAATGTATGCATCCACTAATACATATATAGTGAACAAGCTTGATGAAAGAATAAGCTTGCAAAACTAGGCTATAATAGCGGCATAAGTCAAGGTGGATGATGATGAAAGGAGGTACAAGTCAATTCAAGTTCACAAAAACAAAACAAAACAAAAAAAATAAGCAATAATAATAAAGACTCTACAAATCTCTATAGTTATCATAAAACCTCCTTATCTATGTCGCTAGTAGACCAAATGGGGGCAAGGACCTCTAAATTCTATTGTCTGAATAAACACTGTCGTCTTTGCTAGCATACAATTAATGTCATTCACTTACACTTCATTAATGGATCACAAGGACTATGTGATACTAGGTGGTGAGGTATACTACCCAACTTAAAATAATTTAACTACTATTGTATTGTCTTAAGGATACCGTAAAAGCTCCTGTTAAGGTCTATGAGAAGGGGTCTTGGTACTTTATTGGGGTATCCTCTTCTATTACATAGGTCATGCTCATCTTACATCTTAGTTATAGTGCTTATAGAACAAGTGTCAATAGTAAGGATAGAAGAGTTACTGGCCGTTTAAGGGGAAAAAGGATCTCGCTTGTATCGAGGTGAGGGTACAAATTACGTGATTTAAAAAAACTAAGGGTTAATCATCGGTCACAATCTACAAAACAACTTAAACTTATCAAGTTCTAACTACCAAGCATAAAAAATTTCACATTCAAGGCTACAATTATAATCCTAGCAAACTATGAGCCCTTAACAAAGAATAAAATTACTTGGCCTACTATCCGAAGTGTCAGATGGCACGAGTTGAAAGATAAAGAGAAGAAACATAATTAGTCATCGCAAAATAGCGAGCGCTATGGTCGCAGGGGAACAATATATAAAATTAAGATAGAGGGCTCTAGATAGCATCATGGTTCTCTAAGGGGAGTGGGGTGTTAGTTGCTATGTTCGAGACATAATTAGGAAAATATTCTATGCCTTGCTCTTGGCTTTCTAAGGTACTGTCTACTAATAACAAGACAATGATATAAGTTTACAGTTCTCCAATACTTATCTAACTGCGAAGGTTAGGTTCAGTCCTAATATTCAATTTTGGTTTTCTATTGGTTCCTCAATACTAGGGTCAGCATTATGGTAAGACTTTTAACTAACTCTAGTAGTATCTATACTACTCACAGGTCCTCATAATACATCAGGGGGTAATGGTAACCCAATCTATAGATAAGGAATTCTAGGTTCACTAGATATTCTAAACTTAGGGGTGGGTCTATATTCTCATTATATTCTTAATAGGTGTGCTACTCTAATTATCATCCTAATAACAGGGGTTCCTATTTTCTAGCAAAAGGCTATACTCAAAGAACTATTAGGGAAGTACAGGAATCAAGCAGGATACAATTGTTCGAAATAGAACAGATTAGAAGAAAGATGAGTCATAGTCAAATGTGGATGAGATCTTATACTCTAATCCTATTTGCAAGCTTGCTCAGTACAGTAACATAACCGAAATAATATGCTCTCGACCTGCATGGGCCACCACAAAAATATGTCATGCCCCAGTCCCAAAATACTTAGGACTAGGAACACGTATGCATGCCAGCCGCATGGATATGGCAACTCCAATATATGGAAACCAAACCCATACGTGCGTTGTAATATGAATATCAAATCCATAAGTGGTATAAATCTATCATAAGTCACAGGGTATAATCTAAATCTCATCCACAGAAAATCAAATATAAATAAATACCCAGTATCTATGAAACTAGATCTCAATAAGAAGTATCTAAGGATGATAGTTGGATGGAAACAAATCCACTACCAACTCGAATATAAGAGCAAATACAATATGAGTACAACACAATAAACCCAAAATAAGAATACCAGCTACAATCACGGGCTCGAAGAGAAGACATCCTCGAAATATCTGTAACCATCCGAATCTGTGCTCCTGCAAATACTCAAGAACAGATACACCTGGCAGGGGACCAGGTCCTCAGAGGGACATAACAAGATACTTAAACACATGCCAATAAAGTACTGAAATAAATATCAAAAGGGGTCGCATAACCATCCATGTGAATGCAGTTAAGAACAACTTTCCCTACAAGTGAGCTATCTGACTGAAAACTGGAATTTGGCATGATTCCCTTTTGGAGATCAAGGGGCCCAAAGGCACGTCGTCTTTTGAACGGCGGAGGCCCGCCAATGTACATAATATATATATGGGTCATCACCACCCGTATCTCCGGTAGAGAATTCGGGCGCACAGGAAAAAGTGCAAAAGAGCTCAAATGCGGTACTTGTTGTTCTTCCCACCCCATACTCTAAGCATGTCACATCCGTGACACAATATGGTTCATAGCCTATTCTTAGTACCCTAGCCCAATCCTGCAACCAAATAAGGACAAGGATGGGACCACCGTACTACAATAGGCTATGTCTCTAGACCTCTAATAACTGCTAAGTCTACTAGCATGCAAAGTTTTTAACAGCAGTTATTCCTAATGTACGGCCCACACGTACAGGAGGCCAAACCTGCACGCAAGTCCATGATCTACATGAGACTCATAACTCATATAACAACTGTGTCATGGCCAATGAACCTAATGATACTACATGATAATGGGGTAGTCTCATGAACAAGGTCAATGCAAATACATAAATAAAAATATACCGCGACGACACCGTCGCGCGCATTTTATATAACAGTTAAAATATATAAACTAAAGACAAAAATAAAGATGCATGCAACATATGAAATATAAATAACAGTACAATGGTAAGGTATACTTGCCTGCCCTGAAAAAAGATGAAGTCACAACTCAAGGCGTCGTCCGATCTACCCGTCACATAAACTAAACAAGTTAGGTTACAAAAATGGGTGAATAGTTTCCTCCTTTTTAATTAATTTTTAATTCTGAATAAATAACCTAAAATAGTATTTTAATCTTATTATAATCTAATTTTATTGTTAAACCCTAATTTTGGTCCAAAGAAAGACAATTTTATGGATTTATGATCCATGGTACGCAAATCGAGGCAATCTGTTGACCAAAAAGTCAACCAACTCAAATCCTAGATTTGTGTGTGGAATCCTATAGATTTCAACGCTACATGAACGCTGGAATCGACAGTTTCATAAAATTATAAGTCGGTAAAGAGTTATGGCCACAAGGGCGCACATATGACAGTTTTCGGTAGTTTTTTATTTACGTCTACGTTGCACAAATTTTACAGTAGAATAAAATTATATTTCAAATTATGGAAAAAATACTTTTCTTGAAGTTCATCATGTCAGCTTTCCGAAGCTTCAAACGGTTCATAATTTCGAGTTCGGGATCTCCCAAAATATTGAAAATACAAAAATGCGTCTGATTTCGGACAGCTGACACTTTCGGAATATTCTGGAAAACTATGTTCTGAAATTACTGAAATAATTTATATATTTAGAAAACTAACCTTAATATGATTCTAACAAAAAAAATTGGAGCGCGTTTGGAGTCCGGAGCTAGAAGATATCGTCTTTTTAAGTCGTCATAACTACTAGAAAATGTGGCTCAGACATATCTAGAGAGAAATTTGGGGATAAAAAATATGAAAGATGAGTTTATTCCATAAGTCTAATAGGTATTTATAATGGTGAAGATTGTTTAATTGAATAAGACTAGGATTGGCTAATTTGGATATGATTAGGATCAGTTTAAATAAGGATAGGATATGCATAAAGTTGTTTTCCTAGTAGGCTCAGGATTTGAATTAATTTAAAATAGAGTTTGAGTTCATCTCAATAATTTATAATCTTAAATAGAATTAAAGATAATACAAATAATTTATATATAATCTTATTAATATCTATTAACACTAAATTAGCGCTATCTAATATTAAGACTTTATATATCCAAATAAATCCTCAATAATTCCAAAAATCCAATAATTACTTAAAATTCTAAATAAATTATAGAAAAATATATTTAAATATTTTAACTCTAAAATAAATATTTGGTAGTAACAACATTCAAGTATGATCTCATAGTAAATCATGGAAGTCCTAAAAATTTATGTTTTCTAAGTTTTAATTACCAAAAATTCTTGAAAATCTCCAAAATCTAAAATAACCTAAAATAATTCTAAATAAATATTTATATAAGTAAATATATCAAGAAATTTATTTTTTATTTAATTAAGAGAATACTCTAAATAAATTCAACATCTATAATAAATATAACAATATAAAATACACACAAAATACCTATTTTGGGTGAGGGGGTTTACAAGATCTCCACACGCTCTCCGTACAGATAATGTTTCCACAGCTTTAGAGCAAAGATAACCGCTGCCAACTCCAAATCGTGGGTGGGGTAGTTCTTTTCATGAGGGCGTAACTTCCTGTAAGCATAGGCAATTACCTTCCCGTGCTTCTAAAGAACACATCCCAGACCCTTTTCTGAAGCATCACTGTAGATGGTGAATCCACCTGTCCCTGTTGGCAACGTCAAAACTAGAGCTGTCGTCAATCTCTTCTTCAGCTCATCAAATACGGCCTGGCAATCCTCTGTCCAGAAAAACTCCGCATCCCTTCCTAGTCAGCCTGGTCATCGGCGCTACAATCCTGGAGAAGTCTTGTACAAACCTCCTGTAGTATCCTGCTAGCCCAAGAAAACCCCTGATCTCAGCTACCGAACTGGGGGTAGCCCACGACTCCACTGCCTCGATCTTCTGTGGGTTAACCGAGATTTCGTCACCCGACATCACATGTCCAAGAAATTCAACCTTGTCAAGGAAGAATTCACACTTTGAGAGTTTCCCGTACAGCTCCTCCCTCCTGAGAGTATCTAAAACCAACCTCAGGTGCTCTTCGTGCTCCTCCAGGGTCTTGGAATACACAAGAATATCGTCGATGAACACCACCACGAACTTGTTAAGGTACTGGTGGAACACCTTGTTCATCAGGTTTATGAATACTGTCGGTGCATTGGTTAAACCAAATAGCATTACCATGAACTCAAACTGGTCGTATCTGGTCCGAAAGGCTGTCTTCGGCGTGTCTTCTCTCTTCACCTTCACCTGATGATAGCCTGACCTCAAATCTATCTCCGAAAACACCTTCGCCCCGCTCAACTGACCAAAAAGATCATCTATCCTCGGCAGCGGGTATTTTTTCTTGATAGTGAGGTTGTTCAAAGCTCTATAATCAATGCACATGAGCACTGTGTCGTCCTTCTTTGGTACGAATAATACCGGAGCTCCCCATGGTGATGAACTGGATTTGATGAAGCCTTTGTCCTGCAGCTCCTCAACTTGCTTCTTCAGTTCCGCCAGCTCGCTGTTGTTGACTCTATAGACATATTGTGAAATGGGCTCCGCTCCTGGAACCAAGTCTATAGAGAATTCAACATCTCTGTCTGGCGGCAAGCTTGGCAACTCCTCTGGAAATACATCCAGGAACTCCGCTATCAGAGGATGTGGCAACTCCTCTTCTTCCACCCTGGCTTCGTAAAATGTGCTCCTGCTCTGTTCTGCTGCTCCTTTGGCGACCTCAAACTCTGGCTCTCCTGGTGGTCTAAATAATACTCTGCCTCTATGATAATCTATAGTAGCATGATGCCTACTCAACCAGTCCATTTTGAGTACAATATCGTACCCCGGAAGTGGCATGACGAGTAAGCACACGCTCAACTCTCGGCCTCCTACTGACACCCTTCGGTCCTTGCAATAATCACGGACTAGGATAATACCTCCACCAGTCGTGATCTTGCAAGTTCTAGCTAATGGTTCTGTCTCTAAATGATGTCGAAGTGCAAAAGATACAGGCACAAAACTATGGGAAGCGCCAGAGTCGAATAATGTATGCGGGAATGCAATCGAGAAGAACTGAACCTGTAATCAAATCTCCTGCTGGCTTGACCTCCTCGACTGCCATGGCGTATGCTCGCCTCTGGGGTGCACCTCTCTGCTGCTGGTGCTGATCAAACCTCTGATGTTGCAGTGGAAGTGGTCCCCTCTGTTGTTGGCCTCCTGGTACGGCAGGTACCCTATCTGGTCCACTTTGGGCGGCTGCTCCACCCTGACCTGGACGAGTCTGGATGGTAGGGAAATCCCTCAGCTGATGTGTCGTCGATCCGCAGGACAAACATGTGCCCAACCTCTTCCTGCAGATCTCTCTGGTGGGTCCTGCCTTCCCGCAGTACGCACACTAGATGGCGGGCTGAGTCTGCCTCTGCTGCTGATGCTGGACCTGTCCTCGGGCTGGTGCCTGGTGCTGCTGGTGCTGCTGCTGATATGGTCTCTGCTGTTGCTGAAAATGTGGATGCTTTCCCGGTCCTGTACCACTGTTTGCTCCTCCTGAAATATTGCGTCCCCTCTTGGGCCTGAGGTCCAAGTCGTCCTCGGCTATCTGGGCATCCATCAATATGCCCTCGAAGGTAGCGGTGCGACATCCCGACGTACGAGACTTGATATCCCTTGCCAGCCCCTTTCTGAACTACCGGGCCATGTCTCATGGATCTCTAATCATCGATGGTGCGAAGCGGCTCAGGCGGTAAAACTCCGTGGCATACTCATCGACGGACTAGCTCCCCTGGACTAAGTCATGGAACTGACTCTCCAAGGCTCCCAGGGCAACATCAGGAAATAATTTCTCCTTGAAGAGCTCCCTGAAAGCCTCCCAAGTGAGTCCCCCGTCAAAGAGTCTCGGCTCCGTGCGAAACCACGTCAGGGCAATGTCGAACATCTGGCTGCCGGCGGCCTCGATCTGAAGAGCCTCCGAAAGCTGCGCCAAGCGCAAGTTCCTCTTGATGTCCTCTAGCCAATCGTCGGCGCAGAGTATCCCTTCTGTCCCCTTGAACTCCTGAGGCATCATCCTCTTGAAGTCCACAATGGTGCCCGGCCTCTGGTGGTACTGGCCAGGATGCTACTGCTGAGCGACTCTCTCCACAGCCTGGAGAGCCACCTGATAAGCATTCTCCATGCTCATCCTCATCATCTCGGTCTGGGCCTGGTGTACCTCGGCCTGCACCCTCTGGGCCTCTGCCGACGTCCTCTGGGCATCGACCATGCCCTGGATCAAGGCGAACATATGTGCCCCATCGACGGGCACACCTCCTGGGAACTGCGTCGGTGGTAGTGGTGGTAGAGGCTCCGTCGTAGCTATGGGAACCCTCTGAATAGGTGGGGGAGGACCCCCGAATAGTGCAGACACTCCCACATGCACGGGAGATGTAGGAGAGGCTGTGGATGTCTGTCTAGCAGGGCGAGAGGTGGCAGACCTCTCTGACCCTGCTGCTCCGAGTCTTAGGGACCTGGTCCTTGGTGGCATCCTGAAGACAGATAGAAAGATTTAATCAAGGCAATAGACACGATATCATCAAGGAAGGACAGTAAAATTTCTAAAGTAAATAATCATTTAGAGTAGTATTATAAGAATCAAAAATTTTCTATCATAAGCCAAACACAAATAAGTACATCACAAGTCCTGAGTCTAAATGTCCTCAAAAGTTACAAATAATAATACAACTCAATCTCAGTCTAATACAATAATACAAGAAATAGAGTAATCTAAGTGCAGGCAGGTAGGATCTCCTCTAGGATAGGTAACTCCTCTGGGAATACTGGAGTAAAATCTTCCTCTAGTCCCGGGTCGTAATGGGTGGGGCAAAAGTTCTCCAGGTCCTCTGAAAATATTATCCAGTCAGGATTGGAGCGAAGCACAAACACTAACAGCAGTTTCATTTATGTTGACAAAAACTATAAAATAGTGTAAGGAATACAAGATGAAATAAATATTGGAAATATAGAGTACTGGAGAATATGAAATAGGCAATAGAACATCTATCAATGAACAATATACAGTGAATGCTAGAACAAGTGAATCTGAAATAAAGAATAAATATCTAGCTAAGTGTTTGAAATATCAGTTTATTATGTGATCGGCTTGGGACTAGATCAGGCTGGTTACATATGATTAGCTATGATTCTTGCAGGTCAGGCTAACCATTTGGTTAGCTATGATGCATGTAATGGTCAGGCTAATCATATATAACAGCTATAAAGCATGTAAATGGTCAGGCCGTACCCGACGTGAGATATGGGGTGAGCTATGATGCATGTAGAGTTTGGATATGATCACATAATCTACTAATAGTTCCCCATCCCCAGCTAGCACGATGGATTCCAATCACGACTCCTCATGACAGGGATCTAGGGTGCTAACCCGTGTATCCACAGTGTCAGAATCAAGTATGTAATACAACTAGATTTATAGAAGTAATCAACAAAAGCGAAAACTGTCAGAGAATGTACTCGCCTGTGGTCCCGATGAATATGTGAGGATAGATGTCCAAAATGGAGTCACAAAGTCCTAATTGTGGAATATAAATGTCAAATACTGAATTAAAGAAAATAACATGTTTAGTTAAATAAAAAGATGAGGCTTCTAGGTCATGGCTCAGTCTATACTAGGTTAATTCCCAAGGGTACAAGTATACTAGGGTTTACTAGCAAATCTGATATGTTTCATATATCAAATAATATATATATATATAATTATCTATCTTGTATGTTTACCTATGTTTCATAGTACCTTAACTATATCCTAACACTACCTGGACACATAAACACTTGAGCCACTCATACCCAGCTACTGCATTGCTAATACATCACTCACACTTAATCATACACAGGCACAGCCAAACCTATTTACTGGTACACACACACAGTTCCTGGACATTCTGACTCTGGGAATTTCTGAGACTCACACACAAGAAAGTCACACACACACTCACTGGCAGTCACTCAGAAACACATAGTCACACAACTCACAGGCTCTCACACACACCTACAGAAACTTATTGATACAATTCCCTCTGCCACTCAGTTACATTAGAACTACACACTGAAAAAATTACTGCACACACATAGTTTACTAAATACTGATACACAGGCACTCTATCTACCAATTCTATTAACTATCACTCACACACACACAGTAATTACCTACATTGACCTACACAGAACTGATTTATACATACAGGTTGACACACACTGACCTACACTCACACACAGCTCATACTCTAGAACTAACACACTGGTACGCTCTCTCAGGCACACACACTAACACTGAGACACTCTCACACAGGGATACACTCACTGCTCAATACAGATTTTTGGGACACACACACACTCGTTAATACACATAGGTTTCCAGGTTCACTCACACACTAACATTTCACACATATTACATATGATTAAATTACTTATACAGTACAACACATCCCCCCTGACTAACCGATACACACACTGTACCTGAGACACAAGGACCTACACATACACAGGCTACTGGAGAATAAATCTGGGATACACAGGAAAACACTCACTGAAATGCCTGACTGACTGACAAACACTGAATATTGGTACACACGGATACTCACTGCTCAATACCCAGGTTCACACAGCACAGTAATAACCCTCGACTGTGCACAGTGAGAAAACTCCACCGTGTCTGATACAATAAGACACTGCACACAACCAGTTCACAACACAAATATATTTATGTATATAGATTTATATATCAAAATATGCAGAAATTTGAATACGTTAGATAGGTAAAACTTAATAAACATATCACCAAACACTTGGTGTGCAGAAAACGAATCCATACTAAGAACTTCCTGAAAAACCCAAATCAAAACCCTAAAACAAAATCTAAACTTATACGTAGGAGAGGTAATCGAGACTACACGAAATCCCTAGATTTTGGGTTCCAGAGATTAGGGAAAAACACCCGTAGGTCGCCAAAAACACAAATCTCTCCTAGGTCTTCATGTATAACCCTAAAAATCAAAATCTAAACATCAAGGTGGGCTCCTAATGGCCGACCAAATGAAAACAAAAATTAAATGGATTAAAATTCGGGTTTTACCTATTGGGAGATGGTTTCCCAATGGAGGTTCTCCTTCTCCAAGTCTTCTTGGTCCAAGCTCCTTGTTTCCCCTTTGATGGAGGAGGAAGGTGGAATCCTAGGGCTGGATTCCGAATTTGGGGGTGAGGGAAGAGTTTCAAATGGGGCTAGGGTTTGGTTTTCTTTCTTCATGAAGGAATGGTTGAGGGAGGCTCCCCTTTATATATAGGCTAGGTTTAGGGTTCCTAATGCAAGGGTTAAATTAATCCTCCATGTTAAGTCATGAAGAAATTAATTAACTAAGGTTTAGTCATTTCTAGGGTTTGAGATTCTAAACCTATAATTGAAATTTAGGGTTTTCCTAATGCTAGCTTACAAGTTAGGGTTTAGCCATTAGGGTTAGACCTAATGGGATTTCTAGGGTTTGACCTAAAAACTTAATTATCAAGAACACCTCTAATCAACCAAATAAAATTCATCACATTAAATATTTACATGATTAAAATAAAAGAGGGGAAATTACACTAATGTCCTAATCTGGAAATGTGGTAGTGACAGTTTCTGACACAACAAAAATAGTCCCTGACACCTATTTTTTGAGATCCATATCTTTCTCCACAGTTGGAGAAATGTCGAACCAATTTTATCTTTGTGTAGATAACCTAACCACCTTCAAAACCCATTAATTAGTTTAATTTAATTTATAGCATTTAGCCATTAATAATTAGGTTCAAAAATCCAAAAAAAATATTTTTATAAATTAAAATTTCCCGATACAAAGTTTTTCCCACCAAAAGAGATAACTTTATCGTGTACAAATTATATCAAAAGGCGCGTATAGTATTTTCTGACGTGTGGGCTTTCGCAAAATTTGATTTGGACGTGTGTGTACGTCGAAATCAACCTGTATCAATCAAAAGTTTCCCGTATCGATATTTAACAAATTATTCAATTAGTTTGTACGCACTTATCAGATCACAACAAAACTTATGCTGCTAGACTCACAACATCTAACTTGTTATGTGATCCGAGTTTCGTCTGATTCCGAGTCAGTGGACGAATCACCATTTTACGAGCCCCACGATTTGAC
Organism: Iris macrosiphon; assembly: GCA_036927795.1. Classification (NCBI taxonomy): domain Eukaryota; kingdom Viridiplantae; phylum Streptophyta; class Magnoliopsida; order Asparagales; family Iridaceae; genus Iris; species Iris macrosiphon. Next base: position 52,504,437 of record JAYESA010000012.1, on the reverse strand, counting down.
TTGCCGAGCGATTTTGTGATCGGCTCACCGAAATCCAAAAATGGATATATCGTTGAGTTTGTATCATCGTTTAAAATTTGTTTGACCTATAATATGCCCAATTTAAAGGCTATTACCTTTGGAACGCTTTTCAGTGCAAAGTGGCCTACATGTGGATCCCGTTTTGACCCAAAATGATCATTATAGCTTATGTGTCCAAATTGAAAGAATGGATTGTATTTTTTGACTATCTTGCTTATTTTAATAACATTGGTGATGTCTATTTCAGCATCCGAAGATGTTTGTTCAGCTTTCATATTATCTAGTTCGTTGTACTTGTTGTCCTGCGTCATTTTAGCACCAAATAACTACCAGACAAGTATACATTACCACGATTAATACTTATTTACATTTAATTTAGCATATTTCATTTCTATTATTTATATTCTTAATTATTTATATTATTAAACTGCTCGTCCAAGAAATACTTGGGTGCAACGATGGTATGAGTCATTTATTTGTCTTTTATTTTCACTATGCGTGTCGACCTAGAGCTATGAGACCACTCCATTATTTTGAGACATCTTTATATTTTATTTAGCTATGACACATATTTTTCACGAGTGTGAGTCTCATATAGATCATGGAATTGTATATTGAATAATCATCAATACGTATGGGACGTGCAAGAGAAAATAACTCCTAATAGGGATATATGCTCGAAGGCTTAGCAGTTATTTAAAGGTATTGTGTTGTGGATATGACATGGATAGAAGCATGGTTTGGGGAGGATAATGAGTAGGTGTATGGGCTACTTTACATATTTATTTTTGTAACCCGCACGCTTCGCCGGAGGTATGGTGAGATAACCCTATAATATCCATGGCGACCTCTGCGATTAAAAGATGTTATGCTTTGTAGAATACTGATTTTCCAAGAAAATTATGCCCATCCTATTTTAGCCAGACAGCCCATGTGTTGGAAAGTTATTCTCAAAAGTGTATTTTATATAGAATGGTTAGGTGACCCCTTTTGGATGTTTATTTCTAATATTATGTTGCTTGCTTTGATGTAACTTGTTACGTCCTTCTGAGAACCTGGATCCGGATATTTTCTCAGGTGTCGACGATCAGGACTATTCGCAGGAGTAAGGACCAGGACTTGCGACTTTATTCTCTTTTATGGAACTTTCCCTTCGAGATTATTTGGTTCGTAGTTGATAGACTTATTATGTTGCTACTATTTCTTTCGCCTATTATTTTAAGTAGTCAGATTCTATTACTATTATGGTTTGGTAGTGGATTTATCTCCACCCAACTATTAGTTCTTTTGGACTATTTCATATTTGGTTCATTGACATATTTGATTATTTATTTCTATTTAGTTTTGTGGATGATATTAGTTGTACCCATTGACTGTAATTATCTGAGATAATATTATAAAGCGTACGTGTGTATTTAATGGTTCCATAGATTAGAGTATCCTTCATATACATATCGCTAGCATGCTTGCGTATACCCGGTCCTATGTATTTGGGACTAGGGCGTGACACGGCCAGCCAATATCGGTCTTCCCGAGTTGTGGAAAGATGGAGCGACGTAAGTGTATAATTTTATTTTCTTGTAAATTCACACATTTTTTTATACTTTTTTATATTTTAATTGTATATTGTTTACTTATTTCAGGTTATTTCCAGTTCAGGCTGCAAAAGTTTTAGGGCAAATCATGCGACGTCAATTTTATGGTCCATATCTCAACTTCAGTGATATCCCAGTAGATATGCGATATCTTTTGCTTGAGATGCTGGGGGTATGTATAAGATTGTTTGTCATATCCATTTTTTAATTTCATATTCATGTACTTGGTTGTGTATTAAATTCTGTATTTGGTAATTTAGATTTTTGGGAGAGACTACACGGGACCAGTAGGAACCCATTTGGCAATTGTAATAGATCAGTATTAGGACCCGAACATAGATGGAATTCCTAAAACCAGTTCACTATTAAACTATAAGACTTATGTTTTCTTGGACAGTTAAGATGAATAGGGGTCATGGATTAATGAGGTGGATGGATGAGATTAAATCTCATCTCATATATATAAGCACATTTTTCTCTCTCTTCTTCATTCTTCTCATTTTCTCTCTTTCTCTTTATTTCTCTTCCTCTCCAAAATTCAAACCCCCAAATCCTAGATCTAGCCTAGGAGTTCCTAGATCTAGCCTAGGAGTTTTACTTCCTTTTTCTTTTTGGAAGAGATTAGATTTAGGGTTACCTAACACTTATGGCAAGTATATCTTTCACAAAGTGGAGAAACCATAATTTTTAAAATATTTTATTTCTTTAAAATTTTCTTGTATATTTTTAACTTATAATGTGTCTAGTGATCCTCAAAAAATTTAGTATTTGGCATTTTTGATTTTGAAGAATGGTTTGGAGTAGATCTTAGTTTCAAAGTTAGGTTTTTACGAATTTCATGGATTTGATCTCTTAAAACTTGAAATATTTAAAAATAATTATCCCATATTGTGGGAAATTCAATTTAATTCAATTTTGGCTTTTGAAACATCAAATTTTGAGTTGAAATAAAAAAAGTTATGGCCAAAACAAGTTTTTAGAATTTTTATGTTGGTTGAGGAAGAAGAACAGTGCTGTCGTAAAACTGTGCAAAAGTTTCTGGCGTACAAACTGTGCAAAACCCCATGGGTACAAACTATGTAGAAGTCCCTGGTATATAACTGCACAGAATCCCCTGCGTATAACTACACAAAAGTCCTTCCTTCTACGTATAACTGTGCAAAAGCCCTCACCTTGCGTACTATTTGCACATGATCCCGTTTTTGCATAAAAAGTATGCCAATAAACCAATTTTTAGCTAAAAATAAACGAATGAGCTATTTTTGAGCCAAAAATATGAGAGAAAGCTACTTTTGCCTATTTTAAGCCATTTCTTATTGTTTTGTATGCAGAAAAGCTTTTTTAGCTTATTTTTATATATTTTGACTGTTTTGTGCACATATTTGCTATTTTTGACTATTTTGTATGTAAAAAAGCTATTTTTGCCTTTTTGTTTACTATTTTTACCCATTTTTTGTTATATTTGTCTATTTTTGTCATTGACCAGAAGGTGCTATCTTTACTTACAAGATATCAGCACAAGGAGTGACTGAAGGAGGACTTTTGAGAGAAGATGAAGGAGAAGATGGATACTCTAGAATTCAATGCCAAGTGCGTGAAGGCGAAGGTAGCCCGTGTTAAGGGTTGTCCCCAAACCAGTGGATCTATCCCGTACTCCGAGTATTATCGACTGATAGTGAGTATTTTGAATTTTGATCCTTGTTAATTTATTTGAATCTTATGATTTAGTTATTAATTACTTAATTATTACATTACGAGAGGCCGCTAGGACAGGCGGAGACCCCAACACCGTTGACTTCCCTAAACTCTTTGAGCTGACCCCCAAACGCAAGAAAGAAGGAAAGTTTATAGATGACCGGGCAGCCAGGCATATGTAAATTTTTTACAAAATATTGTCAAGTAAATTATTAATATTTTAGAAAATATATTTTATACATTTAGGCATAATTTTAAGTATTTTTAGTATTGGGTATCGGTCGATATCGGATCTGGACATGTCAAACCATCGGTATCAGCTGTATCGGATCGGTATCGGCCATTACTACTATCCAAAATTTAAACTTATTTACATATATAATATCGGAGATGTATGAGACACTTAAGTTGGTGAAGAGGTTGCTGATGGGGCTTTGAGTAGTCATCTACTTACTCCGGCTAGAAGGAACGATCTTTAGATCCAAGCTGTCAGGAGAGGTAAAGGTGGCAGTGTATACGGCACCGGATCATTGGCATCACAGCCATTTGTTTACTCGAGAGCTCCTTGTAAACCCCTATCAATTTTCTATTTTTTAAATAATTTTATTTATTAAATTAGACTATTAAATAAGTAATTAGAAATAAATAATTATTTTATATTTTGGATTGTATTATATATTTAATATATGATATATGTTAATTTAGTGTTAATAATACACCTTGTACATTTAAGATTAGATATAGATTACTCAAGTAATATATATATATATATATATATATATATATATATATATATATATATATATATATATATATATATATATATATATATGTACTATCTATATAATTTTATATAAGATTATAAATTTAGATAAATGAAACTATAAATTAAATTAATCATAATCCTAAGTCTACTAGAAAAGCAACTCCATCCGTATTATATCCTAAAAAATTAACCCATTTCTTTTTAAAGTAAATTCTATCTATTAAAGTAAATAAATGTAAAATAAATACATATATAATCCATCATTTTTCCTTCCTATCATTCAAAATTCTTCTCTATTTTTCGTCCAAAATAGTGCTGAAATTTGCCATAAAATTAACCTTATTTTTTGGCAGCTGCATCGACTTAGAAGTACCATATCTCCTACCTCCGAACTCAAAATTATGTGCCCTTTTTTGTTAGAACTGTATTGAGGTACCTTCCAGAAAATCATATTTGTTTCTATAATTTGAAACCATTAATTCTATAGAATTATTTAAATGTCAGTTATTCGAGATATGTTTCTAGTTCACTGTTCCCGAGATTACGGGAGATCCCGAACTAGGATTCACGATCCGTTTGATATTTTAGAAAGATGACACAGAGCCATTTTACATAGAAGTTTTTTAGAATTTATTATATTATTTATATATCTTGTTTAATTCGTACAAATTCTAGACAACTAGCAATTTATCGATCGGTAAACTAAAAATTGTAACTATGATATATCACAAATAATTTGAGATTCGTGTGATCTGTCTATTCTAGAATTCTTGTGATATCGAATCTACGTATTCATGTACTCAAATTTTTTGTTTGCATTGGTTGACTTTTTGGTTAACAGAACGTCACGATTTATATGCCACGAATCCCGAACTTGCAAACTTGATTTATTTTTAGGTATAACTTATAATTTGGAATATTAATTGATAAATATTAATTATAAAGATAAGTTTGACTAGTTATAGATGATATAACTAATAAATGACTTAGGTGACATAGATGGTAGGTGACTTAGACCGATCCCACTTCTCTAGTTAGGAGTAGTTATTTGTAAATTATATTGGTGTATAAAATATTTGAAAATAATGTAGAAGATGTAGAATTATCCGAAGAGGACGACGAAGTAGATGAAAGTGAAGACGAGGAAGAGGAAGAGCAGGACGATGAAGGCGAACAAGATAAATTTTCTGAAGATGATTGAAAATAAAAACTATTGCATATAGAATGTAACTATATTTTGACTATAGAATATAGATCAAGCTTGGAAAATTGACGAAGTAGATGTACCCATTAACGAATATATGTATTATATTTTGACTGTAGAATGCTTTGAGATATGCATCACATTTCGACTGTAGAATGTAGTATATATTTGTGTTTCTCTATATTCATCATATGTTATTATCAGATATGACAGGACGACACGAAGGATTTGGCAGGTCCTGAGGTAAACAGAGTGCCACTCCGGTACTGCCTACTGTTGGTTCCGGATCATCGTCGCCCAGTACTCCAGTATATCGATCACTCACATCTCCGACTGTTGGGACGAGTAGTTCCTGGCGTGATAGTACACCCTCGTCCAGCGTTCTTCCTGCTGACGAAACCATGGGGACATATGAGCATGTCGAGGAGGTCGTGCCCACGTTGTCCCAGCATCAGCAAGATCCTCCATGCGCACCTCCGGAGGAGACGAGGACAGAGATTTGGGCCGACGGTACAAAGTAAGTCAATTAGATGGTTTAGTATATATTTGTGTTTCTCTTTATTCATCGTATATTGACTTTTTTAGTAATCTAAATTATTATCTCTGTATAGATATCATCCATCGTCGGTTTAGAGACGCTTGGGCCAATTTCTGAGGAACAACTACGGTAGCCCTTGGATCAACTACTCTGAGACGCTGGAGGAGAGGAAGGCGTTCTGGTTTGCGCACTTCCAGGTAAAATTATATTAAATAAATTCTCTAATTTATGCATATTATATAACTTATTCGTGATGCTAACTTAATAAATTATTTATTGTAGCAAACGTATTTTTATCCTCCGTACCGGGCCGAGTTGATCGAGCGGCTCTTTCCTACCGTTGCCGCCAAGCTTATCCGAGATGCTCTGGATGACCAGAAGGCTCATGATCGTGCTGAAAAACTGATCCAAGGTTGGATCACGACTGAGCAGTGGACTGCGATGAGGGCTAGATTCGACGATCCGAGCTACAAGGAAAGGTCTAAGAAGGCCAAGGCGGCTAGGCAGAATGCTGCCAAGTGGTGTGGTGGCTCGATTCCGATGACGGAATATTTTCGTCGTTTGGTATATTTTTTCTTTTAAAATATATTATTTTAATATAAGTACCATAAAATGGTAGTTGGAAAAAAATTTAAGTTTAGTAATAAATAATATATTTTTAACAGGTACAGAGGGATGAGGATGCAAACATGGTGACCGTCTTCTTGGCCATCCATCGCAAGGACGGAAATCTCATTGATGAGAGGGCCTCACAGACCTATGTAAGTATTACTTTACTTTGTGTTAATTTTAATATAACTTAGGCAATTATCGAGTTTCCAAACCTTTTCTAGGCCGAGTATCTTAGGCTGCGTGAGCGGGCGATTGCTAGTGCACCTACACCTGGAGAGGCTGGTACTTCGTCGCAGCCCGCTCCATCTTCGTCGGCGGACGACTTGTGGGTGACCGCAGCTGGTGGTCTCCAGAGGGGTACGTACTACGGTACGGGCTCCTATGGCACCCTGGTTGCGACGCAGTCATCTAGGGCCTCCCCGACAGCTGCGCATTCCACACACCCCTCGCAGTCGCAGCCCTCGTAGTCGTCGGCCAGAGTCCAGGAGGCCGTCCAGGAGGCCGTTGACCATCAGATTGCGTCTCTCCGTGATAAGTTGCTGCAAAGTATGGAGGAGCAGCCCCGGTCCCAGCCGCAGGCGGACGATCCGATGCTCATCGCACGATTGGATATGCTCAACCGCAGCATGACGGAGCTACGGGAATTGACAAATGATATTAGAGCCTCCAATGACCGCAACATCATGGAGCTGCAGGCGTCACAGCTATCGATGGGCGAGAAGCTGACGAGGATGCATGATTCAATGGTTCATAGCAGTACGAGGCTGTTATCTACCCTGGATTCTTACAACCAGCGACTCGTAGACTTGGAGCGGGCACGGCCACCACCGATGTCACTGCCTTCTCCATCGACATCGGTGTCGATTCCACGGGACGAGTATGAGGAGTTCTTATCCTTCAAGCGCGCCGGTGGTCAGTCTCCTGCAGATTCGCAGTAGTATAGTTATTTTTATTATTATTTAGGATGCAATTGTATATTATGAATTATTGATACTTCAACAATAGGCATGATGTATGATGCTTCTTGTGGTCTTTAATTTTTTCGTTAATTTAATTGGATTATATAGTTATCTTGCATATCCACATTTGTCCTATACTATAATAATTTTTTTTATGTGGCCCGATATTTCGCACGGGACTTTGCGCATACTTCGTTGCACGTCTTGTGGGCCCACTGTCCCCCTCAACTCCCACCATTAATAAATGGAAGGAATAATACGCCTCCATGGCTTGATCCATTGATCTTCCACCACCTAGTCAGGAACTTATACCTCTCTTCGGTAAACACAATGGTCACTCGAGTTCGATTTCTATATTATTAATTATTGATACTTCAACAATAGTCCTTGGTATTGGATACTTATCTCATTTTTTTACTGTTCATCTTATATATTGTTAAACTTTGGCTACATCTACAATTCCAGCATTGAATACTTAATTCCAGAATTGAATACTTACTTGATATATCCCCACAAGGCACAATACAATGTCTAATATATATAGTTCCCAAAATATTAATATATTGACCTGACTGATGTTGAATATTATAACGAAACATTGGAAAATACATATTAATTATATGCATTTTGGGAGAGAAAGAAACCATGGCCTTGAGAGCATTAAAATGTCTGGAAGAACTTAATCTCATACATGTTATAATAGGCATGATGTAATAAATAGCAAGTGATGGAAAGTGGAGAGAAAACAAATAATTGCATATAATCTTCAAACCAGGGCTTTAAAAAGCTAACCGGAGATTGATCTGGACAAGACACTGGATCGAACCAAATTGGTTCAACCAGTAGATTAATCTAAGTAGCCCCAAGTTCAATTCCTTCTGGGCACTATTTTTTTTTAAATTAGCGACGTTTTTAGCGACGTTTAGCGACGTTAAGTTACGTCGCTAAATACGTCGCTAATTAGCGATGCTGTAACAAGTCGCTAAATACGTCGCTAATGACGTCGCTAAAAACGTCGCTATACGTCGCCAATTGCTGACATGGCAGAATAGCCAGGTCAATAAAGACGTCGGTGTAACGTCACTATATAAGTCGCTAATCAGCGACGTTTAGCGACTTTAATAAACGTCGCTATTTAGTGACTCGGCGTCGCTAAACGTCGCTAAATTTTGGGACACATTAAAGTGGCTAAAAACGTCGGTATTGCGACGTTTAGCGACATTTTTTTTGCGACTTGGTTTTTTTCGACAACTTTATAACGTCGCGAATTACGTCGCTAAACCAAATTAGCGACGACATTTGGTTTTTTAGCGACGTTTTTAGACGTCGCAAATTTGACTTTTTTTGGTAGTGCATACACATGAAGAATAAAGACAACGAGAAATAAAAATTACCTGAAATGACCCCCTTCTTAGAAATAGTCGTGGATCTCTCATTTCTTTTCCCAAAAGTTATAAAGCACTCATGCCACCTTTTTGTTGTATTACATGAGCCTTTTTATAGACCCTTACATGAATTAGGGTTTCAATATATTGTAATTCTATATATGGAAGCCCAAAATATATTTGAAAATCTAATATATTTAATCATATATTTATGGTTAAAGATATGGAAATCTAATTATATTAAAAGTTGATATATGAAAGATTCAATCATAAATATATGATCAAAGTCAAAGATAAAAATCTAATAATATATTTGTTATGATAAATGTTCTAATATACGATGCTCGATGCACACCCAGAGCTTTTTTGATACATGGATGGCGCTCGTCGCACTCTGGAGTATTCTCCACGTGGTTGGGAACCCCAGCCACTCCAATAATTAATTATCGAGTATAAGTTTTTGGTCCTAGCCTAATTAATTTTCTTTTAATCGAGCTAGTAATCAGCCAAACCACTTATCCTAGCCGATATTGAGACCAAGTAAAAAATTATGCTTGGTTGGGAATACATGAGTCTAATTAGTAAAGTAAAAAAAAAGAAAATTTTCTAGTAACATGAAAAAAAAAGAAAACACACACAGCATATCGGCTATGCGGGAAGAATAGATGGCCTGAGTTTGGAGGAGGAAGACACTCTAGCATTTTTCTTGTGGACAATGGTTAGTTTTTAACTTAATCTATATGGAATTTAATTGGAAAACTTGGCACATATTTTTTCTTGGAGGTACTAAAATTTATAGGTATAATAGTCATCAAGTGCTAATTCAGGTGTATAATTTGTGTTAGTCCCTAGGATTAATCAAAAGATGGAAGAACGACCAGAATAGAGGTTCAAGAAAACTTCACAGTCTACCCTCTATTGGATCCTGAAGTTGTAGTCAAGACTCAAAAGTTTCAGCAAACAAGTTTGTCTTCTGAAGAACTCGATTCCAACGGATATATATAATATATAATACGATTCTGATTACAACAGGATGCCAATAATACAATGATTAGAATACAAATATTCTTTCTTGCAAATATAGTTGCACACGGACAGAACAGAAAACAACTTTAGAAGAGAAAGAGAAAGATGGCTCTGCTTATTGGGGTGATGAAGATCACCGTTACTCAAAGCAAGATTCTCTATACACGATCTGCTCCCAAAAACCAGCAAGTTCTTGAAGAACTTTTGGAATGCTCACATTACCTCCTTTAGGACTCATACGAACTCTTGGACTCTAATGGCGATAGCAGAAGAACCTTTCTTTGCTCTTTCTTTTTTAAAGTAAGTTTTCAAAGAGGCCACGAAGATAGTATTTATAGTGGAGAGAGAAAACCCTAGCCGCCAACTAATTATAGAAATATAGGAATAAAATAAATTCAAATCCCACAAAAATTGGATCTAAATTAACAGCTCAATGTTTTTATAACAGTTTAAATCCCACAATCAAAGGAGTCATGCGCCAACCGCGCTCTCTATGCATAATCCAGCAGCATAGCGGCTAGAGCGATCATACCCACAGCTGTGCATATGCATAAACACACATGCGTACATACCCGCCCATAACCTACACACCGCTTGCACATACACCCACGCATGTGCCCGCTCAGTACACTTCTCATGCGCCTGCGCATGCACCCACGCATGCAACCATGCAAGCAACTCCCGCATCAAAAGAGTGCATGAGCATGTCAAATGTGCACAAGCGCTATGCACTGCTGTTGGCGTGCTAAGTCCAAAGTGCGCTAACAAAATACCACTTTGCGTCCTTGAGCCCGAGTCTGAGTCTGAGTCGCTAATCCTCTTTGGGGCTTAGCTCCTAAAAGAATATTCTCATGAGTGTGACCAAAAACATAAATGCTTTCTTTGAGGAGTTAATTATTTTTTTATCCTAGGAAAATACTCCCACATGACACCCAAATGTATCCCACCATACCCCATATGCACACCTCAACACAAGCAAAGCATTATATTGAGATATCCACTTGGTGGTGTAATAAATGTGGGACTATCTTTCACTAGTCTAAAGAAAAAAATACTAACAATCCCCCACATATCTCAATATATGGTTTAAGCATTCCCCACAGTGACTTTCCATCATACATTATAATAGATGACGCTTTGACTTAAATTTTCTTGCATGGGTCAAACAACGGTATGATACAAGAATAGACTAAGCCTTGTATTATGTACCATAGCTGCAATTCTTTTCACTCGTACAATGACATCATTTGTTCTTTTGGTTGCACATTAAAGGCCATGTGCATGCCAGATTTTAGTGTATTTATTTTGGACGTTTATAAGTTTACCCTCAAGAGACGGCCTATATCTCTTTTCATACATTCTAGGTAAATTCTTTTAAAGAGTCATGGCATGAAGTCTTGCGCTTCCTTGTGATGCTACACTGCTATGACATGGCATAAAGCTGAGGCTCCACCTCATCATGGTGTCATATACTGCAGCACGAGTCCCAGCCTCTTTGTAGTATCAAACTATCCAGCATGAAGCCTTGCACTTTCTTGCTGTGTTATGCCGCTGTGACATGGCTTGCATAGCCAAAGATTTATATCTTTTACCTCTTGGTGGTATCACACCACTGTAACATGAGGTCACCAGCCTCTTTGCAGTATTGCTTATAACTCTTAATTCTATAATATTAGGCTACCTTCCTACTTACGGTACTACACCACTGTAATATGGCTTGCGAAGCCAAGGTATTACCCTATCGAGGAACCTCGCTGTGGTGTCACCCATTATAGCATGGAGTCCTTACACTCCTTTATAGTGCTGCGCTACCCGTGCTTCCTATAAAGCATGCCAAACATTCAGAATGACTGAGAACTCATTGAGGTGTCTAAGCCATCCTCCCACAGGACTTATTCTACACAAAGAACAAATAGTAGAGAACAGTGGTTATAGGTCCGTAGCCCCTCAATATCTCAAAGTACTACCTACTATTCTTGATATTCTCCCAGTCAATGGTCCTCTCTTAAACCAATCGCTAGATGCCTAGTAGATTTCTTTTTGAACTAAAAGCATAAAACTAAATGGTAGGATTACAAAGACATAATATAAGAAGTCCTCTAAGCCTCTATATGATGTGTCCTTGACTATATGCGGTGCTACTACCGCTATGACATAGCCCAAAGTTAAGGATTTATCTTGTTGAGGTACCTTATGTGGTGTCATCCTACGGTAACATGGAGTACTACTGTCCCCAGTCCCAAAATACACGGGACCAGGCTACGTGCATTGGCCAGCTGACACGACTCCGAAGGATATTCCAATTTAATGGATCCTACCGAAGCGTGCTACGCTGTCCTAAAATACTAACAAGTCTAATATGCTAATATACAGCAGGTAATGTCTAATCTCATCCATAAAATACAATATCATGATGACTGAAACAAATGCTGGTAAATAAGATACAAGAATCTGAATATCCATAATATATCTGAAATAGTCAGAATGGGGACCAACCCACTGAAATACAACAACGGAATAAAAGTACAGAAAGAAATAAGATAACTAGACTAGAGTATCAACTAGCTCGATACGAAAACTCTAGTCCAAAATAGCTGCGTACTTAAATCATGGGAACTCCTCTGGAAATACCTCGAAGTCCTCAATCAGGAATCCTGTCTCTACTCCAGCTCCGTAGATGGTCGGGTACAAGTGTTCGTCCGGATCTGGAAAGGAACCAGGTCCTCAGAGGGACGTAACAAGATACAAAAATATATGCCATAAAGTAAATACTATGTAAACTCAAGGGTAATCTAACCAGCTAAGGATAATGCATTTGAAGATAACCTTGGTACGTATGGGTAGATGGAAGGTATAAAGCATAGCGTCGAGCCAGAGGCTGAGTACCTGTCATTAGCTATAAACTGAATGCCAGGAGTATATGCTGACTACATCACCGATTACGATAGCGCGCAACTAGTAACCTCTGTCGAATGTATTGACAAGCATATATGCCCATAACCGGGTAACCTGAGCCCATAATCGGGTAACACATAGCCCATAGTCGGGTAATACTTAGGCTCACAGCCCCGCAGTTTACTCTGAAACTACGGCAGCTAAATGACTGTCCCATACGCCTACTAATTGTCTTCCCCGCCCAATGTCAATGTACAAGTCACGAACGCGACATGGACATCTCATACTATGATGCAAGTCGCTACAGAAATAAACAACTAAGCTAAATGCCGTCATACGTGCTACTCATACTGATGGCCAGTCAGTCATGAAGCACGCATCCCTACATGATCTCACTCTGTGACGTGTAATGATACGTGGCAAGGCCTGCAAAGTCATATTAGTAACTCCTTAACTTGAGGTGGGTCTACTAGATACTAGGTCAAACATAAGTCCTAACGTCAACGCCTTCGTTGACTACACCCGAGTCTTCTCGGACGCGCACAGTTAATATTAAAATAATAAAATAAGCAACTAGATAACAACTGAATTTAAACAGTAATAACAAGGCAAGGTATACTTACCTGGAACTCTGGTGTGCACAAGCAATGCTCCAGAACCAGCAGTCAAGATAGCACCGTCTCGGATGCCTATGAACAGATAACAATAATTATAAATCACTAAATTACACCACGCTTAATTACCTATGCTAACATAGTACATGTATACCAATCATATACACATATGTCTATATTAAATAGTTTAATAACCTATGTATATATATAAATATACAAGTACGCATATAGACATATTTACATATATACAATATACATATATACATATAAAATACAAACACATCAATACATAAATACATTAAATAGCATTTATATATAAATACATTTATACATATATACATTTATATAATACATTTACATACGTACATATATACATTAAATAACATATATACAGAACATAATTACATAATACATATTTATATATATATATATATATATATATATATATATATATATACACATCATACATACATATATACATTAAATAAATATACTATATACTTACTTATCCTATATACATAAATACATATAGACATACATATATACATAATATACAAAAATACATTATATACATATATATATTATATATATTATACACCTAACCAATTAAAATAGTATATATACTAATTAATAAAATACACACACACACACACACACACACACACATATATATATATATATATATATATATATATATATATATATATATATATATATATATATATATATATATATAATAAAAATATGGGTACAAAGTATATACATAAACATGTATATATACAAGTATAATACGGATATATATATATATATTCAAGCACATATATATATATATATATATATATATATATATATATATATATATATACACATAGTAATATATTACATCTATACATATATATATAAAATACAACATAGTATATGCATTTATACATAGTATAATATAGTTATAAACATACACACATAATATATAGCATCTACTATATGTATTACATACATAAATATGCTCATAAATACGTATATATATATAGAATATGTATATATATATTATATGTATAAATCTAAAGTATAAATACAGAATATTTATATAACTATTATATATAGATACACAATAGTATAAATATATTAACTATACGTACGCAAACATCTATGTATATATACACGTATAATACACTAGGTGATCGTACCTCAGTCGTCCAGGGGGTGGGGGTGTCCGCCGTGCACGTCGTCGCCGGCGAGGGGGTGAGGCGGAGCTCCGGCAGGGGGGAACTCGACAATAGTAGTAGCAGCAGCAGTTGCTGCTTGCAGCTGCAGTTCCAGCTGGTGGGGGAGGTGGCCAGGGGCGAGCTCCGGCAGGGACGGAGATGGAGAGCTGGGGGTGTCATCGGTGAGTGGTGGTGGCAGGCCGGGACAGTGGTGGCGACGCTAGGGGAGGTCGGGGGTCGACTCGGGTAGTCGTGGGGATGATGTTGCTGGTGGTGTTGGGGGTGAGGGTGGCTGCTGCCGGCGGATCAGCGGTTGGTGGCGGCGGCAGGTGTAAACTCCCTCACCCAAAATAGGTATTTGTGTATATTTTATATTATTATATTTATTATAGATGTTGAATTTATTTAGAGTATTGTCTTAGTTAATTAGAAAATAATTTTTTTAGTATATTTACTTACACAAATATTTATTTAGAATTATTTTTAGGCTATTTTAGATTATTGGGATTTTTTCCATAAATTTTAGTTAATTAAAAACTAGTAACACTAATTTTTGAGGACTTTAAAGAATTTATTTTATGTTCAAACTTAATTAAAAATATCCCAAAATTTTATTTTAGGTTCCAAATAATAAAATATATTTTATAGAATTTTTTGAAAATTTTTCGATTATTTTTAGCATTTATTTTGAGTTAATTATGTAAAACTGAATTAAAAACTAATTTCTGAAAAAGAAAACCCAAAAAGTAATTAATTCTGCCCAGTCAGCAAACAGGGGGCCCACCTGTCAGCCTCCAGCAGTGAACAGTGCCGGGCCCGCCTGTCAGTGACCGCTGAGTGGGTGCGAGCCGAGCCGAGCCGAGCCGAGCCGAGCCGACCTCGAGCCGAGCCGAGACCGAGTTCGACTCGGACTCAGCTGAGCCGAGCCGCATCGAACTGCGACCGTTCGATCTGGGCGGGGCTGCACGGATGGCTGCCATGTGGCGCGCTGTGAGCCGCGGCTGCACTTTCTCTCTCCTATATATATATATATAATAGTTTAGATATTAATTTCTAGAGTTTTTCTTCAGCCGATTTTTGGAGAATTGTCATCTAGGGTTCCTTCATCTTCCAGAAGCCATTGCGCATAGCTCCGGACTCCAAACGAGGCCTAGTTTTTTTTGTCAGAACGATAATGAGGTTATATTTCTGATTATATAAATTTTTTTTCTAAATTATTAGTATTAAATTCTAGAAAATTCGTAGAGCACAGCATGTCCGAAAATAGACATGTTTCGATGTTTTCGCGATTCCGGGAGAACTAGGAATCAAAATCATGAACCGTTTGAAGTTTCGGAAAGCTAATGTCGAGATAATTGACATATGTTTTTCCCAGAATTTAATTCGAAGTATTTTATACTGTTAATTCTGTAGAACTTCTAGGTTAGAATTTAACCATCGGTGCACGATACAAAATTTGCATGTGCCATAATTCCCAAACGAATTTGAATTCGGACGAGCTGTAAATTCCAGCATATTTTTGATGCTGAAATTTACAGGAAATAATGCATGAAAGTTGAGTTTGTGTCGGTTGACTTTTTGGTCAATAGATCGCCTCGATTTGCGTGCCATGAGTCTCGAGTTGATAAAATTCAGTTTCTTTGGACAAAATTTAGGAATTAACATAAAAATTAGAATAATAAGATTAAAATAGGATTTTAGAGTAATTATTCCAGAATTAAATAAATTAAAATAAATTATCTTTTGACGTGATAAATTTGTAATACATAGGCTATTTGGACTGTGACTTGGACTCTGATTCATACCAGCAGCAGGACCCCAGGCAAGATACCTTACCAAATTATTTATAGTACTTTGCATGCTATTTATATTTCTTTTTATTTATTTTATTTCTGTATAGTTCTTGCATGTGTAGTTTTTCTCCAGTCATTACTATGTATTAGATATGTTGACACACACATGGCACCTAGTATCATGGGAGGACAATCATTAGGCGTATGGGATTTTAACCACTCTGGTAAACCGTAGTATATAGTTTGCACTACGGGCGTGTGTCGCGCTGGTCGCTACCCCAGAGGTATGTCGATTTCTGTAGAGTCGCGCTGGTCGCTACCCCAGAGGTATGTCGATTTCTGATGTTCTAGACGGGTGTGTGAGTTGTAAGGCTTAGATCGAGTAGACTACCCTTGCCCATACGTTAAAAAGTTATCCTCATTTGCATTCATATAGATTATCTTGTACAGCGTACTTATTTATTTTTAAATTATATGCATGTTTACTGTATTCAAGTTGGCTCGTATTTTTTGTATCTTGTTACGTCCCTCTGAGGAGCTGGTCCGCTGCCAGGTGTATCTGTTCTTTAGTATTTGCAGGAGCGCAGATTTGGATGGTTGTATATGCTTAGTGGATGTCTTCTCTTCGAGCCGTGATCGATAGCTGGTATACTTATATTGGGTTTGATTGTGTTGTACTTATATTCTATTTACCTTTCCTATTCGAGTTGGTAGTGGATTTGTTTCCATCCAACTATCATCCTAGATACTTCTTATTGAGATCTAGTTTCATCGATACTGTTTATTTATTTCTATGTAATTTTGGTGGATGAGATTTAGATTTTATCCTGTGACTTGTATTACAGTTATACCACTTGTGGATTTGATATTCATATTACAGCGTACGTGTGGATTTGGTTTCCATATATTGGAGTTGCCATATCCATGCGGCTGGCATGCTTACGTGTCCTAGTCCTACGTATTTTTGGGACTGGGCGTGACATATTTTTGTGGTGGCCCATGCAGGTCGAGAGTATATTGTCTCGGTTACGTTACTGTACCAAGCAAGCCTGCACTTAGGAATAGATTATAGGATCTCATCCATATTTGACTATGACTCATCCTTCCTTCCAATCTGTTCTATTTGAATAGCCGCATCCTGATCGATTCATGTATTTCCCTAATAGTTCTTTAAGTATAGCCTTCTCCTATAATATAGAAGTTCCTGTTGTTAGATGATAATTAGAGTAGCACACCTATTAAGAATACAACGAGAATATAGACACACCACTAAGTTTAGAATATCTAGTGAACCCTAGAATTCCTTATCTTTAGATTGGTATACCATTACCCCTTGATGTATTAAGAAGACTTGAGAGTAGTATAGATACTACTAGAGTTAGTTAGAAGTTTTATCATAATGTTTGACACCTAGTATCACATAGTCTTTTGACCTATTAATGGAGTGTGATTGAACAACATTAATTACATTCTAGCAAAAGACGACAATGTTTATTCAGACGATAGAATTTAGAGGTCCTTGCCCCTATTTGGTCGACTGGCGACTTAGACAAGGAGGTTGTATGATAACTGTAGGGATTGTAGAGTCTTTTATTATTGTTGTTTAGTTGTTTTTGTTTTTGTGAACTTGAATTAAATTGTACCTCCTTTCATCATCATCTAGCGTACTTATATTTGCTGTACTACCTTGACTTATGCTGCTATTATAGCCTAGTTTTTGTAAGCTTATTCTTTAACAACTTGTTCATGACATATGTATTATTGGGGAGGCCTACAATAATATAATTCAGAATCAGTGTATTACGGTCTGATCAACCATAGTGCGCTTGATTCGCCCTTCGCAATAATACTTTACATGGATTGAGATATATAGTTGACTAGTAGACACCTGTACTTGCCCTCTAGATATGTCTAAGCATATTGTATCCGTTACATAACTGTACCGATGCGAGCATGTGGATAGGCATTACCAAAATAGGACTTCAATCCGCAACTGCTTTGACAATTCCTATTTGAATTCTTTAAACGCCTTGATCCCGATACTTCTATTCTATTACCTCGCCCTTGAACTCTTTATTATTGATCTCCGTCTTCCCTTATTTTGGAAAGACGAAACCTCGTGCTTGGTATAAGTTTAATACACAGAGAGTACTAGATATACCCCATAGGCCGATCACATACTTGAGGATTATTCTTTTGTAATTAAGGATATATCATATATGATATAATCGGCGTTGAAGTTTTGAGGATTGAATGACATGAGTAAATAAATTAAGGAATATTTTTCTTAAAGTATATAGCCTTTTGTGATAGATGGATAAATTCTGAGTTGGGTAGCAGTACATTGTCAACTTAAGAGGAATTTCTTTTAGATTGTGATCAAGTAAGATTAGATTGGGAGATTCAAGTCATTTTAATTTTGAGAAATTTTAAAAGAAGGATTAAGATAATGAGGATTTAACGAATTTTAAAATCTTGATATTGCGGACCAAATATTTATACTTTGAGCACATGATTTAAATTTTGAATATTGAAGGATGAATCATCGATTTAAATTTTGAGGATAAATATAAAATTTTAGACTTGAACAATTGGTTAATTAGATTTAAATTTTATAATTTGATGATTTGAATTAAAAGTTCAATTTTGATTGTTGGGTCACCTATTTGAAATATTGAGGATGTAAATTGAGTTTAAATATTTGAATAGTACAAAATTCTTAAGTTAAGAATAGGAATAAGATTTGATTAGAATTGTTTATTGTTCAAAGTCTAGAGGAGATTATGATAGTTAAAAATTATGATATAAATTTTGATGTGGGATGTCATATAGACTTGAGTTAGATTTGGATGTTGATTATTTAAAAATCGAGAAGAGATTACGACAGGTTGAATTTTGATTTAAACAGTGGTTATCTTAATTTTGAAGTGATCGCGATAGATTTGAATAAATTTTGTTATTTAAATTTTTGAAAGAGATTGCGATTGACGTACCTTATGTACGAATGTGAAGGATTTAACAAATTATGTCTTATTTTAATTTTGAGGACAAAATTGTTTTAAGTTGGGTAGATTGTAAACTCCCTCACCAAAAATAGGTATTTGTATATATTTTATATTATTATATTTATTATAGATGTTGAATTTATTTAGAGTATTATCTTAGTTAATTAGAAAATAATTTTTTTAGTATATTTACTTATATAAATATTTATTTAGAATTATTTTTAGGCTATTTTAGATTATTGGGATTTTTTTCATAAATTTTAGTTAATTAAAAACTAGTAACACTAATTTTTGAGGACTTTAAAGAATTTATTTTATGTTCAAACTTAATTATAAATATCTCAAAATTTCATTTTAGGTTTTAAATAATAAAATATATTTTCTAGAATTTTTTGGGAATTTTTTGATTATTTTTAGCATTTATTTTGAGTTAATTATGTAAAACTGAATTAAAAACTAATTTCTAAAAAAAAAAACCCAAAAAGTAATTAATTCTGCCCAGTCAGCAAACAGGGGGCCCACCTGTCAGCCTCCAGCAGTGAACAGTGCCGGGCCCGCCTGTCAGTGACCGCTGAGTGGGTGCGAGCCGAGCCGAGCCGACCTCGAGCCAAGCCGAGACCGAGTTCGACTCGGACTCAGGTGAGCCGAGCCGTATCGAACTGCGACCGTTCGATCTGGGCGGGGCTGCACGGATGGCTGCAACGTGGCGCACTGTGAGCCGCGGCTGCACTTTCTCTCTCCTATATATATATATATAATAGTTTAGATATTAATTTCTAGGGTTTTTCTTCAGCCGATTTTTGGAGAATTGTCATTTAGGCTTCCTTCATCTTCCAGAAGCCATTGCGCATAGCTCCGGACTCTAAACGAGGCCTAGTTTTTTTTGTTAGAACGATAATGAGGTTAGATTTCTGATTATATAAATTGTTTTTCTAAATTATTAGTATTAAATTCTGGAAAATTCGTAGAGCACAGCATATCCGAAAATAGACATGTTTCGATGTTTTCGCGATTTCGGGAGAACCAGGAATCAGAATCACGAACCGTTTGAAGTTTCGGAAAGCTAATGTGGATATCATTGACATATGTTTTTCCAAAAATTTAATTCGAAGTATTTTATACTATTAATTCTGTAAAACTTTTAGGTTAGAATTTAACCATCGGTGCACGATACAAAATTTGTATGTGCCATAATTCCCAAACGAATTTGAATTCGGACGAGCTGTAAATTCCAACATATTTTTGATACTAAAATCTATAGGAAATAATGCATGAAAGTTGAGTTTATGTCGGTTGACTTTTTGGTCAACAGATCACCTCGATTTGCGTGCCATGAGTCTCGAGTTGATAAAATTCAGTTTCTTTGGACAAAATTTAGGAATTAACATAAAAATCAGAATAATAAGATTAAAATAGGATTTTAGAGTAATTATTCTAGAATTAAATAAATTAAAATAAATTATCTTTTGACGTGATAAATTTGTAATACATAGGCTATTTGGACTGTGACTTGGACTCTGATTCATACCAGCAGCAGGACCCCAGGAAAAATACTTTGCCAAATTATTTATAGTACTTTGCATGCTATTTATATTTCTTTTTATTTATTTTATTTCTGTATAGTTCTTGCATGTGTAGTTTTTCTCCAGTCATTACTATGTATTAGATATATTGACACACACATGGCACCTAGTATCATGGGAGGACAATCATTAGGCGTATGGGCTTTTAACCACTCTGGTAAACCATAGTATATAGTTCGCACTACGGGCTTGTGTCGCGCTGGTCGCTACCCCAGAGGTATGTCGATTTCTGTAGAGTCGCGCTGGTCGCTACCCCAGAGGTATGTCGATTTTTGATGTTCTAGACGGGTGTGTGAGTTGTGAGGCTTAGATCGAGTAGACTACCCTTGCCCATACGTCGAAAAGTTGTCCTCATTTGCATTCATATAGATTGTCTTGTACAGCGTACTTATTTATTTTCAAATTATATGCATGTTTACTGTATTCAAGTTGGCTCGTATTTTCTGTATCTTGTTACGTCCCTCTGAGGACCTGGTCCGCTGCCAGGTGTATCTGTTCTTGAGTATTTGTCGGAGTACAGATTTGGATGGTTGTATATGCTTAGTGGATGTCTTCTTTTCGAGCCGTGATCGATAGCTGGTATACTTATATTGGATTTGATTGTGTTGTACTTATATTGTATTTACCTTTCCTATTCGAGTTGGTAGTGGATTTGTTTCCATCCAACTATCATCCTAGATACTTCTTATTGAGATCTAGTTTCATCGATACTGATTATTTATTTCTATATGATTTTGGTGGATGAGATTTAGATTTTACCCTGTGACTTGTATTACAGTTATACCACTTATGGATTTTATATTCTTATTACAGCGTACGTGTGGATTTGGTTTCCATATATTGGAGTTGCCATATCCATGCGGCTGGCATGCTTACATGTCCTAGTCCTACGTATTTTTGGGACTGGGGCGTGACAGCAAGGGGTGCTGGTATGGAAGAAGGTCGGAGGGAGAACGGGTTCTGGGGTGGCCGAAGGTGGTGGTGGCTGGGGGAAGCTGAGGGGATGGCTGTAAATCCCCTCAATTTATTCTGTAGATAGTTAGAGAGGACCAGGAATATTTTTGATAGAAGATATTGAGGTTTAGAGTAGAGGATATTTACCTGGAATTTTTAATCAAATTAATTAAAACCATTGGCACCCTATCTTTGTCTAATTATTCGGAGCCTATTATCAGCCCATAAATTTCGTACAAATATTGTACACTCGACTCAACTCACCAGATTGGGCACTGGACTTTTCTGACTGTTAAAATCAACTTTTGTGTGCTCTAAATTAATTGCGCAACATTTCTGAAAATCGTAACCCGTATTTAATTCTGTGTCGGACACCTGTGTCGTTACCCTCGATTTTGGGGTACCAACTTAACCCGTTGAGCCGGAGCAACTAAAGGGTCCAAGACTGACTCCAAGCCCCCACCATTTTTGGCCTTTGCGCCGTTTCCAGATTTTGACCCCGCGGGCCCCAATTAAATTAAATTCGCGGGACGCGTTATCGTTAATTTAATCAGGATTTACCAACTCTGTAAATTCTATTTTAATATTAAATTAATCCCAATGCCCTTCAAATTTGACCCGCGCCTGACGCGCAACGCCCCCTCACTATGACAATTTTTAAATATATTTTCTCCACAATTTTTACGTCATTTCATGTGTTCATGCAAATTCCCGAATCTACGGGGGGCTAATTTGCAATTAACAAATTGTGTGGCAACCTCCTATTGGACATGAATATATGAGAGGGTCCCAAAATAGGGTCCTAATCACACCCCCCCTTCATGAAGAACCCACTTCTCTTCATAATGAATCTCAACCCTACATTTTTGAATGACACCATCCCCACCATCCATCACTTCACAAACTCATATAAAACAACACTTCACCCCTTCACTCCTCCCAAGCCGGCCCTAATCCCAATGCTTGGGAAATCCCACCCCCTCTCTCTCTCCTCCCTCACCTCTAAACTAAACCCACAGCCATATTTTCTTTTCCTCTTCTTCTTCTTCCTTCTTTTTCTTCTCATTCTTTTCCTTCTTCCTTGAAGAAACCCAACCTCGACCAAGCCAAGCCAACCTTCGGCCAAGCTTAGCCAAGTCCGGCCGGCGCTCACCCCACGGGCTGCTCCTCTACGAGCTACTGCTCAACGTGGCTGACTTCACTCCAGTCCGGCCAGCCTGTTGATCTGCTCCGGCCAAGTACGGCTCAACGTAGCTGTACACAGTCTGCTCCGGCCAAGTACGGCTCGACGCGGCTGTACACTGACTCTCCGGCCAAGTGCTGCCTCGACTCCGACGTTCTCCACGGTGCAGCCATCCCATTCCGGACTGCCCAGCCTCCTTGTCATTATCACCACTAGCTTCCATCTTCCGGCCAAGCTGTACCACATGGCCCCTGCGACGTGCCTCAACTCGGACTTCCCGGCGCTGCTCAAGGCGCTCATGCTCAACGACCCCGACGCACAGGTGGTTGCGAATTGTTTGTCATTCCTACAAGAGATATAGAACTTGGAAGCAGGGTCGGAAGAAGCTTCCAAGGGGGGGAGAGGCTCTGCTTAGTAAACCAGTGATCTACTAATTCTTGAACAGGATCAAGGAATTCAGTGAATGGGCACAATGCCTGGTGCTCAAGTTAGTATCTAAATATATACCCAATGATAGCAGTGAAATATTTGACATGGATGATGCTCCTTATGCTCTGGAAAGTCTAGTTGAGAACTGGGATGATGAGCATGCTGCAGAGGTTCGCTTGCATCTTCTAACTGCAGTAATGAAATGTTTCTTTAAAAGACCACCACTACCACCTTTGGTCACGCTCAGGCCAGCCATCAACCTCGCCGCAACGAGGTCGACTCCTCCCCTCTTTTATTTAAATTCCAGATTTTTAATATCTATGTAATATAATGATATATGGTTGAGTGTATGTTAACTAGGGTGTTGGGTATGTCATGTTGGACTATATGATTAGTGTAGCATGGAAAATCATATGTTAAATAGGGGATTAAAGTTTATATTGGCAGAGGCTAATGTGGATGAATGTGCCTACGGATTTTGAATAATTTGAGGATGGGTTTAAGGAGGTTGACATGTTTTAGGGTATATATATATTGTAGTGTTCATGTATCCTTTGTTTTGTAAAGTTGGATTCGGATATCGTAATTAGTGGAAATGAGGGTGAATACAACTTGTGAGAAAATAAATACGATATTGGGCATGTGACGATGATTAAATAGGGTGATCAAAGACTTGGGGATTCGACTTGTAGTATGTCGGAGAAATGTATTTGTGTTAAGGTGCATTGTGGATTAGGAATGTTTTCTACATGAAGTATTACAATTTAATCAAGTTATGGATTCGAGGAAAAGTGAGTGTTTGACCTTTAAATAAATAATCGGGATCTATGGTACATGATGGAAAGTGTAGATTTAATTATGGAGAATTAAATTGAGGAGAGTGTACGGATGACTAGTTGAATTGCTGTATTGTACCGATAGTCAACTGTGGTCAACCCCCCTAGTGTCTTGTCCCTGTGAGTCGTAGCAGAGACTGAGTTTGAGTGTAGTTGTGTGTCGCATCCCTGTCTGTCATGGAACAGATTATTGATTCCTAGTTTGTATCTATCTCTAGGTATTGCGGGACCTGAGGACTTGGACGCAGTACCCGATCCCCGTCATCAGCAGCCACACGCAGGCAAGTGTACCTTGCCACTCTGTATTTCAGTTTACAGATACTTGTTGTTCTTTATGTGCATTGTGCACATAGTTATATTGACGTTCGATACTTCGCGTCCGGTTCACAACCGGGTGAAGACGTACGTCGTAGCATCCTAGGAAGATTGTTGGATGATTTGTAGTATCTCGATATGCGTACCTGAGTTTATTGACACCCCAGGACACACTCATACACTGTGATCGTGCCAGATTCCTGTATCCTGATACTGACATCATGACCATAGACTGGGACGACCTTAGGGTCGCGTCTGTTGAGTTATTCCCTTGTGTCGAGACTGTAGTTAGAGGTTCAGGTCCAACGCACAATCGTTGACCGCTTGGGGAAGGAGAAGACAGTTACTAGACGTTTGGGCTACTCTGCACGCGCTTATATATGTATATGTAGTGATCCTGTATTCCAGAGTAGTGTAACTGTTTCACCCGTGTGTCTCTGTGCTCGGAGCTACGGTACGACCCGTGTGTCTCTGTGTTCGGAGCTGCAGTTTTATTTTGGACAGCCCACGCGTCAAACATTATCTTTAAACTGTGTCACACTAGTTGGTTATGATAGAGTACCCTGTCGTGCACTTGTACTTTCTGTTTACTTGGCATGCTATATTTCTGTACCTTGTTACGTCCCTCTGAGGACCTGGTTCCCTGCCAGTTTTACAGCATAGGCGATTACGGAGCACTTGGAGATACTGATGGAGTGGCATATCTTGCGAGCATGGTACCAGGTACTCACATTATATCTACCGGCATTATGGTTATTTATATTGATTATTCATCTGCTGTTGTAGCCTAGTTTTGTAGACTCATACTTCTTCTCGAGTCTATTCGAGTTACTGTGTTATTGGGCGGCCGACCTTAGCACATATAGCTCTTTCTTGTATACTGATATACATTGTGGATTGAGACATAGAGGTTTACATTTATGGGATATCTAGATTGTGCCCTTTATTTTACAGCTTATACGTATTCGAGTCAGACCAGAGTCTGGTCGAATGCGTAGCTGGCGTGTCACGTATTCCTGGTCCTACATATTTTGGGACTAGGGCGTGACATGTTTTTGTGGTGGCCCATGCAGGTCCGATTTAAATCGTCTTGGTCACCTGACTGTGCCAAGCGAGCCTGCAAATTAGGAATAGATGTTATGATTGTTGAATAGGATCTCAATCCATAATCGATTTTAAAACTCTTTGTATGTGATTATCGCCCTTGGACTTCCACTTTGCATTCGTTCAATCTTCGTCAATATCGCTATCCTTGTTTCTCGTCCCCTATTGTTCGGGGAGACGAATGCTTGTGACTGATGACTTCCCTCCAGAAGAAGATCGAAGACCAGACGGTAGAAGACAGAATTCGTATACCTTTCTCTGGGAAGATTGTTACCTTATCAAGATAGATTGATGGGTTCCCTGGATTCTAGAACTAGTGTGGAAGGTTGGCAAAAGAGTTGGACCCCGTAGTACCCTACCCGTGCTTGAGGTAACAGTAATCTTGGAAGTACTGAGAGCTAGAAGGATTGATGATCATGACCTAGAATAATTCATGGGAATGCATAGCCTGATGATGGAAACTAGTGGTTGTATATGATAGCAATGCTAGGAATGAAGATTATGAGCTAGAGGAGATGAAAAAAAAAAATTTAGGATCTCACTTGGAAGATAATGATCGGATTCCAGAAATTTTAGTATGTGCTTGAGTGATACCATCATTGTACTTGTGACTTGGAGAGATGAATAACGAAAAGAAGAAATTCGAGGAATAAAATTTTAGGAAAAACCTTGAGGAAAAGAGAAATTATAGTTTAGGCTAGGATATATTTTTTTCTTTTTGAGGATTGATGTTGAAAATATAACAGGAGAATTTATCTTGAGGTTAAAGTCTAGACTATGGCATTATCCTAGACATGGATTGGTTGAGCCAATACCACGCAATGCTTGATTGCCGTCGTGGTTGTGTCATCCTTGGACCACCGGATTACCCTGAGTTTGAGTTTCTTCAGAGAGCCTGGGAGCATGGTGCCCATCTACCTTAGGGGTATACAACGCAGGAGGTGAACCAGTATACCGCCATAATATATCAGGATTTGAAGATGTGTTTCTAGAGAATATTTTAGGCCTGCCACCTGACAGAGAGATAGAATTTGCTATAGAGTTGACTCCAAGAGTTGAGCTGGTTATGTTCCCGTCTTCAGACTACCACCGATAGAGTTGGTTGAGTTGAAGGTCCATAGTAGAGGATCTCTTAGACAAGGGTTTCAGTCGGGCTAGTGTTTCTTTATAGGGAGTACCCATCTTAGTGTACCGAAGAATGACGGGACGGTACGCTTGTGTATCGATTACAGGGCGCTAAATGCTGTGACGGTAAAGAACAAGTACCTATTGCCGCACATCAAAGATTTATTTGAATCAGCTAAGTGGCGCATATGTATTTTGAAGATCGATCTCAGATCCAGCTATCATCAGATCTAGGTTCGGAGAAAGGACATTCCTAAGACGGCTTTCCGGACGAAGTATGGGTACTATGAGTTATAGTCATGATGTTTGGTTTAACCAACGTGCCAGCAGTATTTATGAGCTTGAGGAACAAGGTTTTCCACCAGTACTTGGATAAGTTCGTGGTGGTGTTCATCGACGTCTTGATGTATTCCGAGGACCAGGAGAAGCACGAGAGACATCTCAAGATTGTGTTGGAAACACTGAGACATGAGAGACTGTACGCCAAACTCAGCAAATGTGAGTTTTGTTTGGATAGAGTACCATTTCTGGGATACATAATCACCGGAGATGGACTATCAGTTGATCCGGAGAAGATAGCTGAGTAGAGACCTGGCCTACCCCTATATCAGTTACGGAGGTTAGGAGTTTCCTCGGACTTGCCGGATATTACCGGAGGTTCGTGGAAAACTTTTTGAGGATAGCTGCGCCTATGACGCGATTGACGCGTAAAGGCGAAGAGTTTATCTGGACCAATGAGTGTCAGGCGGCTTTCGATGACCTGAAGAAGCGTCTGACATCAGCACCAATTTTTGACACTACCTTCAGGATCAGGAGGATTTGTAGTGTACAGTGATGTGTCAGGGAGCAGATTGGGATGTGTACTGATGCAACACGGCAAGGTGATAGCCTACGCATCGAGACAGTTGAGAGTTCATGAAAAGAACTATCCGACGCACGACTTGGAGTTAGCTGCAGTGATATTTGCACTAAAGCTATGGAGACACTACCCTTATAGAGAGCGTGTTGGGATTTAAAAGGAACACAAAGGTCTGAGGTATGCCTACACGCAAAAGGAACTCAACAAGAGACAAAGGCATTGGCTAAAATTTATGACAGCTTATAATATCGAGTTGCAGTACTACCCTGGCAAGGCGAATATAATAGTAGATGCCTTGAGCAGGAAGCCTATGGCATATTTTTACGACTCATCGCCAGTTGTTAGAGGATTTTCAGAAACTCAGGATTGAGATTGTATTACCAGGCATGGATGGACAGATGGCCAGTTTTGAGGTTCAGTCTACTTTGATTGAGAGGATCAAGGCAGCCTTGCCTACAGATACGAGATTTAGACGATTGTGAGACAGGACAGAGGCCGACATGCAAACAGGATTCAGGATTCAGGAAGACGGAACATTGAGGCATGGAGATTGCCTATACGTTCCAAGTGGCGAGCTACACCAAGAGTTGATGACCGAGGCGCATAGCCCGACTTATTCAATTCATTCCGGGGGGTACGAAGATATACCGAGATGCGAGGCAACATTCTGGTGGCATGGGATGAAGAGAGAAATTGCAAGATTCGTGGCGAAATATTTTGGCAGCAAGTCAAGGCTAAACATCAGAGGACTGCAGGATTATTGCAGCCACTTTCTATTCCCGAGTGGAAGTGGGAACACATTACCATGGACTTCGTCACAGGATTCCCGTGAAGCCCTAGCGGGAAGGTTGCAGTATGGGTTGTCGTAGACAGACTCACCAAGTCTGCACATTTCTTACCCTACAGAGTTGGACAATCCACGGAGATACTAGCTGACATATATATGAGACGGATAGTACGATTACATGGAATTCCTGTCAGCATCATATCGGACCATGATTCCAGATTCACGTCATATTTTGGCAGAGTATGCAGGAGAGCCTAGGAACTCGTCTCAAGTTCAGCACTGCGTATCATTCACCGACTGATGGACAGTCAGAGCGCACGATACAGATATTAGAGGATATGTTGCGAGCGTGCATGATTAATTTTGGAGGATCTTAGGAGGACCATCTACACTTGGTAGAATTCTCCTACAATAACAGTTACCAGGCCAGCATACAAATGGCACCCTATGAGGCACTGTACGGCAGGAAATGTAGGTCGCCAGTTTGTTGGAGTGACATGGGAGAGCGTCAGATACTTGGTCCAGAATTGGTGACACAGCCAGTAGAGAAGGTCAAACAGATTCAGAGACACCTGCGCGCAGCACAGGACAGACAGAAACACTGGGCAGATACGTACCGCAAACCATTGGAGTTCAAGGAGGGTGACCACGTATTTTTGAGGATATCGCCCACTCGTGGTACCATCAGATTTGGAGGCAGAGGCAAGCTAAGTCCGAGGTATCGGACCTTTTGACATTTTGGAACGAGTTGGCGAAGTGGCATACCGTCTCGCATTACCTCTATCATTAGAGAGAGTACATGACGTATTTCACGTATCGCAACTGAGGAGGTATATCGCAGATCCTAGCCACGTACTTGATCATTCGGAGATTACAGTCGGGCCCAGTCTGTCTTACGTAGAGCAGCCAGTTGAGATTCTCGATCGCAGCGAGAAGACTTTGAGAGAGCAGACAATTCGACTGGTCAGAGTGGCATGGAAGCACCATTCACCAGGCGAGTCTACTTGGGAGCGCGAGGATTCTCTTCGGCAGCGATTCCCGTACTTATTTGAGGAGCAAGGTAAGAATTTACGTACGATAATTTAATTACTAGTTATTTTAAATTCTGTTAGATATTATCGTGCTTTACTTTAAATTTCGGGGACGAAATTTTTCTAAGTTGGGAAGAATGTAAACCCCCTCAATTTATTCTGTAGATAGTTAGAGAGGACCAGGAATATTTTTGATAGAAGATATTGAGGTTTAGAGTAGAGGATATTTACCTGGAATTTTTAATCAAATTAATTAAAACCATTGGCACCCTATCTTTGTCTAATTATTCGGAGCCCATTATCAGCCCATAAATTTCGTACAAATATTGTACACTCGACTCAACTCGCCAGATTGGGCACTGGACTTTTCTGACTGTTAAAATCAACTTTTGTGTGCTCTAAATTAATTGCGCAATATTTTCGAAAATCGTAACCCGTATTTAATTCCGTGTCGGACACCTGTGTCGTTACCCTCGATTTTGGGGTACCAACTTAACCCGTTGAGCCGGACCAACTAAAGGGTCCAAGACTGACTCCAAGCCCCCACCATTTTTGGTCTTTGCGCCGTTTCCAGATTTTGACCCCGCGGGCCCCAATTAAATTAAATTCGCGGGACGCGTTATCGTTAATTTAATCAGGATTTACCAACTCTGTAAATTCTATTTTAATATTAAATTAATCCCAATGCCCTTCAAATTTGATCCGCGCCTGACGCGCAACGCCCCCTCACTATGACAATTTTTAAATATATTTTCTCCATAATTTTTACGTCATTTCATGTGTTCATGCAAATTCCTGAATCTACGGGGGGCTAATTTGCAATTAACAAATTGTGTGGCAACCTCCTATTGGACATGAATATATGAGAGGGTCCCAAAATAGGGTCCCAATCACACCCCCCTTCATGAAGAACCCACTTCTCTTCATAATGAATCTCAACCCTACATTTTTGAATGACACCATCCCCACCATCCATCACTTCACAAACTCATATAAAACAACACTTCACCCCTTCACTCCTCCCAAGCCGGCCCTAATCCCAATGCTTGGGAAATCCCACCCCCTCTCTCTCTCCTCCCTCACCTCTAAACTAAACCCACAGCCATATTTTCTTTTCCTCTTCTTCTTCTTCCTTCTTTTTCTTCTCATTCTTTTCCTTCTTCCTTGAAGAAACCCAACCTCGACCAAGCCAAGCCAACCTTCGGCCAAGCTTAGCCAAGTCCGACCGGCGCTCACCCCACGGGCTGCTCCTCTACGAGCTACTGCTCAACGTGGCTGACTTTACTCCAGTCCGGCCAGCCTGTTGATCTGCTCCGGCCAAGTACGGCTCAACGTGGCTGTACACAGTCTGCTCCGGCCAAGTACGGCTCGACGCGGCTGTACACTGACTCTCCGGCCAAGTGCTGCCTCGACTCCGACGTTCTCCACGGTGCAGCCATCCCATTCCGGACTGCCCAGCCTCCCTGTCATTATCACCACTAGCTTCCATCTTCCGGCCAAGCTGTACCACATGGCCCCTACGACGTGCCTCAACTCGGACTTCCCGGCGCTGCTCAAGGCGCTCATGCTCAACGACCCCGACGCACAGGTGGTTGCGAATTGTTTGTCATTCCTACAAGAGATATGGAACTTGGAAGCAGGGTCGGAAGAAGCTTCCAAGGGGGGGAGAGGCTCTGCTTAGTAAACCAGTGATCTACTAATTCTTGAACAGGATCAAGGAATTCAGTGAATGGGCACAATGCCTGGTGCTCAAGTTAGTATCTAAATATATACCCAATGATAGCAGTGAAATATTTGACATGGATGATGCTCCTTATGCTCTGGAAAGTCTAGTTGAGAACTGGGATGATGAGCATGCTGCAGAGGTTCGCTTGCATCTTCTAACTGCAGTAATGAAATGTTTCTTTAAAAGACCACCACTACCACCTTCGGCCACCCTCAGGCCAGCCATCAACCTCGCCGCAACGAGGTCGACTCCTCCCCTCTTTTATTTAAATTCCAGATTTTTAATATCTATGTAATATAATGATATATGGTTGAGTGTATGTTAACTAGGGTGTTGGGTATGTCATGTTGGACTATATGATTAGTGTAGCATAGAAAATCATATGTTAAATAGGGGATTAAAGTTTATATTGGCAGAGGCTAATGTGGATGAATGTGCCTACGGATTTTGAATAATTTGAGGATGGGTTTAAGGAGGTTGACATGTTTTAGGGTATATATATATTGTAGTGTTCATGTATCCTTTGTTTTGTAAAGTTGGATTCGGATATCGTAATTAGTGGAAATGAGGGTGAATACAACTTGTGAGAAAATAAATACGATATTGGGCATGTGACGATGATTAAATAGGGTAATCAAAGACTTGGGGATTCGACTTGTAGTATGTCGGAGAAATGTATTTGTGTTAAGGTGCATTGTGGATTAGGAATGTTTCCTACATGAAGTATTACAATTTAATCAAGTTATGGATTCGAGGAAAAGTGAGTGTTTGACCTTTAAATAAATAATCGGGATCTATGGTACATGATGGAAAGTGTAGATTTAATTATGGAGAATTAAATTGAGGAGAGTGTACGGATGACTAGTTGAATTGCTGTATTGTACCGATAGTCAACTGTGGTCAACCCCCTAGTGTCTTGTCCCTGTGAGTCGTAGCAGAGACTGAGTTTGAGTGTAGTTGTGTGTCGCATCCCTGTCTGTCATGGAACAGATTATTGATTCCTAGTTTGTATCTATCTCTAGGTATTGCGGGACCTGAGGACTTGGACGCAGTACCCGATCCCCGTCATCAGCAGCCGCACGCAGGCAAGTGTACCTTGCCACCCTGTATTTCAGTTTACAGATACTTGTTGTTCTTTATGTACATTGTGCACATAGTTATATTGACGTTCGATACTTCGCGTCTGGTTCACAACCGAGTGAAGACGTACGTCGTAGCATCCTAGGAAGATTGTTGGATGATTTGTAGTATCTCGATATGCGTACCTGAGTTTATTGATACCCCAAGACACACTCATACACTGTGATCGTGCCAGATTCCTGTATCCTGATACTGACATCATGACCAGAGACTGGGACGACCTTAGGGTCGCGTCTGTTGAGTTATTCCCTTGTGTCGAGACTGTAGTTAGAGGTTCAGGTCCAACGCACAATCGTTGACCGCTTGGGGAAGGGGAAGACAGTTACTAGACGTTTGGGCTACTCTGCACGTGCTTATATATGTATATGTAGTGATCCTGTATTCCAGAGTAGTGTAACTGTTTCACCCGTGTGTCTCTGTGCTCGGAGCTACGGTACGACCCGTGTGTCTCTGTGTTCGGAGCTGCAATTTTATTTTGGACAGCCCACGCGTCGAACATTGTCTTTAAACTGTGTCACACTAGTTGGTTATGATAGAGTACCCTGTCGTACACTTGTACTTTCTGTTTACTTGGCATGCTATATTTCTGTACCTTGTTACGTCCCTCTGAGGACCTGGTTCCCTGCCAGTTTTGCAGCATAGGCGATTACGGAGCACTTGGAGATACTGATGGAGTGGCATATCTTGCGAGCATAGTACCAGGTACTCACATTATATCTATCGGCATTATGGTTATTTATATTAATTATTCATCTGCTGTTGTAGCCTAGTTTTGTAGACTCATACTTCTTCTCGAGTCTATTCGAGTTAGTATGTTATTGGGCGGCCGACCTTAGCACATATAGCTCTTTCTTGTATACTGATGTACATTGTGGATTGAGACATAGAGGTTTACATTTATGGGATATCTAGATTGTGCCCTTTATTTTACAGCTTATACGTATTCGAGTCAGACCAGAGTCTGGTCGAATGCGTAGCTGGCGTGTCACGTATTCCTGGTCCTACGTATTTTGGGACTAGGGCGTGACAATGGCTCAGGAAAGGAGGGGTCTTGGAGGTGATGTTGGTGATAGTGGCTACTGGCGGCGGAGGAGCGGCGGGTGGTGGCGGCAGGGGGTGTCGTCGACGAGGGAGGTCGGAGGGTGAGTGGGTCCCGGGGTAGCCGAAGGTGGTGGTGGCCAGGGGGAGCTGAGTGGATGGGTCGGGTGAGGGTGAGTGGTGAGGGTGGTGGTGTTGGTTTAGTAATTCTAGGGTTTTCCTTGTTTAGTTTATTTTGTGTGGGTTTTAGAGTGAGGTTGTATGTAGTATTTATAGGAGAGAGAGAGAGAGGGGGGCTCCTTGGGATTAGGGCCGACTGGGGTCGTTCCCTAGGTTTGTGTTAAGCCTCCACATATTGAACATGTGGCTAGTATTTAAGGGGTTTAAAATGTGGGATTGAGATGTTGTCACAAAAAGTAGTGTAAAGTACAACAAAATGGAGGGAAGCTCATAGTAAACCGGTCAAGGGGAGGGGGTCTCATTCTTTATGTGGTTGGACCAATGAGAGGGGGCACCTCATTGTTTAATTGTATAAAAGCCCCTGAACAATTAGGAAATTGCACAATAATTGGAAATTGGGATTGGATGTGGCAAAATACCATGTTTGGTGTTACGTATTAGACCAATAAGGTGTATGGTATTTATTATGAGCCTTGAGGGTGTGGGTGTGGGTGTGGGTTTGTGTTGGAGTTGGGTCTAGTTTGATTGAGGTTGGGTCATTACGTTAATTTAATTAAAATTAATGCGCTAGGTGTTCTTTAATTAATTAAAAATACCTGAGGTCAAAATTGGGTGGACCCAAGCATTATGGGCATAGTAGATTTAGAATAGAATAATGTCATAATTTGGGTTGGTCAAAACGGATTGATGTTGGGTCCCAATTTTGATTGGAACAGACAAAGAATTCAAAGCTAGAATTAATAAAATTTACGCACAGACGTTTGTAACAATTTTTGTGCGACTAAAATGAGGCACAAGAAAGAGTATTTGTGAGTTACACGAGGGTCAGAATAGTAGGCTGGTATGTCTAGGGAAGGTGTATGAAATTTTGTTTGAGGGTAATAGCTAGTGTAGTGTCCTAAATATCGAAACAACGGTAAGGTATCCTAAGTAATAAAAATATTGCACAATAAATAAAAATCTGTGTATAAATTCTAATTTGCACTAAATTAACCATAATCTCTCTATCTAAGCTAATTAAACTCAAATTTGGTCGAGGGGGTTTACAATCTACCCAACTTATAAGAATTTTGTCCTCAAAATTAAAACAACACATAATAAGCTATAAATCATCAAGCAATGCTACGGACATACCTAGGACTGGTGGAGCTGGCATTTGTACTATCTACTGGGCTCTATCGCTATACTGGGAACACTCATGAGCTTGATGTTGGGTTGATCCGCACCTCAAATACAGTCCTAATCTTCTTCTGCAATCTTTCTGGACATGTCCCTTCTTTCTGCAAAAGTGACACGTTGGTAGCTCTCTCTGCTGATATGGCACAATCTTCTGTTGCGTTTGCACTCCTAGATGACGAATCGGTCCTCCTGCTCTGGTCTGAGCTCTGGCTGGTGTGGTCATGCTGGAACATCTCGATCCTCTGCTAATGGCCTCCTGGATCCTAGCCTCTGACAGAACTTTCTCATAAGAGATCCTCGCCTGAGTAGTAGTATACCTCTGTAGCTATTTCGTCAGTTCACGATGGAATCTCCTGAACTTCTCCAGATCATTGGGTATCAGGGCGGTACCAAATCGACTAAGTCTACTAAACTCCGTATTGTATGCGTCTACGGACATATTTCCTTGCTCCAGGTGCAGAAACTGGGAGTAGAGGGCATTCCTGACCATAGCCGGGAAATACTTTACATTGAAGTACTCTAAAAACTGGTCCCATGTCTGTGTCATGCCTATGCTACGCTCTATGGAGTCCCACCAGTGATGGGCATTGCCTTTTAGTTGGGCCCTCACTGCGGTCATCCAAAGGTCTGGATGTAGCTGAGAAGCCTCTAGTAGCATCTCCGTGTTGGAAACCTAATCGAAGATCTCTTCTGTGGTCTCGCTGCCCAAAAAAGTATTCGGGCCCATCTGGTGGAACCATCGTACAGTACCAACTGTCTGAGCTGGTGGAGATGCTGGTACGAGTGCTAGGGCAGGTGTCCTCTCCATAACTGCCATTAAGCTCTGTCTCAACGTCTTCGTTTGATGCCATTGTGCCTGCATCATAGTCTGAAAGAATTGGAACATCTGTGACTGTTCCTCTGGATGTGACATCTGTAGTGGAAAGGATGGAGGTGATGGCAATGGGGCCTCTGGCTGCGTCGTAGGAGTCTTCTCAGATATCGATCTCTCGGACTGAGGCATTGGCGTAGCCCTGGACGTCTGGCCCTCGAAGTGCTGCGGGACAATCTGAGAAGTCTGGTGCTAATGTATCATCGGGGCTTGGGGAATCACCGGTGCCTGTGGTAGAGGCTGCTCTCCGGTGGTCCAGGGGGTGTATCCTCCCTTGGTGCGGTGGTGGATGGCACAATGGCGCCGTATGCCTCGCGTCCGCTGCGCAAGTTCATCTTGCTACAAGAAATATAACTTCATTAAAAGAGAACAGAATAACAAACGGGATGTAAATATTCAATTAACCAAATACAAAGGAGGTTCAAAGGCAAAAATCAAAGTGGATGAGATCTATTAACTTCTATCCTATTGCAGGCTCGCTGGGCATGTTACCATACCATAAATGATAAACGGGGATCTGCATGGGCCACCACTAAAACTATGTCATGCCCCAGTCCCAAAATACACGGGACCAGGCCACGTGGCATTGGCCAGCTGACACGACTCCGAAGGATATCCTAATTTAATGGATCCTACCGAAGCGTGCTACGCTGTCCTAAAATACTAACAAGTCAAATATGCTAATATACAGCAAGTAATGTCTAATCTCATCCACAAAATACAATATCATGATGACTAAAAAAATGCTGGTAAATAAGATACAAGAGTCTGAATATCCATAATACATCTGAAATAGTCTGAATGGGGACAAACCCACTGAATATAGCAACGAAATAAAAGTGCAGAAAGAAATAAGTTAACTAGACTAGAGTATCAACTAGCTAGATACGAAAAGTCTAGTCCAAAACAGCTGCGTACTCAAATCACGGGAACTCCTCTAGAAATGCCTCGAAGTCCTCAATCAGGAATCTTGTCTCTACTCCTACTCCGTAGATGGTCGGGTACAAGTGCTCGTCCGGATCTGGAAGGGAACCAGGTCCTCAGAGGGACGTAACAAGATACAAAAATGCATGCCATAAAGTAAATACTGTGTAAACTCAAGGGTAATCTAACCAGCTAAGTGCAATGCATTTAAAGACAACCTTGGTACATATGGATAGGTGGAAGGTATAAAGCATAGCGTCGAGCCAGAGGCTAAGTACCTGACATTAGCTGTAAATCGGATGCCAGGAGTATATGCTAACTACATCACCGATCATGATAGCGCACAGCTAGTAACCTTTGTCGGATGTATCGACAAGCATATATGC